>CM029357.1:43530323-43549427 GCA_017140985.1 Hormaphis cornu | reverse complement strand
GATATAGACGATAGTCACAGTAGTTTCGTAATATTTAGTTTAAGGTTTTATTATTGTTCTGAATGCATTTCAGAACCTTTAATTATAGAAATCACGGTTCTAAATTAGCTTAGGGGATATCGACCACTAAACAAATTTTTAAATTTAAAGTTTTGCATTTAACTAAAAAAAGTTTAAATATTAAGATTTCCCACGTTATTATTTAAATTATTCTGATTACAAATTAAAGAGATATGAAAAATAATATAAATAAAATATCTATCCAATTCAAAAATGCTGTTAACCATTTAAATTTTCCAAAATGAATAAACCTTCTATAATCTTTATAGAATTGTAAATTATTCCGAGGCATACATTTAAATTTTTAAAACAATTTATATCAAATCAAAACCTTAAAAACAACCCATTACTTTAATCGATATAAAATTATTGAAATTTAAATCATATAATATTAAACAAAAATCACGCTATATAAATAGGCGATGTTTAGTTTCGTTTGTGTGTTTAAAACATTTAAACATGTTTTTGATCGTATATAATATATTGATTAACAATTAAATAATTTAAAATTTTTATTTATCATTCAAGTGCATGGATTTTTTATGTACCAACAAAAATAATCAAAAATATAAAATTGTGATGGATAAGGGATAAAATAAGGATAAAATTTTAAAAATTCAGTTAAGTAGATTCTAAAAGCTTAAAAAAATGTCGATGAATGGTAAAATTTGATTGTAACAATAAAATTATGCACTATATACGCTTATCCAAAAAATTAATTTTTTTTTTAATCAATAACTGAAAAATTTACAAAATTAATCATTAAAAATCTTTTTTAATGAGCCCAACATATTTCTGAATTAAATTTTGACTATAGATGAAAATGTGTTAACTTATTTGGAAAATAATTTGCATCTTAGTTTGAAATTGTAGCACAAAAAGTAATCAAAGTTATATATAAAGTTAATAATTTAATGATTGGACCATTCCTTTCACACACAAAGATAATGACGGACAATAAACTTTATTGTCCTTATTTATTTATTTATCACCATTAAGGTGACAATCAATCGTTGAAGAATTAAAAATACATTCCTTACTACGTTTGAAATCTAGAATTGTGTTAAAAATTTTATGAATATAATAATTGTTGCGTGTAAAGTTGTTAAATAAGTAATGTAATTAAATCGTTACTAAAATTTTTGTTATTTTTAAACAAATAGAAACGTACTTCTTTATGCCTAAGGACTATTGTAAAAAAAATGCGAATAAAGGTTTGAGCAAATTACACAATAAATAAAAATTGTATTGTTAAATTATTTATTTATAAAAAATATCAAAATAAATAAACTGGTTATAATTAGTGTTGAACAACTTAACTATATTAAGTGTCTATAATAATATAAGAGTTCTCTAAATTAACTTAATAATTTATTCATGCAAAAATAAACTCTGATGATTGGCTGAAAATAGTAATCCAATATTGTTAAATATCGATGGCTATGAAATGGACAATTTTGTTTTTTGATAACCAGCTATAAATCTGTGATACAGAAGATCAAACTCCGTTACATATTAATAAAACAAAATATAAATTATATACTAACCTATTAAAAATTATCTTATCGCCATATTTTAATCAATAATAATAATAATTTTTACATCTTGCCCAACGAATATAACTAATTGATCCATTCCTGCTAGAAATCTGTTTGTTAAACATTCTACATGAACACCAGTCAACCGTATCTGTCACTAGATTATTTTAATCATGAATTTCAGTCTCATTACTATATCCCATCGTCAAGTAAGGCGCAATCTTGATAACTAATGACTATGGCCTAGAAGTTCATGCAATTGCATATTTTTACTGGGTTGTCCAAAAAATTGCTAGCTACGCTACAAATTTGAACCACATTCCAACAAGTTCAAAATGAAATTATATATTGCATATTTTAGCATATTTTGTGGTTTTTACATAAAAATGCATATTTTTAAATGAAATTGTATTTTACTGCATATTTAAGAGTTATTTTTAATTGTATACCAATAATATATAAAATAAATGTAGGTACTTCGGGTGTGTTGAAATTTATTTTTTGATGAAATTATACACAAAAATAACTTTTTATTTTAAAAAAAATATAAAAATATTAAAATAATTGATATAAAATGTATTTTCTATTTAAAAAAATATGTTGACCAATTACTGGCATGCATTTTTATTTGAAAATCTGTCCAAGTCTCTAATTGTCAACTATAATGTTTAAAGCACCTAAATAAAATAATTTAAATTAATACTATAGATTATGATTAAAATTTCCAAAAGACTTAGTCTAAAATAGTGAAACAAGAGAAGACTACATTTATATGTATTATTGTTATAATCATCAAAGTTCTTATAAAGCGAAATAAGTGGTAGTTTTATTCAACAAAAATTTATCGTTCAAAAATAATTGAAACCAAATAACGTTAATTACTCTTCTCCACATTTTGTTTAATTTTTTTTTTGTATTGTTTGATTTTAGTTTTAATTTTAAGCAAAAAAAAAAAAAAGAAAACAACTTAATTGCTAAAATTAAAAGTCACTATGTACCTGAATGTTTATTTGTTAAGTGCACTACCTACAAACACACCACGTGTTACATTAGCACAATAGAACTACCTAGTATAATATACTGTGATAATATTATTGATTGCTAACTGCTAAGGCTTAACATAATGCTAATAACAAGTCTCTACTTGCAATTTTTAAGTTTTATGTCATTTTTATATATCTGTATCAGCTCATGACATAAAATACATTTTGATTTTTCTGTATCTAATTAATAATAATGAAAATAAACTTGCAATCGTTTTTTTTATTATAAAGAGGATTATGGTGAGTTTTAAACGTTCTTTTAAAAAATGTTGTATTATTATACTTGTATTTGAAAATAACAATATTATATCAATTTTTTTTGTATTTAATTCATAAGTAAACTCAAACATGCAGATTGTAAATCAACTCTTTACTCTCTACTTGTAAATAGAAATTGATGATTAAATTATAAATATATATTATACAGTCGTTATAAATCCCTTAAAAATATTAATGCTATTATTAATTAACAAAAAATATTGGGTAATACGATAATTCTATTAAAATCATGTGTTTTCATTTCAATATTAAGTTCCCTGTACCAGTAAGTTTTTAATATAAGACATTTTTAAATACATCTTTAATCATTTAAAGTAGTTTTTAGTAAAATTATTCAAACATTGAATATTTCCTCATAAAATTATACACTCAAACATGAAACATACATGGTACGATAATGGAAATATTCTTTCATTTAAAATTAATCTTGTATTTAATCATTGACTTTTCTTATTGTAAAACTAACCTGTAATACATTTATATTACAGGACAAATACTTGAAAGTTTTCCTATAACAGGTAAGCTTAGTCATATTTTATTAATCAAGTAGTGAATATTATGTATTTGAATTTAAATTATTTTCTTAAGATTTTAATATGTTTGATAAAATAGTTACGTCTTTATAAACTTTCTCAAAATATAATTATCTCTGATAATTCCAATGTTATGTCCCGGATTACATACATTTTATGAAATCATTTTTTATAGGAATGTAGAGCAATGTTTTTCATTTTTGACTTCTCTACCAAGGTTTTAATAAAAAAACTTTCAAACACTTCATAAGATACCTAAATTAATTTATGTTATAGGAAATTTTAAAAAAAATTAAAAGAATGAAAATTAAAGTTAATTCATTTGTGCAATTTTTTACAGACAATCATACACACAAAGAAATCGTTCTTTTAATATATCAACACTACGGTATATATCAAATTAAAAAAAACTCTTATATTTTTAAAATATAACTGCAGTACTTGCAAAATATAAACTATTTTATTCAATTTACCATATAATATATAATTTGTTAATAAAGTGTTAAATTGTATTTATTAATTTTCTATGTTGATGATGATGATAATTATTATAAAAATATACTTGCACTATTAAGCAGATAAAAACTAAATCTAAATGACATCTCAAATATCGTCAAAAGTATTTAAAATGTTCACCGGAATTTAAATGAATACATTTTGGAATGCTCTGATCTTTTTTAGTCAGGTACATGAAATTTAACGTCGGTTTTTCCTAATAAAATTTTAATTTTTCAGAAAATTTTTCAAAATACAACCATTTGTGACTAAGAACTTCTATAAATTATTAGTCACAATTTTAAACCCAATTAGTGCGTTGTGAGATATGTTTAGTAATGAGATAATAAATTCCACTGATAACAACTGTTAGTTGATAGATAAATGTAAACATCACTAATCATGCATATCGTATAACACCAAGACTCTAGTGCTTTATTAAATGTTAAGTCATACACGTCATTATTTTCAAGTTAACGTTTTTTAGTTTATGTGTGCTTTATATTTAAATGTAAAAAGAAAAAACGAAACAAGATAGAGAGAAATTGTATAGTGTTTTTACATTTATTCGACTGAGTATGTACAGACTCACGTTCATAATATTTTAAATTTAAAGGATAATGATATGAATGAAATATCGTGACAATTACGGTTTTTGTATTTTTCTCGAAATACAATATTTATTTTTAGAAATGCTTGTTTTTTTTTTAAATCAATATCTTTTCCAATAGGTTTATTAATGGCCTAGTATTTTGGTTGATTTTTTTATTTTTTTATTTAGCTCATTTCTATGAGTTATGGCTCAATAATCAAAAACAATTTTTAAATTTTACTAAAAATGGCATACGATTTCCACATTTGTAATCACTTTAATAAGTAACAGGAGGCTCTAAACTTTACATTGAATTATACAAAACTATTTAGGTTTTGGTTTTTAAATATGTTTTTTATGAAATTTGTTAGAGTTATGTGCCAAATCAACAAGAAATAAAAATTACCAAAATCGATTAATTGTGTTTCTGGTTGGAAAATGTTGGATCAATAATGCACACTGCGCATTATACTGCAAACAATTAATGGATATGATTTTATTTCTGTCCTTTTGAAAACATTTTTTCTAATTTAACATTTTTAACAATATTATTCTTTTTAAGTGGTTTAAAGATAGACAAGGTGATTAGTAATCACTGATTACTGATAATACCACTAACATATGTGATTTATTATTTCAGAATAATTTCCTTACTTGCAAATACGAAAGAGTTCTCCAAACTTTTTATGGAGTAAATATATTATTAGATGTCGGACATAGAGTATTTTCCTGTAAATATATTGTATACGGAGAAGTACAAGAAGTGATCAGATCTAATCTACCAACTTATAAGGATTTATGATACTGTTGAGTTTGAAAAGATGTGATTATAAAAGCAAGGGAAAAGTATAAATATGCTGCGAAGTAAAGTAGGTCAAAACTTTGATTGGCTAACTATTTGTTGTATAATCTTAGGGTAGTATAAAATAGCCGACGTAATAATAAGGAATGATGCAAAGAAACGAAGAAAGAAAGTAAAGAAATATAGTGTAGTTGAAGAAAGGAAAAGAAGAAAAGTCTTAAATTTGTGACTTAATTCACTTCATTTATTTTATACCATAAAGTTACATATAACATATTATATCTAATGTATCAATGTCATTATAAATTGAATTTTTAATACAAAGTGATAATATTTTATTTCAGTTTGAATGTATTTTCAAACGCATAAATACACGTTATAAATTCATACCTAAATAAGTCAATGAATTGTTTTTCGAAAGCAATGTTTTTCTATTGTACCTATAAAGATACTAATAAATTAATTTGAACCACAATTTTTAAAATATTGGCTTACCCAAGGGAGTACACAATCCATAGTGTAGTTTTTACTCCAAAGAACTTCTCACTTGTTTAAATTCACTTTTTTTCTTCCTCGCCTATCTTAAACCATACACACTTAATTTCCTATTTTTTTTTCATCTTTCCTTACTATTTTTCTTTCAATTCGTATTTTAGAATTTTGGAATTTTCACACAAAGGTTGTGATATCCTGTTTTAAATATAATACTCATAATTTTACAAAAATTAATTTTTTTATACAAAAAAAATTTGGGTTTAAATTGCATAGTAATCAATAATTTTTTATAATTTTTAGTAATTGGTGAACTATTTTCTAAATCACAAGGTATGATTTTTACAAAAAAAATTCATAGAATGTATAGTTTGAATAGTAGTTATTATTAGGTATAAGATTTTCTGTTTGGAAAATAAATTGATTACCTAACATTGATTTGTTATATTAATTGTAATATAAATGATATAGTTTGATCAATGATCATATAGCATGGTATAAATTATAGAGTTCAAACAAAAAGAAAAAAATTTTTAAACCAAATTATATGTTCTAGAATATGCAATAGAATACCTATTATACGTTACTGCTAACTTTAAATTGGATACTATAAGAGTAGGTGGTACGTATATCAAAAACTAAATTATAATTTTATACGATATTAATAAGAAAAACAGTTATGTATTAATTTAATTTGTTAAATCATTAAATAAAGTATAACACATAGAAGTGAAGATATGAATAATCCAAGAATCAATGGGATGAAGCTCGTTGCAATACGCTCACACAGGAAGTATGGAAGCGCTATATTTGTTCGTTCCTCAATTGATGTAACGTCAAGCCAAATAACAGAGAAAGATGACATCGAAATTCTCACCATAGAAATTGGGAAATGCACTGTGACCTCTATCTACAAACCTCCTAATTCAACATTTGCATTCGAGAAACCAGCTAATTTTGACACTAAGAACATACACATTATCATAGGAGATTTCAATAGCCACCATACCAACTGGGGTTACGACAAAACAGATAGAAATGGCGATCAAGTCGAAGTTTGGGCAGAGTCCAACAGGTTAACACTAATCCATGGCCCAAAACTACCACCATCATTCAACAGTGGTAGATGGAAAAAGAGTTACAATCCCGACATAATATTTGTAAGCGATATGGTAGCTCCCCAATGTATAAAGGAAATCGGAAGACCCATACCACACACGCAGCATCGACCTATACTGTGCAAAGTTACGTCAGTGATTAGACCATGTGACACTCCATTTTTGAGGAGATATAACTTTCAAAAAGCAGACTGGCATACCTTCACTAAAGCTCTAGATGATGCGGTAACAGAACTGGAACCAGTAAACGAGAACTATGAAGCCTTTACAAAGTTAGTAAAAACCATCTCTAGAAAAAATATACCAAGAGGCTGCCGAATAAAGCACATTCCAGGGTTAACACCTGAATTAGTAGAAACATTAGAACAATACACAGATAAATATGAGGCCAACCCATTCGATGAGGATACGATAGAAAAGGGAGAAGAAATAATGAATCTATTAACTGAGGTGAAAAGGAAACGTTGGTGTGACCTACTAACAGAAGTAGACATGAAAAGAAGTAGTAAGAAAGCATGGAACCTCATTAAGCGCCTAGACAGTAATCCCAGAGAGAAACCAAAGGTACCATTAATAACACCAAATCAAATTGCACACCATCTTTTAATGAACGGTAAAAATAAAATCAAAAAACCCAGTACTTGTAAACCGAAGATTATACGAACGGAAAACAATGAAACGCAAGAACTTGGAAACCCGATCTTATTTACGGAACTTAATGATGCAATAGAGACACTAAAGATCGGGAAAGCGGCCGGATTAGACAATATGTTCTCAGAACAGATAAAACACTTCGGAAGAGCCACAAGGCTATGGCTGTTAAATCTTTTTAATAATATCAGAGTTACTTTAAAGATCCCGAAGATCTGGAGGAAGGCGAAAGTAGTAGCTCTGCTGAAGCCAGGAAAGGAACCTGATACTCCATCTAGCTACCGGCCAGTCTCTCTATTATGTCACACATACAAATTATTCGAAAGCATCCTTCTAAATAGACTATGCCCAGCCATTGATGACCAACTCATAAAGGAACAGGCAGGTTTCCGTCCGGGGAAATCATGTACAGGGCAGGTATTAAACCTTACCCAATATATTGAGAATGGGTTTGAAGAGAAGAAAGTGACCGGGATAGCCTTTATTGATCTCTCATCCGCGTACGACACGGTTAACCATGGCTTATTGGTTTCTAAAGTATATCAGATAACTAGAGACTACAAATTTACGCAAATTATTCAAACACTACTGAGCAACCGAAGATTCTTTGTAACACTAGCCGAGAAAAACAGCAGATGGAGAAACATAAGAAATGGGCTGCCTCAAGGAAGCGTTCTGGCTCCCACGCTTTTTAATATCTATACCAATGATCAACCCATATCTACAGATAACAACATAAAGCACTATGTATATGCTGATGATTCAGCAATTGCTGTGCAAGAAGATAGTTTTGAAGCAGTGGAAACAAAACTCTCTAAAACACTGGACTGTATTGGAAACTATTATAGAGCAAATTATCTGAAGCCAAATCCTAGTAAAACCAATGTTTGTGCTTTTCACTTGAGAAACAAGCAGGCCAACAGAAAACTGGTAGTGACATGGGAAGATGTAGAACTAACTCATTGTAGTACACCCACATATCTAGGCATGACATTGGATAGAGCACTAACATACAAGGCCCATTGCGAAAATACTAGTAAGAAAATCAATACCCGTAACGGTCTGATACGGAAATTAACAGGATCAGCATGGGGCGCACAACCACATGCATTAAGGGTCTCAGCAATGGCACTATGCTACTCAGTGGGGGAGTATGCATGCCCGGTCTGGAGAAGTTCTACTCACGCGAAGAAGATAGATACCGCCTTAAATACAACATGTCGACTAATAACAGGATGCCTAAAAAACACACCAAAGGACAAAGTCTACCTACTAGCAGGTATCCCACCACCACCAGTTCGACGTCTGATTTCTTCTAAAATTGAACGAGATAAACAAAAAAGGGACACGAGGCACCCTATGTACGGCCAAAACGACCCCACTTCCCGTCTGAAATCAAGAAGGTCTTTCCTAAAAACAACTGAAGAGTTAACGGACACTCCCTTACTAAGCAGGCTAGATGAGTGGAAAAAGCTGATAACGGACACCAACGGCAAAAGATGGATGGAACCATCAGAAAGATTACCTCCTGGTAACAACCTAGACTGGCTGGTATGGAAGACACTGAACAGACTTCGTGTTGGTGTAGGACGGACAAAAGAAAATATGAGAAAATGGGGATATGGAGATCAAGACATAACTTGCATTTGTGGACAATCGCAGACAACGTCACACCTACTTGTTTGCCCATGAGGGCCAAGCCCATGTACACAAGATGATCTAATGATAAGCAACAAGAAGGCAGTAAATACAGCCATATACTGGACAAAAGAAAAAATATAATTAGTATGCAATACTTGTTACCATTACATTAGTGTGTTATTGTTATTATTCATATTTTACTTATTTGATATTATTTATTTAGTTTTGTTATATAAATTACATGTTTGTTTAATTTTAATTTTAAATATATGATGCCTGACACGAAAAAAAAAAAAAAAATTAAATAAAGTATAACGAAAAAGACGTTATAACAATAAGAAATTTTCTAAATATTTGTACAAACTTAAATTAAAAATCTTTTCAATTTGACGCCTTATTAAAAAGATGTTTGTAACTATAAATATTTGATAAAAATAAGAATTAAACGTAAAGAATTTCAAATAACCAACCAGATTTGCTAGATGTTAAAAAGACTTATAATAGACATAAAAACCTATTATAGGTAGTTTTGAATTAATTTTATAAAATATGTTGCTTTAACTGAATAAATAAACAAATTTATTCAAACTAACATTTATGGTCAAACTAAATTTCTTCATGTTTAAGTAATTTGAAATCATTTAAATTTTGAATTCATAAGATAAGTAAACCTACCAACAAACTTTATGCTTTAACGAATATAAGTATCTATAATTATATTTGTATTATACTTATTTATACTACCAACTTACCTATATAAAATGTATATGTTATTAATTCAATACCATCAACATATGTATATTTGTAATAATATTTGTTTTATTAATAAAAAAAATATCTGTTTTTTAGGAAAAATGCTTAGTCCTGGTCATTACTGCCAAAACCAATATCCAGCTAAATCTTAGTTTTAATTTTATAAAAAAAAAAAAAAAAAATATAGACTTTGGTATGCTGACAGTATTCTGTTGGAAAAAATATTTTATAACTTCAATAGAATAATAATAAAATAATATAATAAATTGTTAATTGATACATACACTGTTTGTCTACTAACAGTTCTATAACATTATAATTAAATTTATTTAAATATAACTTATAAGTATTAAACACTTATATCAGTTTATTTTTATAATAATATGAAATGTGACTATCATTATTATTATTACTATTAGGTTTTATATTAAAAAATACATAATGTTAAAAAGTTATTTAAAATATTTTTAATTGATTGGTTTTTAATTTTGTATTAGTTTTTCTTTGAATTTATCTGAAAACATCTAATGGCAAAATACGAATTTTAGTTGGTAGTAATACTGCCAAATGTAATATTAAAAAAGTAACTCAATTTAACGTTAATGAGTGTATAAGATTAGATTTAAAATCTAAGTTCAAATTTACATAATTGAAATATATATATAATATAATTTATTTCAAAAAGAAAAACGACCCACTGTTGGTCACGCACTGTATTAAATGAAATTGTGGTTTAAAGTTACACTTAATTACGAAATATATAAGCATAGTTAAATCATTTCATGATTCAAAACAAAAATAGACAAGAAGGGAAGGAAGGAAGCAAGAAAAAATAATGGAAAAAAGAAAGGATAGGAACGAAGTAAATTGAAGAAATTAAAGCGTTTTATTTTTTTACATTTAATTTTTTTTTTTTATTCAATAAAAAATTAATAAAACCACTTTAAATTTATTATCGTTTAATTGTGTATATATATGGTTATCGTATCATTTATTTAAAGAACTTTCGATCTGTCTTGAACTTGTAATGTAAATATGATTTAAAATTCATTGGAACGACATGCTTAAACTACCAGACTTAAGGTAATATTGAAATTTTAAAATGCTTCATTATTTTGTAACTCAAAATTCAAACCAAGTTCTCATACATAATACATATTATTTATTATTGTTGGTTAATTGTGTATTAATTATACAGATGAATTAAAATGTTTTGTTAATATTTCGTACCTACATTAAAGAATTTGTTTTAGCAAATAAAAATAAACTACACGCCTAAGTAACTACAAAAAATTCGTCTTTACAACACCTTTACAACATTGATCAACTAAACGTAGTCAAATATTAATATACGATAAAGTATTAAAAATTGGTAAATTAAAATCTACCTTGCGAATATTTTTTCAGGAATATAGCTTTACGATTTTCATGTAAATAAAATAATTAAAAATTAAACATTTGAAAAGCAAATGAACATATTAAATAAGGTATTTATTGGTTAAAACCACTAATATTATACACATCCAATTACATACTGAGTTGTGATTTCTAACCCAAAACATTATTAGAATATTTAAAACCGATGTTTGATTCTAAGACCTTAAGTCCAATAACAACAAATTCCAAAGTTAAAACAAAAACAAAATCAAGAAAAAAAACATTAGTCTCACTGGAAAAGTAGCAAATTATGAATACCTTATAATAGTAGTATATAACAAATTTGTTTAGAGGTATAAATTTGTTTCCAAAAATAAGGCAAAGGTATCATTAATTTTAGACCATTTTCCAAGTTAAAACTACAAAAAAAAAATTATGACTGTGGATTTTCGAAGTTTTTTAATAGCACATAAATTTACATGTTGCTAACCTTGTAATACAAGTTAAAATTTTGTTGTTAAAAATTGAATTTTAATTGAACAAAAAATTACAAAAATTATTGAAATTTCCAAATATTTTATAATTCTCTTGTTGGCACAATATTTTTCGAAAACACTTAAAACTTGTACTAAATCTGTATCCTACCAATTTAAATATTGTTTAAATGTTTCAGTTTGTACCGATGATAATTTTGGAAGTTTAATTTTTTTAACTATCCAAAATCCTAAAATGTTACGGCAAACGGCATGAAATTTCTTAATTTTTATCACTTTTACTGGAAGCAAGTTAATTTGATCTTTACGTGGTAAACCACATATAGATGGGAATTTCGTTATTTAAATATGAATTTTATTTGAAATTATTTTTGATAATTTCATTATATTTTGAGTTATGTGCCGAAAATGACAGTAACTTCCAAATCACTAAATTTGATTATTTCTTAAAATGTTTTTAGTTTTGTCTCCTCCAATTAGTACCGTATCGTCAATCAGTAAAAAGTACACACCGCAGTCACTCCGTAGCTGAAACACCAAATTTAAACGGTGTGGTTACAGTAAACTACAATATACTAGCAGTCGATAAGTATTACCAAACGACCACCTATTCTGCCGTCATAAGCGAAAACGCCGTAGGTCACCGAAAAACGATTTTGAGAAAAACGCGTTTTTGTATTTTGTATTTTCATAAAATCATAACACCTTGTACATTCTAATTATTTAAATATGATATATGTTTTCTTATGTAATTTTACCCAACTAATGCAATGAAACAATAATAAATATGATTAAATTAATAATTAACAAGATATTTTACTTTACTCGTTGTACCTTAGTATTGGTATAAACTTTTGCTACACTATTCAAAAGCAAGAATGCCGTAACTCGTAATTAACAATTTCTGATATGATAAAATTATTTATACATTTTAATTTTAAAGAATTCACAAAACAAAAATATTATTTTTAAGTCAATTTATAAATAAAAAAAAATACTTTATAATACATAATTTTTATAATAATAAGCATGTTGGAATATTTTCCCAAAAAATTTTTCTGTTGGCTGGGAGAACTTGAGACAGATTTTGTAGGATACTATCGCGTTTTTCTTGTAAAACCCCTCGTGGTTTCGTTAATGAGATTGGATGCGGCATTCCATTGATTTTCATAACATTTTTTCTTAAAAAGTCTAATTCTGAATATTCTTTATCGTAATCGTTTTTAGTGAACAATATAAATTTCCCACGTTTAACTTGAACAGATACTACATCTTTGAGTAAAATACGATTTGTTGATTTGATCAATTTTTGCTGAGCTTTATAATCCTTCCATAAAAAAAAGTCCGAGTGTTCCATTTTTTTTAACAACAACTTTAGATTTATTTGCGTTGCCAATAGCAATGGCAAAATCATCAAAGTCATACGTTTTCTTTTGGTGTTTCAGTGACAGCTCGACCTGATGGTGAAAGTGATCCGCTGACATAAAAGTATGGCCCGGCTCAAAATAATTTAAAATTATTTCATTAGCACAGATTTCTTCGGAATTTATTATGCTTTGCGATACGTAAACCGGTCCGTGTTACTAAGCCAAAATGCCGCCAATTAAGATTTGTACTATGTACCAAGATAAAATGCCGTATCTTCAATATTACTTACTGCGTTAATGCTTAGTATGGTGATTTTACGGCGTTATTACCTAGTAACCATGAATTTTTCTACGGTTTACGGCGTTTAAGTTATTTGATTATTGATTGTATTATATGTTTGGACTAATATTTCAGACATACAGCATATTCATCTACACAAGCCGAATTTCACAATAATTTTTTGTTTATAACCTCATTTTTTATTTTTTTGGGACTTACGGCGTTTTTGCTTATGACGGCAGTATTGTAAGGGATGAAGTTTGAAAAATTAATAATACGGTAAATTGTTAAAGCACCATCGAAATTTATTAAATCGCGTATTTGTTTGTATCTCAATTTTCATTCCCGCGTAGTAGTTATAGGGGTCAGAGACGACACCTGCAAAACATGCACACCCCGTATATTTACTATTAAATAATTTTGTTTTCGATTTTATAATAATGTAACATAATAATATAACAAATTCGATGTAATAATGTAACATTCTTAATTTTTACGCGTCAATTATTAGTTAACTTGTACATGAGTGCCTTTATATTTTAAATAATTTAAAAGTTAGGTGTATTTTTTATAATAAATCAGAATGATTTTCCTAATTGATTTTATTTTACATTTAATATTCTTTAAAACAACGTAGGCAGCTTAGTCTATTAAAATTTGGCCAGGTCTTGCAGGTTACAACACCAAATATCGTACTTACAGATTACTATTTGACCAGATTAAATCAACAACAACTAAATACACACATGGCGCCAAATTCAAATCGTAAATTAAAAAAATTTGTAACATTACATTTTATTATTTGTTGGTACAGCTATTGTAGTTTTTGTTCCACTGTAATAAAATTCATCATGGACTATTTTAATAGAAAAGGATTTATTATTGTACTATTAATGCATTGTCTGGTTCTAAAATATGTTAAAGGCAAACCAAACGAATGTAAGAAAATAAAATAATTTTTAATTTTTTTAAAGTCCTAAATGTACCTTTTATTTTCTTTTTTTTTTTTTTTTTTTTTTATGATTTTTAAATACTTTTAAAATTTCTGCGATCAAAGTGTAAACTAAAATTAAACTTAGTTTCCCTCAGTATCATTATTTTTTTAAAAAATGTATAATTGCTTTACAATCAAGTATACTTCTTCTAAATTTACCTCTTAAAACAAAGACATACTGCGGATTTCTAGACGATACTCAAATAACCTGTCTCCATTAATTCTGGTATTTGAATACTCATTTTGATATGTTATGGTCTGAAAGCATAATATGCTATAAAAAGGTATTAATTTTTCCCCTTTGTTCGTACCTAGATGTAACCAATTGTATCGGTAAGTCACCAATCATTATAATATTATTATAACTGGATTTTTTTTTATAGTTGTAAAACATATGGCTCTTTTATCTTATATTTGACACCAGTAATAATCATAAAAATTCTCCCCATTACCAAACATTTTTAACTACTGACCATTTAATAAATTTTGGCTTTACATATTGACAAGATCTTAACTTTTTTTTATCGTATGATTATAGAAAATAACAATAAATATAAAAAGTTGAGAGTTTAAATTATAAATTTAAACAAATTAATATAAGAAAAACTTCAAATTTTATAAGAAAAATCTTAGCTCAAAATATGCTTAATATACCTTAAAAATTTAAACCTAGGGCCTTTTACTTGTATAAATAATTTAAAAAAGTACACTATTTACAACGAAATATACTTAGCAGTTAAAATTAGGCAAATCATAAAATTTGATTTAGAGTTTTAGGCAGTAATTGGTTTTATTTGTACGCACCATTGATTTCTGATAAGTAACTGCCTACATATTTTGTCTTTTTGAAGATAATTGTTTTTTTTTTATTTATCTTCAAAAAAATTGACAATATAGGCCATTAGTTAGAATAAATTACAATTAAGGTTGCTGAAGCCTGAGTTATGCTATTTCGTCTCTATTATACTAAAATAGATAAAGTTGTTAAAGTAAATGGTTCAAGTTGGATTTCTTTAATGAATAAACGACGTTCTACAATATACTAACATACCGCTGTATACAAAAGAAATATTTTCAAAAGATAGTTATTTACCAATTAATAGGTATTACACAACAATTATAAGTATTATTCACAAATAATACGTTAAAAAACATTCAATGTTAACGTCTTATCGTTGTAAAAAACGATAAAACATAATATTTTAAACATGGCTGAATATATTTATTTTATATTTAATATATTTATTTATTTGGCTTAGTATTTAGCCAAGCCATGATTGTAAGCGCCGTCAATTACATCTGTGAAAAATGACGACGACTTGAGTATTTTTAGCTCAAACTAAAAACCAAGCACAGCGTTGATTTCATAATGTAATCAAAAATAACCTTGAAAAAAATCAAAACAATCACATATCACCAGAAAGAGAAATGGCCCATAAAAGTCAACACTATATACTATATAATACTATACTATATATACTAATACTATACTATTTTGTCGACTACGTGTTGACAGCGGCGTCCAGGGCAATGTCATTTTTGTCTATTACGTGTCGAAAGCGGCGTTGAACGTGTTAATTGTATACAGTTAAGTAGGTTATTACGAGTTAAGTAATTTTTATAAATCTGGACCTAACTGCAAGTTTTAGGAAACGCCAATGACGTGGGGTACTAATCCTGAGAATACAGGGCGTTGAAGCTACATCAACATATTGTTATAGTTATTTTTATTTGATATATATTTTAGTCTTTAGGTTAGGTTAGGTTAGGCAAATATTCAATTCAGAGTAGACAAATTATCACACGTTTTTCTATATACTTCCTATGTTTCAACGTAGACTGAGATGGATGGAACCTATAAGATCTCCCGAGAAAATCTCGAAGGGCCGACCATCATTAGCATGACATATTTACAACCTTTTTACTGAATTATGTATAGTTTAGAAAAAAAAATGGGTTACATCTTAGGATATAAGTGTTCAATATTAAGTGTTTAATAATCTTCTTGTATACATTATGGGACCGGTTGTATTAAAATGAGCCATTAAAATGTTCATACTCAAAAAGCTAAACTTCTTAAGACCGGCCCTGGTCGTAATTTTATTAAAATTTATTTAACGGCATTATTGGTAAATATGAATATTATATTGTATGTTAAGAACGACGAGACTAATAATTGAGATGGTTTTACTGGATTCCCTTCTTTTTGGTTACGATTCTTAATTTTTAGTTTATTGTCATCCTAATGATATTATATAATCGGTGTTGGCCCTGAAAAGTTCTGTCATCATCACGGACACATTGGTATTGCATGCATATTTAATAAGCAGAATCCAGCTGAAACTTGGCAAATTTACCCTCCACCGTCGTGTGTTAAAACTCTTTCTGGCTATTTTACTCATTCTCAGTTTATTTATCATGTCCCACATCAGCTAATGGCACGAAACTAGTAAAACATCTCTGCTTCAAAAAAAAAAAACCCCAGTAAAACAACCAATGACCAGAAGTAAAATATCCGAGTCTCTTTCTCCCTTCAAGAATTTATACTTTTAAGTTAAACGGGTTTTTCTTGTAATAATATTTAAGTGCTTTTGTTCAAAAATTCTGTTAATTAACCATGTATATTATATAAAATAAAGTTTTACAGTTAGTACTTTTAAATTTAAAAAAAAACATAATAATATTATTAGAAACAATTAAAGCGTATTATAAAGGTAAGTTTCATTTTTATTCTAACACAATACGAAGACTTATTCATAATATCAATTATTATGATATTAATTATTATTTATCATCTTTTTATATAGCAACATCAAATAATATATTAAACTATGAAATTAAACTAATAGCAAATAAAAATTTTTATAAAAAATTATATAATATACCAATGTCTCCTATTTAGTTGAAACAAATGAAACACCCCTTCCTTCGCGCTATGCCAACTATGGGATGAAGCATATCCGTAAGTGATGTATAATGTACTAGAAACCTTAGTAAACAAATACTTATATCGATTTTTGAAATGTGTTGTTTTGAAAATAAAAGTTATTTTATTACATTTACACACAATATAAATGCAAACTCAGATATTTAAAGATAAAATAATAATTTGTAACTTTAGTACACATATACATTATTTTTGTAAATTTTATTCGTCTCATTCATTTTAACCATGCCTACCTGAGCATTGATAATAATAATTATTTATTATAGAAACTGGTCACGCTCTTGCTTTTTGTTTATTTATAATGTGTCTTCTCCGGTATATTAATTATTCAACGCTGTATAATATTTTATAAATAAGTCCCATAATTGTTTCTTTGCTCTCTTATCTCACTCGTCAAAGATAATTCTGAAAATTATAAAGATTAGATTGAAACATAAAGTGGAAGAAAGACTTGACAATAACCAGTTTGGTTTTAGGAAGGGTATAGGAACGCGAGAAGCTATCAGCAAGCTATACAGCTCTGTGAAAGCTGCTGGAAAGGAGAATTAACGTGAACAGAGCAACGTTTTTAGCATTCGTAGTCCGTAGACCTGGAAAAAACGTTCGACAAGGTAAACTGGAAACTCCTATTTAACACTCTAAAAGGAGCCGGAATTGATTGGAAAGATAGGCGCTTAATATTGAACTTGTATAAAGGTCAAACCACCGAAATAGATGTAAACGGGAGCAAGAGAGAAGCGAAAATTCGTCAAGGAGTAAGGCAAGGTTGCCCTTTGTCTCCATACTTGTTTAATTTGTTTATGGAACATGCAATAGATGAAATGAAAGACCACACTAGAGGAGTATTGATAAATGGGAAACAGTTTCACTCCATTCGCTTTGCAGATGATATAGCTCTCCTAGCTGACAGCGAGGAAGAAATGAGTTTGATGCTCCATGTACTTGACTCGTCTCTAGATAAATTCAAACTAGAAATCAACTCCAAAAAAACAAAAGTTATAGTTATAAGTAAAGTTATAACAAATACAAACATAACACTTAACAATGTTAACAGTTTTTTTTTTTTTTTTTTTTTTATATTATTTATTTAGAAAATTTACAATCTATATACAATTACAATTTATATAATAAGTAAATATGTTGAGATATATTCTTACAGGACATGAAAAATCTTGAGGGAAGGGAGTGTCCAGTGACACTACTTCCAATTTAAACTTAGTGGGGAGGTAACTTAATAATAATAGCGCTAGGCATTATTTAATAAATCACGCGGCCATTTGCGTTTGAGGCGACGAGGGGGGTTATCAGGTATTGTGCAAGAAGAAAGTTTAGATATGAGTGGGTTTGGATGGTTAAAGGTATTTTTATGAAATTTGTTATAATGATAAGAGGCAAGAGTGGATATTGATGGTATGTTAAGATCATGATGTAGGGTGCGGTTGCTGACATACCAGGGAGCATTAGAGAGGACACGCAGAGATATTGATTGGAACGCTTGGAATTTGGTTAGGTTTGAATTTTTAGTGGTACCCCACAGTTGAATTCCGTAGGTCATTGCTGGACGTAATATTTGTTTATATATTAGTGTTTTAATATTTAAGGAGATTTTGGATCGAAGAAGTGGTCTTAATTTGTGAAGCCTGAGGTT
>CM029357.1:43339401-43530223 GCA_017140985.1 Hormaphis cornu | reverse complement strand
TTAGCCCAAGTTAGTCTTTTGTCGAGAAGGAGTCCTAGGTATTTAACTGAATCGCCAATGGGAATTGTTTGGTTATTTATGTAAACTGGAGGAATTGTTGTAGGCCTGAGGGTAAAAGTGATGTGAGTGGATTTATTTTCATTAATTTTAATTTTCCATAAGCTGAACCAATCTTGTAGTTGGGTTAGGTGGTTTTGGAGGTTGTTTGTAGTGGTGGCTATTTCAGTGTTGGTTGATATTATGGCTGTGTCATCGGCGAAGGTAGCTAGAGTAGTGTTGATAGATTGTGGTAGATCTGCTGTATATATATTATAGAGAGTCGGGGAAAGAATACTGCCTTGAGGGACGCCTGCTTTAATAGGATGTGGGTCAGAAGTTTCATCTTCACATCTTACTGAAAAAGTACGGTTTGATAGGAAGGATTTGAGTAAGAGGAATAACAGAGTGGGAAAAAATAATAATTTATACAGTAGTCCTTCATGCCAGACCCGATCAAACGCCTGGGCAACATCAAGAAAAACTCCAGAACAAAATTTTTTTTGTTCAAGAGATGAGGCAATAGTGTCGACTAGTCTGTGTAGTTGGTGGAGAGAGGAGTGCTTGCTCCTAAAGCCGAATTGAGCGTTTGGAATACTTTGATTCTCGTTAAGTATCGGATAAATTCTTTTTAATACGATTTTTTCTAAAATTTTTGAAAAGGTAGGAAGTAAGCTAATAGGCCTATATGAGGAGGGTTGGTCGGGAGGCTTTCCTGGTTTGTAGATTAGGATGATAACTGAGTGTTTCCAGGTGGGAGGGATATAGGATAAACGAAGAATGCTATTGAAAATATAAGTGAGAAGTAAGATTGCTTTCTTAGGCAGGTGTTTAGCGATAGTATTGGTTATCAGGTCATGGCCTGGGGATTTATTATTTTTTAAGTTTTTAATGATATTTAGGACTTCAGAAGGGGAGGTATGTTTTGTAGGGAGACACATTGGGAGAGTGTTTAGAATTGATGCTTCAATATTAGAGTAGTGGCTTCTAGAGAGAAAGTTTGGATGTGGTGAAAATCTATTTTCAAGATCTGATGCGAATAAGTTTGCTTTGTCAAGATTTGACGAGGCTAGAGAGTTGTCAGGGTATCTTAGGGGAGGAATTTTACTTTTTTCCTTTAGGATATTTTTAGTGGCTTTCCAAAGAGAGTTGTCTGTATTAGAGAGAGATTCCAAGTAGTTGTGAAATTTGTCAGAATTGTATTTTCGAAGAATATTTTTTAAGGAGTTGTTGAGAGTGTTGAAATGCTTTTTATCACTCGGCAAGTGTGTTCTTTGCCATATACGGCGGGCTCGACGCTTTTCTGTAATGAGTTGTATTATGTGTGAGGGTAAAACATTGGTTGTGTGAGTGGAGCAATAGTTTTTTTTAGAAGCATCTAGTGCAGCATCTTGGATGATATTTGTGAAAGAGTGTACTGCAGTATCTAAGTCAGATGTGTTCTTTAAGGAGATGTTGAGAGTGATGGCATTTTCTATAGTTTGACTAAATTTTTTCCAGTTTGTTTTGCCCGGAGTGATAGTTGGGTAGTTTTTTGTAGCAGTTGAAGTATCGTTTAGAGTAAGTAATATTGGTGTATGATCAGAAGAGAGGTCTGAGGAATTTGTAATAGTGTACTTTATGTGGCTAGGGAGCGTAGTGATAAAAAAGTCTAGTACGTCGGGACGTCTATTGGCATGTGAGGGCCAATATGTAGGGTAAGGAGGAGATATTATTTTAAGATTGTGGTCGAGGATAAATCTGTTGAGAGTTCGACCTCTAGTATTAGGTTGACTAAAACCCCACTGGGGATGTTTGGCGTTGAAGTCCCCACCTACCAGGAAATGAGTACCAAGGGAATTAAAGAAGTGCTCGAAATCATTGGGATTTAATTTAGTGCCTGGACGGATATAAGTCGATGAGATAGTGGTAGGAATATGATTTAGTGTTAGGGAGATGTTAGTGGACTGTATGACGTTATTTTGATATGGGGGAAGAATGGTATGTTTAATATTTGACTTTAATAATATTGCAGAACCCGCGTGGGAAGAGCCATCGGGATGGTTACATTGATATGTAGTATAGCCAGGAATGTTAAGGGTAGAGTTTGGTGACAGGTGTGTTTCACAGATGAGTAAAATATCAATGGAGTTTATAGAGAGGAAGGCATGAAGTTCGTTTTTTTGACGCACTAGTCCATTGGCATTCCATTGAAGGATTGAGATAGAGTGAGGAATATTATTTTGTCTATTTATCATTAGACAAAATTAGTTTTTCAATGAGAGTAGTAAGTAGAGAGATCAGTGGATTAATGGTAGATTGGAAGTTATTGAGAAAGAGCGCCATTTGGTGGGCTAGGTGGTCGGGATTTTGGGATGCGTTGGTGGGGATGTCTTGGTTCGGTAAATCGGTTGATGTAGCTCGAGCATAAGATTTTTTGGGTTGGGTGTTCGTATTGGAAGTAGAGTTTACATTAGTGAATTTTACATTAGAGGGTACTTCTTTCAGGTTAGCTTGAGTTGGGTTTGACCTTTTAGGATGATGGACAGCTTGAATTTTTTTGAACACAGGGCATCCTCTGTAATTGGCTGGGTGGGCACCACTACATAGTGCGCATGTTGCGGGTTGGTCAGCAGATTTTACACAGCTTTCCGACGCGTGAGAGTCTCCACAGCGAACACACTTTGGCGGGTGATTGCAGTATGATTTTGTATGGCCGAAGCCTTGGCAACGGAGACATTGAATTGGTTGGTTGTTTGGTCGGGGCTCTTCAATTTTTATCTTAGTATAGTAAAGGTGTTCAATTTTAAAAACATCTTTGTTGTTGAAATCAGGCTCCAAATCAACGAAAAAGAGCGGGAGAGGTTGTTTCGTGGTTCTATGTAAAACATTTGTGACGTTACGAGGCATGTGCCCGAGAGCTAAGAGTTCTTTCTCTATTTCATTAATTGGTGTAGAGTGGTGAAGATTTCTAATAACTATTCTGAAGGCTCTGTCTTGTTTTAGTTGATAGGTGTGAAAAGCAGCTTTATTAGCTTGTAGAAATTTAATGACAGAACGATACGAATCTGGTGAGCTTGTAGAGAGTTTTATGCCTTTTATGGAACTTTTACATACGAAGGGTTCACCATTCGTAAGTTGCTTAATGTTGTCACAGAAGGCCTTGTAATCATTAACCACTCGAATAAAAATAGGTGGTGGGGGTTTGGTAGGTGCGGAAGACTTTTCTAATTGTTCAGGTTCTTGCTCCATTTTTTCGGGTTCTGGATTGTTTTCGGATGCTTCGATCGTGTCCGAAAATAAGGAAAATCGATTTTGAGTAACAAATACTTTTTTTGTTACTTGCGGTCTTGAAGTTGGGGTAGATGGAGAAGTCATTGTGCGTTTTTCTGAAGTGGGGGTGATCCAGCCATCGTTGGGATCAGAATTTAAAGATTGATTAGACGAACTATTTGGCACGCTCTGTATACGTGCTTTAGAAATGATAAGTGGAGATACGACGGTTTTAGATTTTTGTGATGGCATGGTGGTTTATCGCTTATTGATTGCGTTGCGCAATCGAACGTTGACTAACGGGACGGCCGTCCGAGCGCGTCCGCCGTAGATAACGATTACAATTAAATAGAGGTACCTAATTAATTTGTTTAAAGTTACCAGAGCTAGAAGCCGGAACTGCTTCAGTTGAATGTCGTAGCGCTTGATTTGGTTGTAGATCACTTTTAACGAAAAACACGTTTTTGAATGATAAAAATCGGAACAGAATTGTTTGAGTAATTTAGAAATTACGGAACGATATAGTGGCGAACGATGATTCATGGTCAACGGTCACCACGAGAGTCAATGTTAACAGTTACAACAAGTAAACGAATTCTGCTATTTAGGTAGCTTGATAACTGATGATAACAAATCTACGAAAGAAATAAGAAGACGAATTACATTAGCAAAACAAGCATTCGAGAAAAAAAGCACACATCTTACTAATAAACATCCAAGTATCAGTTCAACAAAAAAATTCGTAAAAACATACATTGGAAGTATTTCACTATATGGTTGTGAATTTTGGACGATAGGAAAGTATGAAAAAGATAGACAGGAGGCTATGGAGATGTGTAAATGCAGAAATAAATTACTAGAACAAGCTAGATAAGATGAATGATGCAGTGCTGAACGAGATCAATGAAGAAAGAACAGTTATGAACACAATAATGAAAAGAATATTAAAGCTAATTGGACATCTACTAAGACACAATGTGTTCATCACGGTCATTATGGAAGGAAAAATAGAAGGAAACAGATTCAGAGGAAGACCGCGTAAATCTTTCTTTGAAGAAATCTTCCGACGAATGGATTGTACCTCTTACCAAAGTCTCTAGAGAACGGTATGTGACAGACATGGTTGGCTACAACAAAAAGGCTTGGCCTTTAGAAGCTGATGATGATTAACTGTTTCTTATCATAACACTAGGATATAAGATTGAAATTTTTCTTTGTAAATTTCCATTAAATATTATTATTAATCTCCTCATTTTCAGTATTCAACTTTAAAATTATTTTTTTTTTCTCAGATGTTTAACATCTTGAGTATCATTTTTTAATTATAGTTTTGTTCACTAGATTATCAGGATAAGACAATAATGTGTGATAGAAATCGATTTAATTGAATTAATAGCATAGCCTACACTGAAGATACTGCAGGTGTGAAAGTGGTTGGCTCCCTTTTTATTTTTTTTTCGAATTATAATAATCGCATTTATCTTCAAGTGCAATAAGTGTTTGACATGTAATGATACCAAATCAATGACTCCATCTGAATTACATGTTAATGGAACTGCTTGATATCCCCAGACCTTTAAGCGTTTTTTCATTAAATTGGTAGGTATTGTTCTTTTGATATTCTATTTACGGACTCAAAAATCATTGAACTTATTTTACGTACATTTTAAATAACTTGAAATTGTCAACTAAACACGTCAAAGCAAACATTAGCTTCAAATAATTTGTAAATTTATGGTTGCAACTATAATACACCTAATTTCGTATTTCTATCAACACAACTCATTAATCATCACTAATATTTACTATTTTTGGCATGGAATTTGAATGAATTTATGTCATACAAGTTGCATTGATGATAATAATTGGTGAATAATAAATAAAAGTTTAAAATTTTAAAACTGCCTTGAGATATCAAATTTAATATTTTGAAATTTTAATAAATACACATAAAAAAACAGGAGTATGTTATGAAACTTCAAGTAAGTGTATTCATAAAAGTGAAGCTAAAAATATTGCTATTTTAATTTGACAACATTGATAAATATTTAAAAATGTTATTGTTTTATTTTTCCAATTATTATAACTAATATTTTTACTTAACTGCTATAACACAACTAATACTTTAGAAAAAAAAACTATTATGGACCAACTATGGTCAAAAATATAAACGAAGTTTATTTATTTTTTTAATTAATACAAGTTAAATATGGTGCAGTGTTCATCAGTGCTTAAAATTTATTTAACTGCTCTCCCATCATTCAAATATAATAAAATAAAATACGAACTATACTTAACATTGATAATATAAGCTTTTAGATTTCCTAGCAGTTAATATTACAAAAAGGAACATTTATGACGTATTTTTTTGTGTTTGGGTTTTATAAAATTTAGAATTTAGAATAGGACAATGAATTTGATTAATTTCTTGAATCTTTTATTCAAGTAACATAACCAGTTGTTTTTTTTCTTAAATAACTACTTTCAGATTGCATGTTAAAACTGTGTATCTATACGAATTTCAAAGTATTTAATATCTTAAAGCTCGTTTCAATTTGTTGGGGTTATGTCGTTTCAACCTGGTATCATACTTGTTTTGAAATATAGTTAAACACAAAATACATTAAATAACATTTTTGATAAATTAATATTTTTATTTACAACTATTTTTTTATTATTACTTTTATTAACTTTATTCACTATATAATGTACTTTAAAAATTTGAATAAAAAAATCACTTTTTAATTATTCTAAAATAAAAGCTAGGTTTATTTAACATACAACAAAGCTATAACTAATTTCTATTATTATTATTATTAAGCACTCAACTGTTTGATTAAATTTTGTATAGGTACTATTTTGTAATAATTTACAATAAATTAATAAGCTGGATAACTTTAAACTTCAATCATAGACGATATGTCGTTTTTGTTTTATGATCAAATATCATAATTATTTAATATTTAACGAAAATATACAACATATATGCTACTCAAATACATGATAATTTACACTAAGCACCTTCCTGATTGTTTCGGTTAGACATTGAAGTTATAGTAAAAGCTAATCGAAGGACGAATATAATATGGATGACGTACGTGTGTGTGTGTGTGTGTGGGAGAGGGGGGGTACATGTCTTATTCAGCTTGGGTAGAGGTTTTTTGTTTTTTGTTTCAGTAGATATTAAAGTTATAAGCTTTTTCAGAATTAATTTTTTTAGGCAATACAATTATTATAGTACCTACTGGTTTTAGTTGTACTCAGTTTATACTTATTATTTCCTAATCACAACATTCAAAACACTAACCATCGACCTACCCTACTTTAAAAATTAGCATACTCCATAGCATGGTTGTTACATTAACAATTTTATCTAAAATTACACATTTTTAAAATTATTATAATATCCTTACTTTTGTTTATTAGATCGTATTAAGATAATACCTTCCTCTGTTGGTAAGCAATAAATAGTTTTAATATAGTTATATGATTAAAATAATATAAAATAAACAACAAAATTGTAATACTATGATGATAGAACTCCTTAACGTATAATATGGTGAAATGCAACTATATCATATTGCTTAGATTAAAATAATTATAATAATAATAATACAAAATCCAGTATCACTCTAGGTCACGCTGGTAGTAGGATACAGTAGTATTTACGCTTTGGGTGGGTCACTAGTATAAAAGTTGTGGATCAAACGTATTTTTAGTATCTGAAAGTAATGATAAATCACTGCCTTTGGAAAAAAAACGAATAGGAGCGGACTCAATTGTCTTGTATAAGTCCTGGTAAATTTTTCCAGAATAGCAAAGTTCTATAATTTGCTCAAAAATTTTAAAAATCCCTTGAAACTTTTATCAAACTTGGATCTTACTTATTAGAATGTAATAAAAACTTTCAGCTTGTTACGATCATTATTTTGAATGTTCTGGCTAAAAAACTAAATTGATATGTCTGACGCCGGATTTGGTGATTCCACAATTTTTGTCATCTTTGCACATAACTCAGAAAATAATAAAATACAAAAAATGTTTTAAATAAAATAAAATTTATAGCTAAAGTCCCAACTGTTATGTTGTAACGATTGGAGCACTTTTTCTACCCAATAACGTCATTATAATTCTGAAAATTTCAAATTTTTCGCCGTAATATTCTCAATTATTTTTTTGGTTTTTGGGGTGAAACTCAAAAGGTTAGCAAAATTTCAAAAAAATCTTTGTTCAAAGTACCACTGAAGTTTATAGACCTTTCATTACAGTTACTGACTTGGAAAATCGGAGTATTCCTCTGTACAAAAAGTTGTTAACAAAAAAATATCAATGTAAAAACAATACATTCCTCACTGTGTCCAGAATATAAAATAAAAGAGAACGAAGAGAGTAGGTCATACAGGTACAAAATTAGGAATTTTAAGCAACTAGGTTCAAAATTTAGTGTGGGCCCTATTATAGGTTCAGGGTTATTAATTTTAATTTAAAATAATGTTTTAATAATATCATATTATGAAATAACCCGTTTTTATGACCTAAATTACTTTTGAAAAATTTTTCTCCAAAAATCAAAAGAGTTATATAAAAATAAAAATTAGTTTGAAGATACAAACAAGTACAGTACTTACAACAAAAATAACAACTCTCAAGTACACTTTGCTTAGTAAATAAACTTGCAAATTATAAATAAAGGTTTGTTTTTTTTGAAAAAACTTATAAAAACTAATTACATAAGTACCTACTTTACCACAAAGCACATGTCACGTAATATTATGCAACGACTCTTAATCAACCCAAACCAATTTGCATTAATAATGTTTCTTTCTTAATTTTTAATCTCTCAAGTTAATTTTCGTTGTAGCAGAATTGTTCTATTAATTTTATTTGTTATCTCTGTTTGAAAATGTAACTGTTTTTTGAGATAAGTTCTAAAAAAGTTCTACAAAATACTTGATACTTGCATATTAACTATTTATACATGCAATATTAATCAATTAAATTATTATTTTATAGAGTTATGAGACTTAAAAGTGTTTGAATTTTTTTCTATGCTTTAAAGTTATAATTTTCAGTTTAAAGTCTCAAAATATTAACATCATCAAAAAATTTATTTTTGTAAATTTTGAAAATTGAGTCACACAATTTTGAATTCAAATCATACGTTTTGGTTTTTAAATGTTTTTTTTTTACAAATAAAGTGTGATGTAGACTTCAGGCTCTTTTGTAATGCGCGATACTTATGTTGCAACCTATAATTTGATTATGCATTATTTTTTGCAGGTGACTTAACACTAAAATAATTTCATTGTCATAAGCTTTTAAAATTAAATATTTTATTCTTCAAAAAAAATTAATTTAATTTAAATGTTTCTACTATAAAACAGTTGAAGGGATATAATTTAATTTACTAAATTCTAAAACATAGTTAATTGGTTAAGTTATAATATTTTTAATCAACTCTCTAGTATTAATCCTACTGCAAAAATTAGTTGCTCCACTTAAATATTTACCTGATATTTCATCTTTTCTAATATTTTATTATACACAATGCGTATTAAATATTTTATGTTTGAAATAAACATACACATATTATGTTATTTAAATTAGAATGCTAAATAAATATTATAATACTTGGATATATTAATATTTTAACTTAACTTTTTATAACTTAAATTTAATGTAAATAATTTTAGATTCTGAGCGAAGCGAGGAAACAATTGATTTTACAAAGATGTGTTTTTTTTTTTTTGTGTGTCTGTTGCACGTGTAGCTCCTAGGGAATTGCTCCGATCTTCAACAACAGTACCTCTTTCCGGTAGAAAATTTTATATCCTTGGTGCATTGTTGATCGTGTTTTTTCGAAATTTTCAATTCCAAAAAAGTTTTTGAGGAAAAACAAAAAAAAAATTTAAGATAAAACAGAAAAAAGTACGGAAAATGCATTTTTGATAAAATCAATTTTAAAAATTGGTCATTCCTCCCAAAATAATGATTGGAATGACTTGATATTTTTACACAATGTTAACATTGGTAATGTACAGGTGTGAGGCAAATTTCAAAACCATTTTACAAATTTTTGAGCTAAATATAGAGCTTTGAAATTTTCAAAAATTTCCAATTTTATTGTCATTTAATTTCAATAAAAACTTAAATTTTCCTGAAAAAAATTTGAAAATTTAATACAATATTAAATATATTTAACTGTCCGTAACTAAAAAATTTTAAAAATCATTAGTCACCGTTTCTTTTTATAGTCGTTTAATTCTGAAAATTGGCCGAAATTTGTCATTTTGTGTTTTTTTTTTTTTTTAATTTTAACTTACACAATTTTATTATTTAAGAATTAAAAATTTAATATGTTATGTAAAACAAAAATGTCTATATGTATACAAAAATTTCAAAGAAATCGGCCCAGTAGTTTTCAAGAGCGTACAAGAAAATTGTCGATAAAATGGTTCGTCACACTATATTATATATATTGTTCGTCGACTGGGTGCCGCGCTGGTTCGAAAGCCCCACCACACCCGGAAAAAAGTTTTTAGCGTTTTTCTTCAAGTATTTTTTTATTTTTAAATCTTGTATTTAACATTTAACCCACATTCCATTGTCCTATCTAGCTGAAATTTTGCATTTGTTTAGGATAACAAAACGTTATGGAAAAGTCAGTAAAGGGAGACCCCTAGGGACTAGGATTAGGTTTTTTTTTAATTTTTGTAATCACTTTTTCAAGTAGGAAAAATTCTCCAATTTTAGCGTTCATTACCTCAAAAGATCAATAGTTGATCCAAGATGATACTTTATTTGAAACGTTGATTATTTTTTGGTTCTGAGGAAAAAACGAAAACGGTCAAATTCCCAAAAGTACTCCGTTTGACTTAAAATTTATATGTGTCATTAAAAAGGGTTTAACGAGTTATCTGCTTAGTTTTCAAACTATTTTGATCATTTTAAAGGAAACAATGGAACTTGGGGGAAACAAATAATTACGGGTAACGTGTTTTTTTCAGATCGTTTCAGATGTTTTTGATCATAACATCCAAATTAAAGATTGGACCAAGCTGAAACTTTGAAAAATGAAAAATTTAGAATATTGGTTTACACAATTTTGGTTTATGGCCGATTTTATGTTTTGTCGTAAAACTCGTCATTCCGGACGGCCGTGTATATTTCTTACGGGGGGAACAAATAATTTCGGGAAACGCGTTTTTTTCACATCGTTTCAGATGTTTTTGATCATAACATCCAAATTAAAGATTGGACCAAGCTGAAACTTTTACACAATACCAAAATAGGAAAGATACAGATTTGACAAGAGTATTTATTGTTAAATTTGTTTTTACCACGACGTATACTAGACGACTGAGCGCGTTCAAAATCGTATTTTTGAAGGCAATGATTTATCATTGCTTTCAGAAATTATATAATGCGTTTAAACCACAACTTCTAAACTATTGACCCACCCAAAGCGTAGTCGCTACCCCGTCAAACTACCCACGCAACCTAGACTGATCTCGGCGCTAACTTTTTTTTTTTTCATATTGATGATAAAATACTAATAAAAAATATTTGTTTTATAGTGTTGTATTTATATATCAAATGTTAATACAGTTAATGGTTATTGCTGTTTTATCTTTTACATTTATAACTTATTCGACAAAACAATAAATTTAAGTATCTTTTACTAACACATATCAATATTCTAGGAATACCAGAAAATACCACAGGTATGATTCATGATTTTGAGAGTAGGAATAAATGTAGTATGTTATATGATTTAACAATTATTGTTTTTTCTCAAAAATATTTATCTGAAAATTAATTTGTTGTTCAAGTTATTTCATTTATAATAATTATTGTAATACCCTTGAGTGCGGCAGTTAAATAAAGCTCCTTTGACATAAACTTTTAAATGTGTTCAAAACTCTTTAAATTATGTTCAACTTATGAGAAAAGGTAAAATTAAAATACAATCAACTAGTGGTCCACACAGTGTGGTGTTTATTTTGTTTAACTATTACTCAAACATCTGAGTAAGATATTATTAAGAGTAATGATTTGGAAGTTTAATTCATACTTGGTGACATTTAGTTTCATGAGTAATTAAACAATTTTAAAAGTTGTGTTTTTGAATTTTTTTTTTTTTAGTCTTAATACCAAAAATCGGCAAATATTGGTCATACCTGCAACTTTATTTTCGAACAAAATTTATCACTAACACAGTTTTATTATTTAAAACTGTATTTATCATATACCATATAAATATTATATGGTTATATTCTTAGTAAGCCTTTGGTAGTTATAGATTCATAGCAGCAAAATGATTTAAAATATGACGATTTTCCATTTATAGGTATTTTAACAGCTAAATTGTTCTTGTTCCCATCCCAAAGAGGGTATTTATCAATGAATTTCATAGAAATAAAAAAATTTACAGTTATAAAATTAAATCTTAAGATATTTTAATGACAAATATAGTTCTGAAGAAATTAGAGTGTTTTTTGATAAAGTAATACGAGTAGATAGAAAAATTACATTAAAAGGCATGTCTAAAAATATTAAAACATATGAATGAGTTTTAATTGAGTGCCTAAGTATTCTAAATTATTGATTTTTATTTATTTAACAATGTAAAATATAATTTATTTAATAATGTGGCAATATTATTATTATTATTATTATTATTTTTTTTTTTTTTTTTTGTAAGCAAAATTTATAGGTAGGATTAACATTTTTGTAAAATATTTTACTTTCAAAATTTAAAATTTCAGAAAGTGCACAAGGACAAACTTCAAGAGGTAAAAAAATAAATTTTCAAAAAATTTAAAATAAATCTAATTATTCATAACATGAAAATTAACAACAAATATGATGCATATCTATCTAATAATAAGTACTATTAAAAATAAAATATATTTTCATTCTTTCAAATAATAAGTTTATTTACTTTAACTTAAATTAAAAATTAACAAAAAGATAGAAGTAATCATATCATGCATAAAAAAAATAGGTACCTAATAAAACTTTTAATTTTTAGAGATCCCAGAGAAAGTGAATGATTTAAATGGTGAGTTACTATGTTGTTTCGTTTCATCAATTTTATAATGAATGACAATATGATATGAGCAAGAACAAAAGGCATGCATAAATTTAGCAAACGCATTTTCATTATAATTCAAATCTAATATACAAAACCAAGTAGTTGTAAACTGCTGACGCTAATTTAATTCATCAGTTCAATTAAGATAGTAAAACAAAGAAGTGAGAAAGAAATTTTATTGCAGGCTTTATTATGAATTAAATAATTTCTCAAAATCCTTATTTAATAATTTAGATCAATCAGTACATTTGGCAAGGCTAGCATCTAAATTCCTATGATTTGTGTGTACCAGACGGAGAAAAAAAAACGAAAAATTAATTCCCTTAAATATTTTGGTATCTTATATATGATGCATATTAATAGTGTACAGAATTAGTCCTCTTCACGAAAACTGGCGGGTGGCTGTCGTTGTACACCGCACCTCACCCAGCCAGTATACAGTGGTTCTCATTGTATGCGACTATATTATATAACTGTTGCGGTCCGGGTCGGCAGCACGTAACTATTTACAACCACTACGACAAATAGTCCGCTTGGATTGTTGCGGTCACCCGTCAGTTTTTGTGAAGTGGACACTAACAAAAATGTATATAAATACATAAATTACCAGAAATATGTTTTGATTAGAATTGAATGAAGTTTCAAAAACATTGTCATTATTGTTCACAGATTTGTTGGGAAGTAAGTTTGCAGAAAAATTAAAATTATAAACAAAATTAACACAAATACGGCCATAACCGCTATATCACATTCGCATAATATACAAAAAAAATACGTATTATGTAATAATTATATATAAATATGATTTGTGTGTAATAAACGGAGAAGAAAAATAAAAAAAATCTTATTTCCTTAAAATATGTGATGATATCTTAAGTACTTAAGTATAATAGACACGGTGTACAGATATTACCATGAGTATATTTTGATTTGAATAAAATAACGTTTGAAAAACATTCACATAAATAAAATATTCACAGATTTGGTCGAAAGTAAGTTTTCAGAAAATTTAAATTAGTAAACAATATCATTATTATAAATATCAACATCATTAAATCGTATAACCAAACAAAACTTTTTTTAACACAATATTGTGCAACAAATATTATAAATCTTATTTCAAAGTATGCACATGCTTTTTGGGTGGTTATAATTTTTAATAAATTTATAGTTTTTTTCTGACGTAATATTATATAATTGTAAATCATTGACATTATTGATATAGGTAGGTAGTAGGTGCAAGCAAATTCTTAACGTTCTGATATTTTTTCTTTGTTTAAAAATTTTCACAATGTTTTATATAAGTTGAAAAAGGATATAACTAATTTTAATTACCTACTATTTAAATATCTCTCTTAATAAAGGCGTTGTAGCCGAATTAGAAGAATGACACAAATATTTATAAAACATTCAAATATAAAATTTAACAATTTTAATAAGACCATTATTAAAAGTAATATATAGTGTTTGTAATGAGACAAGCATCTCCCAAACCACAAGTGTTTTAAAAATTTTTTTTCTAAGACCATTCTAAGATACATTTTTAGACTATATTTTTGTGTTACACATTATTTTATCAAAATAAAAGTATACCTATACATTCATAGTATGCATTATTCTTATACTATTTTTGTTCGTTCTTTTCTAATATTTCACATTTAGATACCGCTAACAACAAAAATCATTTCAGTGAAGGTGATTATTATTAAAAATATTTTTTCTATGTCATTTCTTACCGAATGATGGGAGGAAAATATTCATTAAGTCAAAATAATATTCATAATGAGTTAAAACTCTTTTATAGTTAGTATAGAAGTAGACCCTAATATTATATAAGACACTTTTAAGTCATCTGTATCTATATCTTTAAGGTCATTTACTCATTGAGCCTACGCACTAATCCACAGTTTGAGGACACAATTAGCATCGAACTTTGACATAAAATACCGTAGAGTCTTCTGAATGGATCCATTTCATACATGAATATATAATATATAAAATGTATATAATGCTCAAAGTTTAAATATTTTATATCATTATGTTATTAGAGAAGTAAAAAATCTAAATTCAATAATTATTTATAATTAAATATAGGTTTTATTTATAATAAAACTAGAATAGAATAATATAATCTTTTCTATAAGTATGTGTTATATATTTCATTTCTATAAATAGTATAATACTCGATAAAATTGTCTGGGGCTAGTCAGAAACTACTCAAACGAATTTCATTAAAATTAAATAAATCGATTTAGCAAGATCTGTGGAGGGTCATCAACTACTTATAAATAACACTTCTTATCAAAGTTAGACAACTATACACTAGAAACATTGAAAGTTATTTTTTTTAATTTATTATGTTTCATCATTAACATATTTTTAGAAGGTAGTAGTAGTAGTAGTAGTAGTCACGGAGGATCTAAAAAAGGTGAGAATTAAACAATTTTAAAGATATTATTTTATTGATCTAAATAGTGAAATATTTTGCAAATTGATGATGTAATAATATCTTCATGAGTAAAATTATTTGTATTGGTGTGTTTAAGATACTGTTCACTTTTATAATATTTTTGGATTTGAGTGGAATTAAGTAGCAAGAAAATAGATTGAAATTTTAAATAGTTCTTATAATTCTGCTTCTTTGCCTATCTCCCAACTATTTGGGATTGGCCGCTCTTGTCCTATCACTCCAATAATCATGATCATTCACATCCTTAAACACACATTAACAACCCTCATTTTGTTTTGAATTATTCCATTTCATCTCTTATTTGTTTTCCTTTATTTCTTTTTCTTTCAACATTCATTATCATAATTGCCCTTACTGCTTCAGTTTCTTCTCCCCTCTTCACGTGTCCTAACCATCAAAGTCTATTTCTTTCATTTATATTATATGTTGAATTGTTTTATAATATAATACTATAGAAATTAAACAACTAAATAAGATTAAAATAAAACAAAATAATTCAGTGATCTAAACGATGAAATTGGTCAGTTATGATGTAGGGAACTTGATAGATTCCTAAAAGACGTAACTGAAACTGAAAAAATTGTATTCTTTTAAAGATTTTGAATTTAATATAACTAGTAACTTGAAAATGTTATTTTTGGGAATGCAGTTTTTTTAATTGTTTCTTTTAAAATTATGATTATAAAATGAAAAGTTAAAACCAATTTATTAACATACTATTTAATTATAAAAATATTTAAATCTTTAATTACTAAAAAATACACTTAATCTGCTACATTCAAATCTACACCTCTTATTTTGCAGTTTTCTTTAAATTTTGTGCTTTCCACTACCTCTATAAAACACAATACTATTGATTTACACAACCGTGATGCATAGTCCTAGGACAAGCTAAGAAAATTAGAATTATTTCACACAAGACGGCTTCGTCCGTACGGGCTTTGACCGTCCGGATTTTAATTGGCAGTAAACAAATAAAAGTAATAGAGGCTTTCACACTGGGCGGTAGACGGATTTTTTCTGTACGGTCCCCTTGATACGGCCGTGTCAACGACTATAAAGTACAATTCAAATCCGTACGGACGAAACCGTCTTGTGTGAAACTTATGGGTAAGTTTATTTGTCAATTGTCACTTGACACTTGAATATAGGTATTACTTTCCTTTATATATATACTGTCCCAACCCAGAATTTCCCGGGTTTATAGAGGGTGCATTTATTTTTTACTTATTTCTTATCATTGTGTGTAATCAAGTGATTTTCAGTGTTTCTTGACGTTGCACGTCTATTTCTAAAGCTTTAAATGAAATCGGCTTTGGATGTGCTTTGGAGTAGGTCACTTTTTAAATGTATTAATTACTTTGAGCTAAGAATCATTTTATATTAAAGTGGAAAATAACTTGATTGCAAGAACAAAACTCTATTAGAAAAAAACCATTATAAAAAACTTCCCGATCTGTGATATCCATTCAGATACAAACTCACCATTTAAAATAATATGATTCCTAGGAGAAGCTAATGAAATTGTAGGTAAGTGTTGTTTGTCACTTGAAACTTGAATATAGGTATAGGTACCTTTTTTATATATATATATATGTGAATATTTACTAGTCTAGTAAGTATACGTTTTTTAAATCTATAATTGTATTATATTTATTGCAAAAAATATTAATTGAATGTCTAAGTGACTCAGAAATGTTGACTTATATACATTATGATTTTACAGTAGACTATTTCAAAAGTAAGTTAATTTTTTTTTAAGTGACACCCAAACAAATTTTATTTTATATATAATCAGTTATTATTTTATTATATATCAGATTATAGTATTTTTATTTGTATACACATATAAATATCGTTAAAAGATTAAATAATTTATAATTACTTAATTTTAAAGTTCCAGAAGATGTATCAATATACTATATGGCATTACTTCCATACCTTACACAGAGTATGGATATTATTATTATCTAGTTTAAGAGAGTTATTTATTTTCAAAACCCCTGCAAAAATAGACTGAAAAATAATGGATTCAATAGGTTACAAACTATAGTAAAATATAGACGTTAAAATATATGGTTATTAAATATTAGTCATTAAATATAGTAGGTAGGTACCTATTAAATTTTAAAAAAAATTTCTAAAAATTTACAACTTTTGTTGAACTTATAATTCAAGTATTGTTTGATGAAATTTAATATTTGTACCACTCCTTCTACCCACTAGAATTATGACGAGCAATCAAGGCGACAAAATATTGTCATTGTAAAAACAATACAATTTCAACAACGTTTCTAATCTGGAACTATTTTAGACTGTTTAAAAATAAAAAAATTACTTATATATAATAATTTTTGAGTATTACATTTTCAAATAGGTAATTTTTTTAAATCATAAATTAAATAATTGTTTTTTCAAACTAATAGAATCGAAATTCTACAAACCTACGGAATATTGTTGGAGATTTACGAAACCAGGTTTGAGCAAATTATACATTATACATATTAAAGTTTTAATATTGATTTTTAATTTATAAAAACTTATGGAATAAAAATACTGTTTATATATCCACTTGAAAAAGTTATGTGAATTGTGTTGTAAGTTCCCTTACAAATCGTTTACGAAATATAAAGGTCATACAGATTATAAACTCAAATCAAAGAAATATTTAGAAAAATGGAAGGAGTTGCCGGGGGAAGGAGGGGGGTGTTTAAGAAAATAATTTTGAACTACAAAACTATGCAAAATATTGACAAAGGAATAGCAGTTACTGTACTAGCAGTAGCTCATTGCGGGGGGAGGGTGGTACGGACTCAGTTTTTCCTCCACACCGTAGATACGCCTGATTCAAAAGTCAAATGATTGTTCGTTAATTTTGGATAAGTGATTCAGTGAACTAAAAGATTCTCGAATCGTCTATTAGGTATGTTTTGACGTATGATTCACTGAACTAGTTCATCTAATAGCGAAAGATGAATCATTGAATCAGTTCACCTCAATGAACTACAAGCCCCATCTCTAGATCAGAAATCAATAATTGTTTACAAAATCAAAATCCGTTCACACAATCCAGGGTCATATTGTCAGCCAACAATATACTTTTTAGTTGATTTTCGTTAAAATATATTATTCTCTTAGTCATTAAAATGTGCCTGCGCGTGCAAAAGTGTAGATACCGTCGTCGATTAAATTACCCGGCTATCAGGTCATTAATTCCACGTACAGATAACCTATAGGTTATATTATTATGAGATAACCTTTGCACTTTGCAATCGTGGTGGAGCTATTTGCAATTTATATGACAATTTAATACTTCGCGAAATATTACGAAGTTTAGCTGTTCATTTTCAAAAAATTTGGTGTTATAGTCAATGAAAAGAGAAATGTGCTTTTTAAGCTGTTTTATTTCCAAATGCACTGTATGTGGAGTGTATGAAAATATATAACCTGAAGATTCAAATAGAAAAGGTTTAGATGTAAATATGTCAATTACCTCCGCAACTATTCATACGGGCAAAGATATTCACAGTTAGAAGAATTTACAGCAATACTAGACATACCTTGATTTACAAATAACTCATATCAAAAGTATCATGAAAAGATATACAACCATTTATATAATGTTGCGTTAGATCAAATTAAATTTGCTGGAATTGAGGAAAGAAAAATTGCCATAAAAAATGGTGATGTAGATGGTCAAAGACATGCACTGGTCACTGTTGTAACTAATGGCGCATGGTCTAAAAAGTCATACAAGACAAACTATAATGCTTCATCAGGTGTAGCATCAACTGTAGGATATAAAACAAAAAAAATGTTTGTTTATGGGAGTTCGCAACAAGTAATGTACAATTTGTGATCGAGCTATAAAAATACTACTAATACTACGTACTAATTTAATACGCCGTGAACATGTTACAAAATTTGGAACAGTACTTCAACGTCTATAGTCAGATATTATAGTAGAAGGGTTCAAAGAAAGCATAGATTTGCATAAAATTTTTTATAATAAATAAATTGGCGACGGGGATAATAGTGTGAGCAAAAAACTGCATCTTGCTAAACCTTATGGTCCGGATGTAATGATTCAAAAAATTTAATGTAAAAACCAAATATTGCGTAATTACATGAATCGCATACGTGACACAGCATGCAGAAGAAAATGTAGCAATGGCAATATTGTATCTGGAGATCAAAGATATCTTCTGAAAAACAATTTACAAAAACTTTGTTGTGCAATTACAAAAGCAATTGAGTACAGAAAATAAATGGATGTGCCACATAATGAAAAAGTTAACTTTTTAAAACACGACATTATGAACGGTCCTTATCACGTTTTTGGAAATCATGAAAACTGTGCGACATATTTTAGCAATGCTACAAACAATAATGATTTCAAAAAAAATTTAATTAAGCACCAGCTATGTAATCGTCTGGACTATGGTCTGATATTTTTTCCGCAAGAAATTTATTGGCTCATCATACTTCTAGTTAAAATTTCAATGTAAATAATAATTCTGTAGAAGGTTACAATAGTGTTGTGGCAAAATATGTAGGAGGCAAGAAGATACATTTTTCTCATGAAGGTTCCTACCAAGCACGCTGTATCGCAACAGTATTGTCTTATAACGCGGGGCCAAAAAGTATTAGTATACTATATAAAAAAATTAACAATATTAGTCCAGATAATTTCACAAAACCATTTTTTATTTAAAAGCATTCACAAAAAGTGGGTAAAACAAATAGAAAACTCAACTTTGGGTCAATCGATTGTGTAACTAAAGTTAATTTACCTGCAACTACGGCCAGCAACATCAATAGCTAATACAATCAGTTCATTGCTGTATGATACATTTCGTGGTAACGAACACACTCGCGGTATGGTTACGTGCTTTCGACTTACGGCCCGTATTGCCGATGTGGTCGCGCGATATACCACATAGTTCGGAGAAGTAGTAAACTAACTTTGCGTCTACGCGAGTACGTCATCGGTCACATCTTGTCGTGCCGAACGGTTAGTTTATACAAGTGTCTGGCATCTGTCCTGCTCTCTAGTGGCTGTCCGTCGCTTTAACCTATTGTACTGCTGTCTGCTTTGGTGGCAAGTCACTGGAATTGAAGGAATTTGTGGTGCTCATTTGTTTGTCCAGGGAGTCGTCATTTCGGTCAACACTTATGTCATTTTTAAATGTCTGTATACCAGATACAGACATTTATCAATTCATATCCAATCAGCTCATGACATAAAATACATTTCGATTTTTCTCTATCTAAATAATAATAAGAAAAATAAACCTGCAAACGTTTTTTTAATTATAAAGAGACTGTTGGTAAGTTTAAAACGTTCTTTTAGTAAATGTTTAATTATAATACTTGTATTTGAAATTAACATGATTGTATTAAATTTTTCTGTAATCAATTTTTTTTTTCTATTTATTTTACAAAAACAATCTATACAATATTGTACAATAAGTTTATTTGATGAGAGATAATAAATAAATAACATGATCGATTTGATCTGACCACTAGGAACTATTGACTAATTGGTTACTTTTTTTTTCATAATTAATAATTTTAATTTATAACTATTATTTTTTTTTTTTATATGTATTAATAATTTTGTAAAAAGACGTGACATCACTTCCTATTTAGTCGGGGAGTAGGATCTCCGAGAAGTGTAAGAATGGAAAAGTCTTTAATGAGAGGGTTAGGATGTTTTTGGAGCTGTTTATGGAAGCGTATGTAGAAGACGTGTGCTTCTTCTATAATGGCTTTCATAATATGAAGATTATTATGAAGAGCTTGATTGGAATTTGGAAATATATGACGGAGCGTTGAAAAGACGCCGGAGTGAGATATTTTGGAACGCTTGGATTTTGTTAGTGTAAGATTTTTTCGCCGTACACCATATTTGGAGTCCATAGATGTCCATATCAGTATTAGTAGAGATTTGTATATTGACAGTTTGGTGTTTAGAGTGGTGTACTTATTTCTAATATAATTAAAAGTGAACCAAGCATACACATACGAGCATTTAGAGAGAGAGTTTTGGTTTGAATATGCTTGTTCCAAGGAAGCCTTTTGTCTAGGATTAATCCCAAGTCTCTGACTGTGTCAGATGTAAGAATTAGTATGTTATTAAGAGTAATATTTGGACATAAACCTAGTTTTATTGTAAACGTTATCGAATGTATTGATTTATTTTGGTTTGTTTCAACACACCATTTTTCATACTATTTTAACAAGAGATTTAGATGTATCAATTTAAAATGAAATTCAAACATTTCTGTGCAAATTTTTAAACAATTTTGTATCTATTTGTCAATATGAATTAATGACTATATTATTACCTATAAATTGTATCATGAACTTTTAATTTTTTTACTTCTTACCCTCCCATTTTGTTAACTATCAATACATTAAAAAGTAATCCTGGTAAATTTTGATTATGATCAAACAACCTCTTTACGTGCCACAAAAGAGTTGAAAAATTGCAAAATAGGGTGGTTATTTCATTTAAAAAAAAAGGTACTAAGAAATATAAAGAGTAAATTATAGAATATGTTAGATATTTAAGATTTAAAAAAAAATATATAATTATTTAATTTCCCATAAATCAATTATTATAAAAAAAAAAAAATAATAAAGTAATGAAAAATAGGTACCTCAATAATAATAAAACATTTTTATTAATTTTTTTACGGTTTTTGAATATTTTTTAACAACAATTATTTCTACAACAAAATATTTTAAATAAAAATTACAAAAACTTAATTTCTTAAAAGAATATTTAATGTTTATGATTATAAATAGCACTAAATTAACTGTTATATTATAACAGTATGGTTTATATAATATTAAGAAAAAAAAAATAATAATCATTTCAGAATACAAATAATTTGATTAACATTCATTTTTCATATAACAACTGTATATTACGTCTTTTTTCAATTACATTAATTTTATTGACAATTTCTAAAAACATTTAATTTGATGTTAACAAATAAAATGTTGATTAGATAAGGTAAAAGGTACTTAACTCATTTCTATTGACTGCTGTTTGATATTATAGTTGATTTCCGAGCATCCGAGAATTTCTTTCTATGATTTTCAACGATTTGTAAAAAGAATAGTTTCTGATTATCATTTTTTGTAAAAATTGAATAATAACTTTGAATTAGAGCCATTCCTCTTTTAGCAAAATCATTGACAATATTTATAATTCTAACCATATTTGCAGTTTATTGATAATCTTGTATTATTACCAATTCTTTAGGATCAAATTTTAAGAATTCAGTTGGTATCTTTATTTTTGAAAAAAAAATTAATTAATTTTTGGTTTACCAAGTCAGCAACAGTTTTCTAGGTAAATGTTGAATCTAAAGTATTAATTTTAATTCGGTTTTGATCATCTTCTGCATCTTCTGAGTTTTTGAAAGTTTTTGGAAGAGCTGTGACTACTTTATTTTAACTATACGTGAAACATTTTGATTAAAAAATGAAAAAAATACAAGTAAGTCTGATCAAATAAAAAAAACCACTGATGTCGTAAAAAAGATCTAGTTGCTGGTTTTAATATAGGTTTATCTGGTTACCATGAAAACTTATTTAGTAAATTTAAATCATTTGCAGAAACAGATACTGCACAGGGAGCTTTAAACCAATAAAATACGTAAATTTGAGCAATAAATAATGAAAATCTAGTCATATAATTTAGTATGTTTTTGGATGTTTTAAATTGGCTTTTAAATAAACAAATTTAAAATGCCTAATTAGCACGCGCCATCTATCGCGCCCAATGTACTGCTCCAGGCTGAGGAATACCGCCAAAATAGATAATTATCGTATAAGTTGTAACAAATCCCTGTAATCATCGGGGAATGAGTTAAAATTGTTCTTAGTTAAAACTGTTCTTTGCAAAATATAATGGTTTTGAATTCATCAGTTATTTGTTCATCTAAGACTACAAATTTATTTTTATCAATATTTTTCCACTGTTGTTAAAATATGAGGAATATTTCTATGTTTGGTCCAGTTGAATAACTGTTTTAACATATGTTGCAAAAAAAACTTCTAAAATTTTTTTTAGTATATGTTGACGACATGCAAGGTTCAACAATTTTCTACCAATTTTATCTTTAATTAATTTACATACTACATTTATGTGTCCTGTGTTACTAGTTGTTGTGTTGAATAATAATGATTGAATGCCTTCTGTTACACTCCCACCCCAGTCAGATACTGACTCTATGACAGTATTTGCCATTGCTTCCCCAGTATCAGAATTCAGCTTTAGAATATTTAGGAGCTTACTTCTACTCATACCTCTTTATTTCAATAGTTTTTTAAATAAATTAAAAAGTTGAAAAAAATCACTATTTTGTAATTATTCTACCCCATTTTGGCACATGAAGGAGTGAAGTTATCATAACCAAAGTTCACTAGAATTACTTATTTATGGTTAAGAATTTGGGAGGATAAGAAATAAAAAATGTTAAATTTTTTTTTACCCTTTTTAAACAAGGACCTCACTAGTACTGTACTGTGATAATATTGTAGCGAAACGCCCACACGCCCAACTTTACTGCGCATAGGTGTTTGCTGAGTACACCGCTAAAGCACGCGAATCGAGAGCCGTGCCAATCACTTCTACCATGTGTACGTTTCAGTCATCTGAAATACAAAAATTACATTTCTTCGGAACGGCGGATTTTATGTCTGCTGAAGCCAAAAATTATTGATTGCTAACTGCTAAGGTTTAAATTAATTTAATGCTAATAGCAAGTCTCTACCTAAAATGTTTAAGTCTTATGTAATTTTTAAACGTCTGTATCAGCACATGTCATAAAATACAATATTTCGATTTTTCTCTATCTAAATTATAATAATATAAATAAACCCTTAATCGATTTTTAATTTTAAAGAGAATATTCGTGAGTATGAAACGTTTTTTTAATAAATGTTTTATTACAATACTTGTATTTGATAATAACATGATTATATTAATTTTTCCTGTAATTTATTCAAAAGTAAATTCAAACATTAGAGTGTAGATTGTAAAACAAATCTGTATCTATTTACCGATATGAATTGATGATTACATTATAATCAAATACCTATTATAAGTACAGCCGTTATGTATCCTTCAAACAGATTTATACTGTTAAAACTTGTAGTTAACAAAAATGTTAGTTAATACGACAATTCTATTCATAATATGTGTTTTCATTTCAATATTCAGAACTCTGTATCCGTAAGTTTTGTACATAAGAAAATAATAATATAGGTTTTTTTCCGGAGTACTTTTAAGTAAAAATCTTCAAACATTTTATTTTTTCTTATAAAATTATAGGTACACTCGTACAAAAAACATGTTTGTATGTTACATGGTACAATAGTGGAAATATTTTTTTCATTAAATTCAATGTTATAGCCAATCATGTACTAATTTTATTGTAAAATTAACCTGTGATACATTTATATAACAGATCAAATATTTGAGAGTTTTAATATATCAGGCAAGCTTGTTTTTATTCATTTTGTAGTGTATAAGTATTTGAAAATTAATTATTTTCTTAATCTTTTAAAGTGTTTGATGAAATATTGATGTTTTAATTAACTTCTACAGTACACAATTAGCTCTGCTAGTTCCAATATTATGTCCTAGGTGTATTTTATGAAATCATTTTTAATAGAAGTATAGAGCAATATTCACTTTTAACTCTTATACCAGGGTTTTAATAAAAAGACCTTCAATATGTTTGTCTTGTAAAAAATCTAAATTAAATTATGCTTCAGGTAATCATAAACTTTAAAAATAATTTTAAAATGTGAAATACAAATTTAATTCATTTCTGTTATTTTTTACAGAACAACTTGAACCAAAAGAAATCATCTCTAGAATATATCAACATTACAGTATGTATCAAATTAATAACCCTTATTAATTTAAAATATAAACTACTAAATACTTAAATCTACAGTATAATACATAAACAATTTTTTTGTGCAATGCATTCTTAAAATTTGTTTATGGGTCTCAACATAAGACCCATTGGACAAGAGAAGATTAATCTGTTACATTTTATTTCTTATTTTTCTACGTTGATTATGATGATAATAACTATAAAAATATGCGTACACTACTAAGCAGTTCACAATTAAATCTATACAACTTTTCAAATAGTTGTCAAAACTATTTAAAATGTTTACCCGATGTTTAAATGAACATTCATTATATTTGTGAACAAATCTTGCAATATTCTGATCATTTTTAATCAGGTTCAAAAACTGGAAAGTTTAATGAAAACTTTAATTCTCAAGAAAAAGTTTCAAAATTTAAATACCTACAATGTTGCAAACATGTAATTCCATTTCTGACCAAGAAGTTCCACACATTTTTTGTCACATTTATATTTTTCTCTGCGGAGCATGGGGTGAAGTGGGGAAAGAATTTATATAAAAAAAGAACATCATTGTTTAAACAATACATTCGTTGTTACGCTCTGATTCTAAAAACCCAATTAGCGCATTGTAAGATATGTTTAGTAATGTAATTATTAATGTCATCTAATCCTTTTGACTGATATATATCGTATAACGTCACTTCTCTAGTATTCTACATGTTAAGTCATACATGTCATTCTTATCTAATAAAAGTTGTATTAAATAGTAAAAGTGTGTCTCTTATGTTTTAAGTAAACACTAAACAAGATAAAGATAAAAATTATAGTGTTCTTACATCGAAAGTCTTATCATTTATTCAACTACATACAGCGTCATCTCTAAACTATTTTAGATTCAGAGTGTGCCGTTGAATGAATTGTTCTAACAACGATGGTTATTTTTTTTCTGAAAACACTAATTGAACCAAGAAAAGGTTTAGTTTTTTAAATTCAGTATCTTTTCTTGCAGGTTTATGGTCTTGCCCAATATTATCTTGGTTAAAATTGCCCAAAAGTCAAAACATTTTGTTAAAATTTTTCCAAACGACATAAAATTTCCACATTTGTAATGACTTTTATTGGTAGATTTATTTTTTCGTACATATAATATATATAAAAATATATATATTGTATATATTTATATATATATATCTAATACATATTTGATATGTTAAAAAAATAAAATTTTCTATCACGGCAGTAAATTTCGAAATTATCCGACTGGTAGTCTTCGTAAAACTACAAAATAAGTATCAATAAAACAGAATATTTTTGCTATAAGATGCCTCAATTTTATACATTAATTTTTTTAATACGCGTTTGAATCCCCTTACTATTAAAAAAAAACTTAAATTTGAGTTTTTTTCTCATTTACAAATCTTCTTATTAAAATTTGACCCATTTTCCGTTGTCTGGTCTTAATGAAAATCGGCACACAGCTTTATTTAGGATGACACTACAATACATCAAAAGTAAATCAAAATAAAGGGACTATAGAGATCTCAAAAAGGCTAAGTTCCCTTACTCAAACAGCCCACTTCCCGTCGTCAAATCGAGCTGAGAGAAGCACATAGATGATGTTTAAGATGCCAATGCAATACACCCGAGAGGAATAAAAATAAGGGGGCCCTAAGAGGCTCTAAGAGACTAACCTCCTTTAATCATATGGCCCGATTCTCATCGTCTTATCGATCTAAGATTTCGTTCAGATTTGTTTAATTAAAGACAACGATTTATCATTGCTTTCAGATATTAAATAATACGTTTAAACCACAACTTCCAAACCAGTGACCCATTCAAAGCGTAGTCACTACTCCGCCAAATTAGCTTAATGACATATGTTAGTTTTATTCTTACACTAAAGTGGTGAAATACTGTTAGAAATTAATTAATCATAATTTTACAAAAATGTATATATTTATTTTTTTTTTTTTTTTTACGAAAAAAATCGGGTTTGGAACGCACAGTCATCAATAATTTCTTTTATGTTTTTTAGTAATTGGTGAATTATATTCTAAATCACAAAGTATGAGTTTTACAAAAAATATTTCTTAAAAAGTAGGGTAGTTGTTATTATAATTAGGTATAAGATTTTCAACTAGTGATGTAAAACACAAATTAGTTAAATGATTTAATAACAGTGATTTTTATCAAAGAAATACTTTTACCATAGCAAAAAATCAAATTTTACTTGATTTATTTTATTTATTATTACCAAATAATATGTTTTAGAATATGCAATAGAATATATAGAACACGTTGCAAAACAGACTAAATTGAAAGATTTATCAGAAAATGGTACGTATGTCAACCTATGAAATATAATTTTATGCAATATTAATGAGAAAATCATTTATGCATTGATTCCATTATATAAATGATAAAATATATAATACCACAAAAAAAAAAGTTTTCAATTTACTTTTCACCTAAATAAAACAATTTTTGTAACTATAAGAATTTGATGAATATAAGAATTAAACATACAGAATTCCAAACAATTATATTTGTCAGATATAACAAAGATTAATTAAAGACATTAAACCGATCCAATTAGCCTGTTTTGAATTAATTTTATGCAATATGATGTATAACTGGACATACCTATAACATATAAATATACAAATGTATTAAAACACTTATTAATGGTCCAACTAAATTTTTTCATGTTTAAGTAATTTTAAATTATTTAATGTCTGAATTTAAAAAAATTGGTAAACATACAAGGTTATAATTAAAATAATTATAATCATATTTCATTATACTCCATATATAATATTAAATATATTTATGTTATTAATTAAATACCTACCATAAACATCAGATATTTGTAATAATATTGTTATTATAAGTAAAAAAAGTTTACTGCTCTTTTAGATAAAATACCTAGTCTATTTGGTTTCTGCCATAAAAGGTATCCACAAGAAATATTCAGACGTAAAATTTAAGTTTTATTTGTACTTAAAAAAAAAAAAAATACCTAAACTCTGGTATGCTGACAATATGCTGTTATAAAAATACTTCATAAAATTAATGTAACAATATATTGATACATATATTTTTTGTAAACCTACAAACAATTATAAAACATTTTTATAGAATTAATATAAATATTAGCTATTGGTATTATAAACTTATATGAATTAAGATTTTAAATTATATGAAATATAATTATTATAATTAGTATTAATATAAAAAAGTAGTATAATTAATATAAAAGTATAATCAAAGTACTAAATATATGTTAATATAAGTATGTGTTACATATTGGTACTATTTAAAATAAAATTTCTAAAGATATGAGATTTAACATGTATTTGTAAAACAAACAGCATAATAACTATCAATTGTTTCACAATTCCAACCCTTTAAACAACTTCTCACCCGACATCAAATATAGTCCCTTTCCTACACATAACCCGTTTTCTTCCCTTACACTCTTAAAATTACTCCATTTTTTCCTTCCTTTCTTCCTTTTTAATTCATGCATTCTTACGTTAAATATGTAATTACTACTACACTTTTTTTTTTTTTTTTTATTAAATTAAAGACCGCGGCGGCGATGGCCATTGGCCTGACAGTAACATTTTTACATTTTTAAATTGAATTAAATTATTTTATACATGTTGGTACTTAAATTTAGTAGTTTTAAATTACAAAATAAAATACATAATAACATTTTAAATTATATTACATTGTACAGATAGCATTTTTTTAGAAAGTTAAGTACATTAGCGATTGCTGTAGGATCAGGACTGAGAATGTCGACAAGATGTGTAGAGTCGAAGGTTTCCTCAAAATGTTTTTGATAGTTTCTGCATTCTGTTAATTTGTGTTTTATTGTTAATTGAACGCTGCAGGTAGGGCATGTGGGTGGAGCAACTCTTGTCATCAGGTGGCGATGTGAAAGTGAAGTGTGGCCTATTCTGAGTCGATTTATGATTGTTTCTTCTTTTCTGGAGAGTGCAGGAGGTAGAGGTTACGGGAGAATAGACTTTTTAATTTCGTTAAGTTTAGTTGTCTGTGATGACCAATGTTGATTCCAAAATATTGTTGTCTGGTTTTTTATGAATTTTTTTGCGTCAGTGTAAGTGTTGGCGACGGTGATAGGGTGTTATCGAGCGTTCCCAAATGATCGACAATACCTGCCGTTTGCAGGGAATTCCAGGCCGCTATTATCTGTCTTGTGGCGATTAGCCGCCGCCCGGCACGGCGGCGATTATTATAGCCTTATAATAATCGTGTAATAATGTTCTTCAGTCGCGCAATACCCGTCGTCGTGGTTTGTCTTGCCCGCCGACGCGGTTTTTCGATTCGTGCTTTTCCCGTCGACGTGGTTAAGTTTACCCGTCGGCGCGGATACGTTTCGCGTCTCACTTCGTCGCGTCTTGCGAGAGCGTCGTCGTTTTTGTTTTATTTGGTTCATCGTGTGTCGCGTTCGGCCACGGTGTTCCTGGGCTATATCTCGTGTGTCGTGGTCGGCCACGTGGTTTCTTTTTTGTGCTTATAATATTTTCTTGATTATTAGTTGTGTGTATTCTTATTGCGTTTCATTTTCATTGTAATATATATATAAATTAATTCGTTGTCAATTACAATATTTTACCGTAATACAGTCCACTTAATATTTATTCCGGTGTTTATTTTTATACTTGTAACAACACCGCATTACCAGCTACGAGGCGAAGACGTCACCCGCCGCAAGCGTATTTACGGCGGACTTCGTCGCCGACAGTAAGAGAATCCTGAAATAGAAATGGCTTTGTTGAGCTGTGGGCGAGTTTAGCGGCAGTGTCGGCTTTTTCATTGCCAGATATATTGCTATGGCCGGGAATCCACATAAAGGCAAGGTGTTTGCCAGCGGTTCGTGAGATGTTGCAGGAGTTTTGTATATTTCTTGCTATGACAGAAGGATTAGCTGTGTTTTTGATACTTGTTATTGCACTTAGTGAATCGCTAAGTATAATACAACGTTTTTCGTCTACGAATTGTATAAAGTACTTTACTGCTTCTAGTATAGCTAAGGCTTCGGCTGTGTAGATTGAGCATTTGTCTGACAGTTTGAGTTGAATTTCGGTGTTACCACATATGATTTCTGCTCCTACTTTTTTATCTGTTATAGACGCGTTGGTGTAAATCTGTACGTGAGGTTGAGCTTGGGCTATGATTTCATTGAAAAAGTATTTATATAATTTAGGATTTGTATCATTTTTGGGGAGTTGATGAAGTTTGAGATTGATATCTAGAGGCATGGACCATGGTGGTTGATTGCTAATAGCTGAGGGACTAATATGTTTAAGATCGAATATGTCTTGTACCTCTGAGAACATATTTTTTAAAGCTGTGGAAATTCCTTGAGGTGTTCTGTAGATTCTGGCGGCCCGCAAGGATTTTTGCTCTTCCCATCTCATTGATAAAGGTGATATTCCTGCTATATTGCATATGCTGTCGATGGGGCTAGATCGAAAGGCTCCTGTTGATAGCCGCATGCCTGTATTATGCAGAGTTTCGAGTTTTTTGAGGTATAGCTGGTTTGCTGAAGAAAATAAGGATGACCCGTAGTCTAGTTTGAACAGGATGAGGGCTTTATGGACTTTGATTAGTACAGAGGAGTGAGCACCCCATGAGGTGTGAAATAAAGTTTTTATTATATTGAGACGTTTGAAGCAAGATTGTTTAAAGTGTAGAATGTGGGGTATCAAAGTACATTTGAGTCAAAAATTATACCGAGAATTTTAATTTTTTTTTCGTTCTTGATTACCTGATTACCTATACTTATTGAAATTTTGTTTTTATTTTTATTATTAAATTTGATGAGTTTGGATTTTTCGGCTGAAAATCTGAACCCAGATGTTTTTGACCACTTAAAGAGTTCATTGGTGGCGTTTTGAAGTATTTGTTTTATTGTTGTGGTGTTGTTGCTACGGCATAGTATAGAAAAATCATCGGCATAGAGCAAAGGGGTGATGGGCTTTGGTATTTTTTTGGATATATCATTTATTGCTAATAGGAAAAGTGTTACTAATAAATGAACTAATTAAGTGGTCAAAAACATCCGGGTTCAGATTTTCAGCCGAAAAATCCAAACCCATCATAATCAATAATAAAAATAAAAACAAAATTTCAATAAGTATAAGTAATCAGACAATCAAAAACGAAAAAAAAATTTAAATTCTCGGTAAAATTTTAGACTCAAAGTGTACTTGGATACCCCACATTCTACACCTTAAACAATCTTACACTATTTTAAATGTATACCTACTGATAGGTTTAGCATACTTTACACCATGTAATACTACTTTTCTGTGATATTTCTAGCTACATCAATATTATCGAAAATCATTATAAGCATATAAATTTACTTCTTTGAACCAAAAATGTGTTGAGAAGAAAATAACTTATATCTCACAATTTATTAAATAAGTTACCACATGAAATGATCTTAGCACACCTTTTGTTAGTAATGCAAATACTTGGAAAAACAAATCACAAATAGGAGTGACATCACTACCAGTTATTGCCAAATTTCGATCTTAAAACAATTAATTCAAAAATGGTATCGACTTTGATTTCATCGGACAATACTCATCACTCCACGGGGTTTTTACTTTTTAGTCCAAATTTAAGTATTTCGGAACAATACTCAATAAGTATGTCAAATTTATAAAAAATGTTTCCAAAAATATATACTTTATATTGATTTCCTTAACTTTTTTGTGGTAAAAACGCTTTGATCCGATCGCCCCAATCCACCAAAAAACACAAATATATAATTGAATTTGATGATTTTTCAATTTTCTTCGTTTTCGGCACGAAACTCAGTAAATAATCAAAACGCCGAAAAAAGTTTCAAGTAAAATATACTTCAAACAAAATTTTTAAATTTATTATGGTATTCAACGTAAAGGCTGAAGCCGCTTTTTAACGGTAAAAGTAAATACACATCTTGAAATTTCAAGACATTTGGCAACAATTTTCAAAAAACATGTAAGTTTATAAGTTATAACTTAAAAATTAGTCAAAATATACAAAACTACAAAAAAAGCTTCAAATAACGCTCCTTTGACGGTCTCGAAGTGTTCTCAGGTAAAGAAAAAAATAATAAAAGCCTGAATCAATCTAAATGGCGTGGGTAGTTTGACAAACCAGTAAAAGCAATGGTATATCATTGCTTTCAAAAAAACAATTCTGAGCAAACTCAGTTATCTAATATACATCGTAGTAAAAACCAAATTTAACTAAATCAAAATAACAGCGTTTTATCAATATTTTGTTTAATTAGATTTTTTTCTAAAAATGGTCCAGAAATTCAGTAACTCCAATTTACGCATAGAAAATATAAATTTAATAAATGTGTGAATATTTAAAAACATTTAAACTATTATTTGAGGAGTTATTAAAATTTGACTATCAAGTGTTCACCAGTGTGTAGTTTTATTGTTATAAATTATAATCAAAATAACACCGTTTTTTATAATATTTTTTTACGCTTTAAGTATTTACTTGGCGGAATTTTAAATTTTTTTTTGTTCGGATAAAAAAATTTTATTTAACATAACATATTTAAATTAAAATCTATAATAACAAATTTGTTCAAGTTGAAAATTTTTTTCCAAAAATAAGTCAAAAGTATAACAAATTGGATTTTTGAAAAATTTTAGTAGCATACGTATTTGCATGTTGCCAACCTTTTATTAAAATTATAAGACGTTTTGTCGAAAATTAAATTTTTATTGAACACAAACTATAAAAAAAATTGAAATTTTTGAAATTTTTAAAGTTCTTTAATTAGCTCAAACATTTTCGAAATCATTTGAAACGTGTACCGAACCAGTATTTTCCTTATTCAAATATTTTATGAATTGTTTAGCTTCTTTTGATCAGTACTTTGGAAATTATTGCTGAAAATTAAATCGATAATTTAAAAATACACGTAAGCCGTAATTTTTAACGTTTCTCCTTAAATTTTGCTTAGCTTTTTATTGCAGCTTTTTCAATTTTGAACACTCAAATTCAAAACTCTCAATGTACCATTTCAGTCTATAGACTTTTCAGAAGAGTTACTGACTTTAAAAATCAAAGCATTTTTTTATAGTCTAAAAATCTTTTACAGAAAAGAAAAAAAACATTATTGTAAAAAAAAAGGTACCTCATTTAAACCTGTGAACATTTTGGAAATAAAAAAAGTTTTTTAGTTGTAAGTGAAAAATATATTTAATTGTTACAATTTTTATTAAATTATTATTCAGTTGAAATTGTAAGAGTTTGGAAACTTGATCAAATAAAACATGTGTTTTTCGAAACTTTTTCTGATTTGTTTAGATTCATGACAGATCGTGCAGTGCAACAATAATAACGGCCAGTCCATATTATATTGTTTAGAAGTACTTATTTATAAATAATATATGTAGAATATGACATATTTAAGAAAATAAAATAAACATAAAATGAATAATTTAAAACAATACACGAACACAACAGACTTTAAAAACTACTGCCAATTTTTTGTACCTAAAGTTGAAATTCACATATTATTATTTACAAACTAAATAAAAAAAAAAGTAATATATCAAAAAAAAAGAAGTGAATTTCTTGGTCGCATGTGTTATTTGATTTCACGAGTCCTTGTTTTGTAAGATTAAGTTAGATGTTTTACATTTAACTTGTTTGCAATTAATTAAAAATTGTTATCAAAAATAACGATTCCGACTGGAACTCGATTGGTTGCTTCAAATACAATTTGATCATTTACAATTTCAATAGTATCTACATTCTACATGTTGAACAACATCGGTAAAATAAAATTGTAAAATACTTCCAAGATATTTTAGTTAAAATTTTTATATATCATGCTGTTAAAATCAAAACTTTAAAAGATTTAAACTATTTTTTATCATTTTTAACCACCAAAATTAAATTTTTGAAATTATTAAACTTAAATTTAAATCTATTTTAAACATTACATTTTAATGTTTTATAGTAATTTTTATAAATATAAATTTATTATATTGTATAATGTATATGTTTTATTTGGGTACGAGCAAAACTTATTTAAAGCGTAAACCGATCTATCACTCAAACTCTTTCAACGTATTAAATTATTGAGGTCGCTCCGAATCTTTTTTTTTAAAGAAGATGGTGAATCGTTTTTTTTTAGGTATATTGTACCTAAAAAATACGTTTTATATACAATTTTCAAACTTATGACCCATTCAAAGCTATAAACTATTCCAATAAGCATTCAACCAAATTGATTTGTTTTTAGTTTAAATAGCTTTATTTTACAATCCAGTTAATTTTGCATTAAAAATAAAATTAATAAAAAACTTAAAATTTGTTATCGTTTGGTGGTGTGTTGATATGGTTATCATGTTATATATTTAAAAAATTGTCGATCTATCTTGAAACTTTTTAATAGACGATAGTTGTCTAAACACTAGTTCAAGAAAGATTTTAAAATAATTAAAAATTGATACATGCTTAAACCAGTAGGCTAAAACTTAAAATTTCATACATATTAACATTTGTATATTTATATCTATAATTTGTAATTTTGCCAAAAATCATTCTGAATTTCAAAAAAATGCAAATAAACTATACGTCAAAGTTATTATTAATATCTGTCAATACCAAATCTTTACAACGTTGATTAAATAAACGTAAACAAATATTAAATTGTGTAAGATAAAATTTGGTTATGGCAAACATAAATTTAGAATTTTAATGTATGATTATAAATATATAATTAAATTAAGGATTTAATATTTTAAAAGCAAATGAAATTATTGAATAGAGATACCTAATGATAAAAACCATTGATATCAAAAACAAATAAATAAAATTTATTAAGACCAATAATATATTAAATACCTTTGGACTTTTTAACCCGAAACATTATAAGAAAGTTAGAAAACAGATAGGTATTTGATTCCAAAATCTAAATAAAAAATATCAAATTTTAACCGAAAACTAAATCAAGAAAAAGAGAAAAACTATTCGTCTTGCTGGAGGAGTAGTTCACTATTTTCAATAGGCCCAATTATGTGAAAGGTGTAGATTAACGTTTTATATTAAATTTTTGAGAATAAATTACAATAATATTATAGTTTTAAAATTTTGATCCCTAATAGGCTCTTTGAGAACTGAGCCAACCATTATCTCAGTGGCAAACTATTTAATTTGTTAATTGGTGAAACCTTTCGGGTAGCATCTACGTACACTTAGCGATATGTCACTTACCGTATTACACACGATACTAAACGTAATTTTCGGAATTCTCGCTCAATTTCAAAAAAAAATTCTTTTTAAATTTGAAATCCTTATATTGCCACTTTCTAACTGTTTGATTTTGTGATGCTTTTGTTTTAAAAATTTGTAAAAAAAACTCTTTGTTGCATTTTCTTCCATTTGTAGATTTTAGATTCTGATTGGAGCGTGGAAGAAATTTATTTTACAAAAACGTGATTTTTTTTTTTTTGGCCGGTGTTAATCTTAACGGATAAGCCATTTTCTGGCAGCCCAACAAATAATTTTAGTAAATCATACGTGATGTTTTTCAAAATTTCCAATTTCATATAAAATAATTACAAGTTCCCCAAAAACTGAAGAAAAAACATCACAAAGACCGGTAAAAATTGTATTACTCTTTGTTTATTAAAAAAAAATAATTGTCAAGTAAAGTTTGAATATTTAATTTAGATTTTCGTTATTACAATTTACATAGACCAGATTAAATCAAAAACAAATAAGTATACACTTGAAAAATCAAAGTCTATAAATTGTTTTAACTTGTATTTTGTCAGTCGTTACCACAGTTATCGTTTATTATATTTATGACTGAAATTACGGCTATCATGGACCATTCAAATATTAAAGGTTTTATCATTTTTCTCATAGTGAATTCTTTATTACATGGAATAGTTGAAGGCGCCCCAAATTTAAGTAAAAATTTTTAATTTATTTATTTGTTTTAAAAATTTTTATTTTTTCATAAATTAATTTTTAAGGATTGTCTATTTTAATTTTTTGATAGTATATTAAAATTTAGTAATTCGCTACAAATTTGTAATCGATACTTCATTTTCCAATCAGGCCTCAAAATATGCATCGCTTTTGAATTTATGTAATTTATGTTGTTGTATTATTTTGTGACAGTATATTAATAATTCATTATTCTCATTTATTTGTAGATCGACAGAAATGTGTCCGTAAGTCACATATCGTAATAATATATTTAAAAACATGTTTTGATAATTTTGAGAGATTTGACTAGAAAAATGTAGACACTATTACACAAACTATTTTGAAAACCCCACTCATTAAATATTTTTGAATTTTCCATACATTTTCTGTCGTAAAAACTTTTGTTTATTTTTTTCCTCCCAAATTTATTTAATGTTTATTTTTATGAGTTACGATAGACATTTTACTTAGAAATAGTAACGGTTTATAAAATTATGAATTTAAACTAATTAATTTAGAGCAGCCATCCAGTTTTATCGGGAAAATCTCAGTTCAGAAGAATCATAATTCAAGGAATTCCCATGGCACTGGTCAAAAAAGTTAAAAAAAAGAGCACAATTTTTTACGGGGGATTTTTTGACAACGTTGTAAATTTGAAACCTGTAAATTGTATTTGGTTTTTTAAGCAGTTTTAGGATTATTTTTGATACAAATATGAATTAAAGACCAATAAAATTCATCCTCAGTGCCTTATACCTTGGTTTAATTGCATAGTAAGTTACGATAAAAAACCGAAAATAAAGTTTATACACATAAAAAGTGTTGTTGACTCAGATGAGTGCGGCCGCAGTACCTATAAAGTGCTGAGCTCTTATCAGCGTTGCCATACTGTACTTTTGTTGTTTAGTGATGTCCTCTTACGAGATACAAATCACATTAAAAAATGTAAAAACCTACATAAAAGTTGAGTTATTTAAGGTTATCTATGAATAACAATAATTATGTTTTTCATTGATACCTTCTGGCTGCTCGATTTATCTTTACAAGTAAAAAAGTATATTGTTTCCGACTATAAATCACTTAAACCACTATGTTTATTTGTAGCCTTGAATAGCACATACGGGACGTATATATATACGTAAATAAAATAACCTTTTTTATAGTCTCTCGGATAAATAGAATCCAGAATTTTTGTTGAACTAGTGATGTCACTATAGGAGCAATCTGCTAAATGCAATGTGTTCACGTGATAATACTCCAAACTATACGTTCAGTAATGTAAGACAAGACCTTGTAGTTACAAAATCGTATACTTTGCATTATCAACCCGCGTTCCAATAAAGTTACCATCCCGCGACCGACTCAGTGCTGACCTAAATCTCGGATAAGATTTATGCGCTTTTTAGCCACGTTCGCACCCTCACTGCCGCTCTGCTCGCTGTCTAAGAGCAGCCAACATGTTTGTGTGAGCTAGGCATTTTGTCAACTAACTGTCATGCAAAAATTAACTTTTTACCTATAACGAAAGCTGAAATAAAAATACCTCAAAAACGCATAATTCTTGGAATATATATTAATTGTATAGTCACTAACATAAGTATTTACCCCCTTCAAGATGAGCTAGAAAGATAATAATTTCAGGATAGGTTTTTTTTACGCTCAAACTAACAGAAAAAACGAAAAATCCAAATTTTGTATTGAAGGGGTCTTTGATGCCAAAAATTCATTAGTCAGGTCTCGTTTCCATGAAATATCACGCTTTCAAGTTATACTTATCCAAATTTTATCTTTTTAGTCTTAAAAGCTCCGGGCTAAGTTTCAACCTATAACAACAAGATTTTGTATTTAGGAGTTCCAATGTACCTACTTTAGAGGAACGACTTTCTCAATCACCTTTTGAGTCACAAAAATGAACTGATATCGAAACCAAAACACTTTTTATTAAAGCTGATGAAGTTCCCAGGTCCATCCATGTTGGTCATAAGAATAATGGGCCAAATTTCCTTTCAACTATCAAAGTTGTGATACAGAGGATGTTCAAAGTTTCTGACGTCACAACAGGTTACAACTTACATAAAATCAAGAAATAATGTCATCCTGGAGAAACTTGGCGTTGGCTTCTGCTCGCTTTGGCTGATAAATTGTAAGACAAGTTATACTTAGAATACAATATGGTCGTATTTCATGCGGTACATGTGCTGATGAATCCGGAGATTAGCTCAACTGCGAAAATTAAATTAATCTCCCAATATGAATGATGTTTCATTTTGTCACTTACCAAATAAAAAGAAAGACTGCGTCTGTTATTTGTCTTTTGGTTTTTGCGTCAGAAGATAACATGATTTTTCAATGGAAAATTAAAAATAACATGTCTTTCAAATTTAGCAGCCGGAGCAAATAAAATCCGACGTATAGTTCTTGCAGGGTGACTTTATTTCTAGATTTTATGTAAGATTTAATCTGTTGCGACGTCAGGAACTTAAGCCATCCTTTTTATCATAACACTGATAGGCGGAGGAAAACTTGGTCTATATTTTATATCACCAACATGGGTGGGCTTGGAAACTTGGTCAACTTTCACGCAAAGCGTTTTTGTTTCAATATATCACTAAACTTAAAGCCGAAAATCTCAAACGACTACCCACCCGTATAATATCGTAAAATCATATAATAACGGATTGAGTTTAGCAACAAAAGTCGAAGTGGCTATGTTGAACAAATTATTATTTTAACTTTTAATTGCGAGTGTACAATTAAGTAATCCTAGATAAGTCTCTATAAATCCTTTTTTCACTAGTTTTGTGTAAAACGTAAGAGATTCATATTTTAAATTACCTATCAATATTACGAAAGCTTCCTTAATTTTTAAATAACATTTTTTTTTTTTTTTTTTATAATAGTTAATAAAATGTTATTTTGTAAGATTTTTTATATTAACCATGTTTATCATATAATACAAGTACTAATAATTCAACATTAAAAAATATTATTTGATTAGATACTATAAAAAAGTATCATAAAAGTAAGTTTACATTTTTATTATAATAAAATACAAATAGCAAATAATTAAAAATTTTATTAATTAACCTTTTTAATGTTTAACAAACTACAAAATTTTATTTAATATTAAAAAACTTAATTAAATTAAACTAATAAAAACTAAAATCTATATTTTTTCTTCTAGTTGCTATACAAACGAAACCACTTCCTGCAGTTTATGCAAAGTATGCAATGCTTCATTTTCGTAAGTGTTCTTTAATGGATCTTGCCTAATAACTATATAAATAAATTTTAATGTCACTATTGAAACCAAGTTCTTTTTAAACATAAATTGTTTTTTTTTTTTATATATATATTCACACAAGATATTTTAATAAAAATATATAAAAATATCAGGAAAATCTAATAAAATCGCAAGTAAGTTTATTAATAAAAGTGTATCTATAAATATTAATTTGTGTACATTTACATACTTATGTTATTCTTTGAACTTTTTTTCTGGTAATAGAAATTATTTTAGAATTTAAGTCGTATTGAGAAAACTATTGATTTTACAAAAATGTGTTCTTTTAAAATTTTTGTGTATGACAGTGTGACATGCATAGAGCCTTGGATATTGCTCTGATCTTGACGGTTAAAACGTTATCTGAAATCTTATCTTATATTATTGGTGCAATGTACTCAACGTTTTGCCAAATTTTTAATTTCAAAAAGGTTATAACCAAAAAACCAAAAAAAAACTTGGAAAAAACTGTAAAAAGTACGTTGAATAAACAAATATACAACTAAAATTTTAAATATTAGAATTTTCATGATAGGGCCCAGAATATTGCACCGATTTTGACGGTCAAAAAGTATTTTGAAAGTTCAACCTATATACTTGATGCATTATGCATATGTTATTTTTAAAAATTTTAATTTAAAACAAGTTAATAAAAAATATTAAAAATGGTCTTTCTCCATTCGCGCAATCCTCTTATTTGGCATTCGCGCAATCCTACCCCAGAAATTCGCGCAATCCTACCGAATTTTTCGCGAAATTCGCGCAATCCTTTTCCTGCGTACAATTGTACATATAGCAACCATAAATAAACATAAAATAATCGAATTTTCGACGAAATTTCTTTTGAGACAACCCTTAAGGGTGGAATTTTTGAATAAAATGTAGTCACAGTTTGTATGTAACAAAATATAATAAAATAACAACGTGTTTATTGTACTTATGTACAAACAAAATTTTTTTGACAGAATTCCGAATTTAATAAACTCACCTCATCCAGTTCCATGATAGTCCTTACAGAAAAAATAAAGAAAACCTTAATCCAGAAAATTTGGGTGAGACTGTATTTTGAATGTCAACTTCTGTCTAATTAGTTAGTTACATCTACCACCTATCAAATGTATTAAAAATTGAAACCACGTGTTTCCATATTGAAATTTTATAAGATTTCTCGCAAATTATTTTATGAGGGCACAAGCCACAATTTGTTTTTATTATATTATAACTTTAGTGTTTGCTTGACGATGTTGACCTGAAACGTCGTATTCGTTTATTTATTATCTGTTTATGCTAAATTACAATACAATTAACAATTAAACATAAAAATACTAGGTATGCACCTAAACTAGAGATTGTTGATGTTTGACGTTGAACCTATTGTTACTGTCATTTCGAATAAAATATTGAATAGTCCACCCGAATGTGTGATACATTCTAAAACGCTATAGTAACTTCAACAAGCTTTCCTGCCATACTATGACTTACTGTTTTTTTTTTTTCTAAATGTGAAACATTTACTTTTACTAATAAGATGGTATTGAGATAGTACCATCCATATGTGGTAAGTAGGAAAACTTTTAAATTTGTTGTTGTATGGTTTAAATAAACGAAATCTTAATAGCATATTAGTTTATATTATTATTATGTTAAATTATCATGTCTGTATGTTTAAATTAAATGTTTTATTGTTAATGGTTATTTAAAAAATTAATAAATGAACCATATACGTGTTCCGAAAGGTTTGAACATACAGCTACACTAATCACTATAGCGCTTTACTATAATATACCGAATTTTTTTTGGGGGGGGTCGATAAGTGAAATACTCAAGAGTCTACTTTTATATGTTTATCTGTAGAATTTGGAACTAAATAAATCTATATGCTACTAGAATTGTATTGTATTCATCTTCCCGATTTGTTTTCTGTACCTGCCATAAATTCAGTAGAAAACACGTGAAAAATTAATCATTTTTTCATAGATGTATAACAAGTAGGTTGAAACGGTAATTTTGGAGTTCAAAAATAACTTTTAAATCATTTTTCCGTTGCAAATTTAATAAGTAATTATATAATCGCCTACCAATAACCCTACTCATAAAAAGGGACATAATGCTATATTGAGGTATACCAAAACGAATAATGTATAATGCATAATAGTCAGTGAAGTGGTTTTGAGATCTTCATAACTAGCGCCGGGGGAACAACAGATATAGGCCTATTAGGTTCTGTTAGAATGTAAGCACTTAAAATAATGTTATACTATAGGTAAAAAAATTTAATATTTGGATTAACAAAATTTCTATTTATCGTTTTTTTTTTTATATAGTATATTTATTTTTATTTTTTGTTTTTGCTGTATTATCATATTTTATTAAGTAGGTAAATTACGTAATATATAATAATGTTTTTTTTATGAATATCCATCAATATCCCAGGAAAACCTGAAACAAACCTAAGTAAGTTTTTAAATTCTGAGACTAGCAATGAATGTTGTAATTTTAAAATTTGTTAATGGTTTTTTTTTACACAACTATTATTTTGGAAGTTATTTTACCGATTGCTATAATATACAATAAGTACATAATTTTATAAATTAGTTTAAAAGTAGACACAAACAAATATAATAATAATAATTAACGATCATTGAGAAACCGTAAAACTCGACTGAATATTTTGTCCTAAGTACACGTCGCGTATAATAATATTATAAACAATCGCCTTTATAAATATTAGGACAGTACAATTAATACGAGTAATACATAAATTAACGTTTTTTTTTGGTTAAATAAAAAGCACTTTTTGTTATTTCTTTTATTTTTTTAGAAAGTTTACAGAGACTAACTTCTAGAGGTAATGACCATAACACAAATTTAAAGTATTAACCAATTTACCAAAATATATGATAATATACTCTAAAATTGATAAAAATTGATAAGAACATAATACAAAAAGATATACGTAATTAGCTTTTAAACAATACTTTTGAAAGTCTATGAGTCTCAAAAACAAATCTGCCAACAAATATCAGCTTAATTAATGTGCTTATACATTATCTAAAATAGTAATTTTTGTAGGTTCTAGTTGAAAATTACATGTATTTGAGAAATAAACCACTCAAAAACTACCAATTTTTTGTACTTCAATATTTTTAAACATAAAAAAAGTTTTCATAGTTTATGTTAAAATTTAATTTAATGTGAACACTGATAAACGAGTTATAAGTGGATCTTTCTAACTAAAAACAATATAGTAAAATGCTTATTTGGGTAGGTGTTATTTTTTCCTACGATTTATTACTTTACCGAGCTCACTTTGAATTGCTTTTTTTTTTATGACAATAATTTATCATCAAATTCAGTTATACGTTTGGACCAAAACTTCTATACCATTGAATTACTCAAAGAAAAGAGCTACTCCAATGCATAGTCACTAGGTACTTCAACCCCTTCTCACCATGTAAAAGAATTTAAACTATTTTTTCTTTCCGTTCTTAAAACTTAATCTCTTTCATACAATTTTTTGCCTGTCCATCCGTCCTTTCTAAAAGTTTACTCTCTTTCTTTATTTCTTTCTTTGAATTTATTCATTTTTTCTATCAGTTCTTAAAATTTACTCCTATTATTTTATTTCCATTTTTTCATGTTTGCTATAACTCTTCAAAATAGTTACCCACTAAGAAGCTTGAATTTCCTTACATCATGATAATAAGTTTTCTCTGATGTTTTATTACTTAATGTCAAACTCAACATTGTCATTAAATCAATATTAATAGATTACATCATTTCTTCTACCCGAAAAAAATTTGATTTATGAATGCATTATTTTTGTAAATTATTTTTTTTTTTTTTTAATTACATTTTTACTTATTAGGTAATCCTGAGAAAGTAACCAAATTTGAAGGTAAATACTAAACAATAAAAATTCTTGTTATTAGTTTTATTATAAAACATTATAGAATATAACCAAGTTACCAGTGGAAAATATTATTTTAACAAAAATATTACGAAGTAATAGAAATTCATTAGGTAACTATACATAATTATTTTAACTAAACAAAATCTAGTTGCCTAAAAACACGGATGGTTATACAAATAATCATTTTCATTTTTTTTTCAGGATTTTAAATGCATCATAGAAATGTTTTTTTCTCAAATATTTGAATAGTTTGTTTATTATTATATGTCAATACAAAATCAGCAAAGCTAAAAGTAGGGATGTGTGTAACTTTGTTCAGGGTAAACTCTGAAACTTTTCCACCGATCCTCATGTACCTACCTAACTTGAGTGAATCGATTCAGGAAGATCTATTTTGTCATAATAAACTTTTAACAACACAACTTATCAAAATTTATTCATTATAAATCAAGGCTTTTTATTTGATTTAACCCAAACCCTTAACATCCTTAAAAATCCTTATCAGCACCCGAATACCTATTATAAACTGGGCATAGCCCTTCTCCGCCAAAATTAAAATGTTCGTTTCCGCCATAGTCCGTTTCGGCCAAAAACTAATCTGATACGGTTCCCGTTTCCACCAAAGTAGGAATTTTTTTACCTGCATAGTACTAAATATATCCAGTAAAACATCCATCTTACAATTACAACGCCTTGGGTTGTCATCAAATTATGTTTTTTTAACTTAATTTTTATTAATTTAACATCAAGTTAACTAATCATCTCCAAATAAATACCCCCATTTCAACACACCTCATGTTTTCCAACTTTATTTGTTCGTGGTATTTTTAGCTCCATAGTAACTTCATGCTGGATATTTTGAGCAAATCATAAATCTGAAGTAATATTTTTTAATGATAATATATACTCGGTAGATAAGGTGATTTTGTTAACTTTAATTTATTATAACCAAGTACTTAAATAAAAGTTGATTCAATAATAATAGTTCATTCATTTAAACACATCTTAATTTCAAATACATAATTATCATAAAATAATAATAGGTAATATAAAATAATTACTATAATAAAAAATAAGTCCTTTATTTTACCAATGTTTAATTGAAGTTAGCTTACATTATTCACAATTATCCGTAAAGGATCGCCACATCGCCCTCATAAATCCACTCCTGCTTAGTGTCCCTTCCTAAGGTACATACTAATGCCACACGCATTATATGATATTTCTAGGCAGCTGTATTTCTCTGCAGGTAAAATCATACTTTGACGGAAACGGGACTTATACGTTTTTGTTTTTTAGCGAAAATTACCATCACCCATAAACCAAATAGTTTTTTTTTTTTTATAAAAATACCCATAAAACAATAATCTGAATAAAAAATTTGGATAACGCAAAAACCCGAGTAAAATTGATGCGATTGTGTTGACGGTATTATTAATTCATTAAATTCTTAATTTTGTTAAAGATTTTTACTAAAAATAATGTTGATGAATGAACATGAGTGTTTTTAATATAAAAGTGTTATTATTCTTACTAAATTTAATAAACCCGAAATCACAAAAATGATACACTTTTTATTGCGTATACGTATTTCAACAACATAGTTGTTACATAACTATGTTGTTGAAATACGTATACGCAATAAAAAGTGTATCATTTTTGTGATTTTGGGTTTATTAAATTTAGTATAAACAGTCACAAGTGCTCAAATTTTAATTTTATTATTATTCTTCCTAATGCATACTGAAAGCCAATATTTATATTATTACTAAAACAATTAGTAAGATATTTTGATAATGATAAAATATAACTTCATTATTTCTTATTATTATTAAATGATAAGTACTTTATTCGTAAAACATTAAGTTAAAACCATTTTTGCTAATCACTTTTACAGGACTGTAATATATTTTTACTTATTTACTTTAGTTAGCGTAAACATAATGCTACATTAATAAATGTATTATGTGTTGATAGATATTAACATGTATTACGTATAGAAATTATCGTAAATATACTTTTGTTTAGATTTATATAAGGTTTCAAAAATTTTGATATTAATATTTTCAGATTTATTTGGAAGTAAGTTTACGAAAAAAATTTGAATAAACAAAATTAAACTGGCATAAATAAATCATCAAATGTAATGCATCAAATAAAATTATTTTTTTTTACAAATTTGCGATCAATTTTGAAAATTTAATTATTGTGCTCATGAGACTACATTATAAATATTACATCTCATTTCTAAGTATAGAAAAATTACACTAATTCTAAGCCATTGACAATACTAAACTAGCACAATTATTGACCTGATATAATTTATTTCATTAAAATTAAAGTGAAACCTTTTTTTTAATTCTGAGCGGAGCGACAACAACTCGCAAAATAATGTAAAATTTCAAAAATTAATTAATAAAAGATATAATGAAAATCAACCGCTCCAACTTTTTTTTATGTATCAAGTCCATAAATCAGCTCGCTTCTGCAAAGCAAAATCTACTTTGAAGCAAAAAACCAAACTTTTATGTGGTGTTCGTAAAACTTGGAGCATTTCTTTTACCCGAAAAGTGATTTCAAATATGGAAATTCCAAGCCATTCGATACTCAAAAGTAAAAAATCTGGAATCAGTAAAGGTCGGGTGGAGTAATAACTACTCTTTGGATGGGTTACTGGTTAGGAAATTGTGGTTTAAGCAAATAATTTAAAATCTGAAAGTAATGATTGACTTTGAAAAAAAAACGATTTTGTACGAGCTTAGAATTTCCGAATTTCCAAATTTCAACACGATAGGACAACGAGAATTTGGTTAAATGTTGGTTATAACTTATAAGATTTGTAAATGAAAAAATACAAACTAAAATCAAAAACGTTTTGAAAATCAGTTATATTATACGTATTAATAACCTTGTATGCATTTTAAAGCTTTTACTTGAAAACAAAACTTTTTATTGAACGAAAACCACAAGAAAATGAAATTTATAAAAAAAATTGCCATTTTCTTAGTTATGGGCACATAAAAAAATCAAAATATCAAAAAATGCTTCAAATAAAATAAAATATAAAGCCGAAATTTCAATTTTTATGTGGTATTCAACGTTAATATTACCCGAAAACGTCATTACAATCCTGAAATTTTCAAATTTTTCTCTGTAAAATCACTCAGAATCTAAAAAAAAAATTTCTTAATGAAATACCGTATGCGTCCAGTCTAAAAACTAGTTAGTGTCATGACATTTTGCAACATTTTTATATGTTACCTATATGATAAGTAAAAAAATCTATTTAATATAAATATTTATTTAAATATACATACTTTTTTTTTTTTTAACTCCTGTGAAGGCTCCTCAAGTACAGTATAAAATAAATTGAAAAATAATTTAAATTGTGTCATTAAACAATTTCATAGAAAATGATTCAAGATTTTTAATAATAAAATGTTATAGATATTAAAATAAATAACATTAGTATATGTATTATTAAGAATATTATTATATTATATGATTTAAAAATAATTTTTGTTACAAAAATATAGTAGAACTATATATTATGTAATTAATTGATAAAATATATAAGAAAATTCCCTATATTGATGTAAGGTAAACTCTGAAACTACTCGACTTACTCGACTTTTACCATTAAAATTAAGTGAATCAATTCAGCAAGATTTGCAAAAGGCCATAAATTACTTATAGTTAAATGTTTTTTTCGACTTTATACGCCTACAAAAACAGTAATTTATTTTAAGTTATTACATTATATCATTTACTTTTTAGGTGGTAATCAGGGAGAATGTTCTGAGGGAAGTGCGTATTTAAAATTTTATATTATTTATTTTATTAGAGTAACTAGTAATATTTTCGCAAATTTATGATTATCTAACCGATATTTTTCATGATACATAAATATTGCAGTTTATAAAAGGAGTTATCAGATTTTATTGGAATTAAGTTTGCAGAAAAACGGAAATAAATAAAATTTTTGGAATAAAGATATCTTTAAAAGTATTTAGTAGCAGCCTACAAATTTAAATGTTATTATTCACGAATATTTATTTTAACAACCAGATAAATTGAAAACCCGATGTTTTTAACAAACACTTTTTTGTTATTTGGTCACAGGTATTTCCAAAATAATTATTGAAAAATTTTAAATCAAAAATTTCAATTTTGTTGTAAAGTTAAATCTAATAGTTTTGGTTTAAAAACATTTAAAATTGTAGTACGGCTGTTGAAGACAGATAGTCGTTATATTTATATTTTAAAAATATCAAAAAATACCAGACACGATTTTAATTTTACCAATCTATAAATTAAAAGCTCACTATCATAACTCATAATCCAATAGTTTTGAATAATTCTACTTAGTAGTTTTTGAAAGAGTTGAACGAGTATTAATAACAATAAAATAATTTAATGATGGGGCAAAATTTGACATGAATTTTTGATATTGTTCACTTAAATGATATAAACCTAAATCAATTTATTATTGATTTCCACATAATAAATATTCAAATTATTTAAAATTTGGATTAATTTTTTTAAATTTTCATAATATTTTTTTTTCATATTTTTCATATGTGAAACAATTATTTGGTTTGAATCTTTATTTTTTTTTAGTATTTTAATTGTGTAACAATAATTAAGCATATTATATAAATATATTTATTATATTATTAATATGATCATACTCATCTGTTAGTGAACTAGTTTTGTCATGATCAATGGTGTATAAAAATTAAAAATTTTAAATCAAATTAAATACATTTTAAACCATTCTAAAAACGTATTCTAATTATACAAATACAATTTGATCTTATGCCTTAAGAATAAAATTTCCTCTGCGGATACAAGAATAAAATTTTTTCTGCTGATACATATAAATATTTGCTTTTATTTATATAATGTATCTATATAATTTTTAGATCCATTTTAATTGCAACGTGTGTTTTTTTGTCATACTATATCATTAAATTACCTTATGCTTAACAGTATATACCGAATTACAAGTTCCATACCCTAGTTGATACGATCTAAGTAATGATTTCTCACAAAATATTTGTGACTGATTTAACTCACCAAAGATCCACTGATCCAGCTTATAATACTACAACACTTTTTTAAGATAACATTATTCTTTGTTTTTTACTATATAGGTGGTTCTCATGAAGAATCTAAATCACTACCGGCTGTTACCGGCGGTTAGTGTTCAAAAATGTTTTATTGAATAAAAAAATAAAAATTTATAAATTATCGGTTAAAATATGATAGAATTAAAAGAATGATTTTGCTACTCACAATTTAAGACTCTAAGCTGAGCGAGGAAGCTATTGATTTTACAAAGATGTGTGTGTTTTTTTTCTTGTGTCTGTATAAGTTATAGCTTCTAGAGAAATTCTCCTGTTTTTACGTGTAGACACATTATTACAAAAATTCCGACATATTTTTGGTACTTGATGCCACCAATTGTTACAGAAATTTTAATAGTTATTACACAAATGAGGTCTAAGTGAAACACAAAATTGCGAGTATAGACGCGTACAAACTATACAAGGCACATTGTCAAATATTGGCTCAGGTTCTAGAACAGGCTTTAAAAAAGGTTCAGAAAAATTACGTGATGCAGATTTAAGCGGTGTCAATTGGTTAAAGAAATTAGAAATACAATTGTGGATCACTTAATGATAATGGGTTAAAAAATTGTCTTTTTGTTGTCTATATTTATATTTTTAATTTATTTATCTATTTTAGAAATATATTTATATACATATATATATATATATATATATAGTATATATATACTACCTATACCTTGTATTATTGTTTTACTCTATACCTTATAAACAATTGTACTCTGTTCTTGCTGATTTCAAAACAAGGTTATTTGCAAGTATAGTAGTAGTAGTACCAAACATTATAATATTAATTTGTACAAAAAAAATGATTATTGAGTTTTATTGATAACCTATTAAATTCTTAAAGAAATATTCGAAGAAATCGTAGGTAAGTTTACTTGTCTCTTACCACTAGCAAATATTTATTATAACCTACCTATCCAAAATATGATTCCTTTTTTGTACCTATAACAATCATGAGTTATTTACAATTCCTAAATGTGTATTTCTATTTATTTTATGTATAAGAGTATAAATTTATTTGAAAGAATAAATGACCTAAACAATTTTAACTTATATTTCTTTAAACAGTAGACTATAAAAACAGTAAGTCCATTTTTTTAAGACGAAAAACAGTAAATGTCGTTGCAATACTAAAATAATTTATAACTAATTTTAAAGTTCCAGATGATGTAAGAAATTACTATTTGAGAATGATTCCACACTTAACAGCCCGTATGGATTTTATTTTTGCTTATATTGACAGAATTTAATAAATGTTTTTCTTAAAAAAACCAAGTATAATTTGTAAGAATGATTCGAATAATTATTTATTTTAATAGTGATGAATGATTGTTGCAATAGATCACACGTCTTGAAAATACTAATTTAAATAGTTTCAATAGTTTCAAATTTGTTTCGAGTGCTAATGACAATAATCCTATTGTTTTATGGAAATTGCAATTTTAAACGAGATCAACCATTAAACAAATTGTTAAATTTCTGTTTTGTATTAAGTTGAAAAAAATTAAATATTTAGATCTTTACGTTTTCATTTTAATTGTTCTAATTAAGTGTTAACGTTTCGAATAATATGGAACAGCACTTAAAAATAATAAAAATGCATACATATCTGAAACCTACAAGATTATCCAATTATCAATTTTTTAACAGAAGAACAGTGGTTTTTCGTTTCTATACCGGAAAGTTGCATAATTTAATTAAAATATTTTAAATTTATTAAAATTTGTGATTAACAAAAACTTAAATTACGAATAAACTTGACAAATTTTGATAATGACAAACAGATTTTCAAAATTTTTATTTTTTAGTTATATGTTTTACTTAACTTTATAGTGTTTGATAATTTTACTGAGTGATAATATATTATTGACAACAAAAATTAACCTTTAAAAAAGCTCTACTCAGCATTTTTACTTTTTTAATCAATCTGGAATTGTCGACAAACATAATGATCGGAATTTGAAGAAATTATCGTGATTCGACAGTTATACAAAAAATTAAGTACTTATTTCAATAATACAGCTAGTGTCAATATATTTGAAAAAATTTTAAGTCGAATTGGCTGAAACCATAAACTATGAAAAAGGACAAAAGTAAAAATACTAGTTTCAATATAACTCATAAATTTTTATTAGTTGTGTAGATCGTATAAAGTTTCAAAAATCTAAACTCAAAATTAATGAATTCATGGGATAAGAAATCAGAAAATTTAAAACTCTTTAAATTAGTCAACATATTTTCGTATAAGGTTCCGATTGTATACGCAATTTAGAGAAGTATAGAAATTTTTGAATTTTTCGATTATGGTTCAAAACTTTAACGTTAAAACACAAGTTTAAAAAACATCATTAAAATCAAATCTACGGTCACTTATCAAAACTTTTTTAGTTTTTAGGTACATTAATCAAAAGGACCACTAGTTAACCAAAAATTTATTCACAGCTTACGTTGAATACAAATTTAATCGTTGTAAAAACAATATAATATCATTCTTCATGAGTCATGATGTTAAGAATCTAAATATAGTTTAGGTTTAAAGTAAATTATTTAGAAGTAACAATTGGTAAATAACTATTTTATTGGTAAATATAAGATTATTAAATACTTAATGTACTTTAGTAGAGTAAATCATAACTTAATTATTATAAGTAATATTTTTATACAAATAGATCATCGTTTTCAAACACCTACAGAATTTTGCTTCATATCATTAGATAACCCAGGTTTGAACAACATATAATATATAATTTTAAATTTTAATAACTTAAATAATCGTAACATTAATAATTTACTTAATCAAATTAAACGAGAAAATAAACTGAAATTCTATAGTTTTAATATCTTATTATTTTTAAGTAATAACCTATTTATTAGCTAAAATATATTTAATAATTTATGTATTATTACTTAAATTCTGATGATTTTTTGACAGTTTTGTTAATTATTAATAGTTATAATAAAGGAAATTTATATACAAGTTTATTAATAACCTTTAAACGCTCTAGTCATTCTGAAAATTGTATGGATAACATGTAAAACTGTGATATGGATGATGAAGCTCCATTGTAAAAATCAAATACGTATTTAATACCTATCGAAAAGATCTTATGGATTTGACAGCTTGTTTTTTGCTGGATATCTAATTGCAAAACATTCTAAATAAAGTTGACTCCACTCAAACGTATCTGACAACAAGTTATTATAACTAATTATGCCCTGCTGTTTTACTTTTGTCTTTTATATCGCTTTGTCATATACTCCAACATTTTTCCTTTTAATACTATATCCTAGACCTTATACCTATCTTCAATATTTGTTAAGTCTAACTAGAACGTAAAACCTTACATTTATAGTTAAAATTTGCATAAATCAAGTCATAAATCTAAATACAAAATATAGTCGGAAAACTGACTAGACCCGTGAATTTTTTATAACAATCATCATCATTATCACTTAACTTAAAATGTATAATTGTTATCAACTACATGGTAATTACTATTAAGTCTACTAAAGTATTAAAGTGTGATAATGATTGCCCGTTCAGGAATAAATTATTCCTATTGGAAATTCTTCACCTACATAAATAAATTCTTACTTAATATTTTATGTCTTTATCAGCGAATGGCATAACATTAAGATTGTTCCCTCTCTACAAACGTTTAGTTAAATTAAACACCATATTCAATTGTTGTTCGTTATAATATAGAAGAAATCAGTAAGTTTGAAATATTCTTATCTTACATTTCTTAACACTTATGTTGGTAAATAAAATGATTGTACCTATTATTTAGTTTTGCTGAAATCAATGTAAAAGTAAACACAAACATAATGTGTTAAAAATGTGTCAACAATTTGTTTTTGAGGTGTAAAAAAATTTATATTATGTTTTTGAACAATACCTTATTAACAAAATATTTTTAACCCCTCCATATTTGTATATTATTTTTATAAAAATGTGAACCTATTCGTAACCAAATGGGGTGAATATGGTCAACTACTTATTTTGTATTAAAAACCACAACCATACAAGTACAAAACATGAGGTTACAAAAAAAAAAAAAACAGTTTTAGGTATAATTTTTTTTTAATTTAATAACATAATAATAAAAAAAATTAACTTATACACACTGACACACTACCAAATAGATCTTAGATAAAATTCGAATAAACTAAGTATTTGTATGTATTTTTAGCAGATCAGTGATCACTTACTACACCGGTGTACAATATACTTGTTGGTAGACCATAAAAAAAATTTAGTTGATAACTTACGATACCGTTACTCTTACAACTTTATCTGACAATATAGTATAATTTTTTAGACTTAAAATTCAAATTTCCAATATACTGCTATTAAATACTAAAAATTTAAAAACGGTCTTCTCGTAAAAGATAATTTATTTTTTCCAACAAAAACAATTTTTCAAAATTGTCTATAAAATACTTTGGAAAATGTCAACGCGTTTCAGTATTTGTATTATTATTATTATTATTTTTTTTTATTACAATTTTAAACCACGATCGTAAAGATAATATCATTACGTGAGGAATATGACAATATGACAAAGTTTTATTCTGTAAATTACCAAAAGAATTAGGTATTACAGCAATGTTTTATAACTCTAATCAAACTATATAATTTTATTTAAATATGAAGATATCTGTATCAGTAAGTAAAGTATAAAACTGCAGAAAATAATTCATATTATTCTTAATATATTGTTAAAAATTTAATTTAGTAAATATATAATGAAAAATTGAATTTTACGCTCATAGAATTATACACTCATAAATGAATCTTGTTACACTAATAGACATTTGCTTTAATTTTTAATTACTTATGTAATCAAAAATAATTTGTTATTTTTATAAAATATACTTGTATTACGATTTATGACAGATCAAGTGATTAGAGGTTTTTATTTAACAAGTAAGTTTGATGATTTTGTACTTTTTTAGTAATGATAATAGGTATTTAAAAATTAATTATTTTAAGAACTTTAGATAACTTGACTAATTTCCTCCGTCTCTACCTATATTCTATATCTAAGCCTAACTCTATTTTCTTTTTGACCTGGAAACATTTTATTTAATGATTTATGTTTCTCTTCTATATGGTCCACGCTTTCATTGAACTTTTTTTAAACTTTTGCCTCACCTGACAGTGTTTTGATTCAAAATACTATCAATTATTTCCTTATATATTTAAATTGAATTAATTAGATAAAATGGGAGTTCATTTTAAGAAAGATAGAAATTAATATTAAATAAAAGAGAAAAGGTGTAAATTTTAAAAAATTTTGTAAATTATTGGTAGGTTAGGAAGTTGGTTGAAGTAGCAAGTATGGTAGGTCACTTTTTTAGATAGATCACTGGTTTGAAATTTGTGGCTTAAAAGTATTATTTAAACTCTAAAAACAAAGATAAATGAAAACTTTGGAAAAAAAATTTCTGAACAAGCTCGATAATATAATACGTCCTAAAAAAAACCGTCAATCCAAATAAGTAGTTGAATTCTTTGTTTTTAGCAACAACTAGTAAATTATTTTTTAACAGTGTTTTTTAAACTTAAACCAAAATGATTTTCAAAATAGTAAGTAGGTAAGTAGGTACAAGAATAATATTGATATTTATGGTACATTTTCATTATTTTCTAAGACGTATAAAATTACTGAGATTGCTAGGAATCAGTAATTAATCAAATACAATGATTTATTATTGCTTTCAAAATTTATAAATAATACGTTTAAACAACAACTTGATCAAAACCAGTGATCCACTCCAAAGCGTATTTAGATACTACAAGTATAAGATTTCAGTCTTACACAAGCAACGACGGGTGTAATAAAAGCCACTAAGAATTGTAAACGCTAAACAGCGTAGCGCACGCGGAATATGCTGAGTCGGGACAGCTATTTGTAATATAAATGAAAAAAAAAATTAATTTGTAAAAATGATTTTAAAACGTACCTAATAAAAAGTATAATTTGATCATTCGTGTAATTTTTTCGTAGGTCATAATCCTAAAGAAATTGTTCAACATTTATATCAATATTTCGGTATGAACAAAATTAAAAACTAATTATTTTATAATGTAAGTGCGGTAAAAATAGCATAAAATAATAGTATGATATATTTTATAAAAAAAAATTGTATATGCCATAGAGTTTTTTTATTTAGGTACGGTCTCGAAAATAAAACTTATTAACCGAGTAAAAATTCAAGTGTCAGAAAAAAGTTTCTAAGCAAAGCAGCGGAGCTATTGATTTTACCAAAATTTCTATTTTTTTCTTAGAATCGTAAATTATTATTAACGTAATCAATTATGAGGATCTAAATAATAAATAATTTTGGATTAAAAAGAAAAATTTGAACAACAATTAGATTTGTTTGAAGTGGTGACTCATCTCCAAAATATTTGTATTTTTAGTTATAGCAGTATTGTACTAAAGCCGGTGCTAATAAGTGTTTACAATGTGTATAACTAATAGTTTTGCAAAAACATTTTTTTTTTTTTTTGTAAGTCAGATTTGAAATTTACTATATTTTTTTTTTTTATGTTTTTCAGTGATCGGTGAATTACTTTCTGAATCACAGAGTAAGAATTTTACAAGCAAATTTTTTTTTAAAGTACCTCTATGATTGGAATGTTAGTTATCATCACAAATAGGTAAACGTTTTCAAGTTGTGTAGTAAATAAGAAATCAATCGAATTCGGAACAGTCATTTGCATCAATGAAATATCTTGATAATAACAAGGGATTTAAATTTAAACGTTTTCAGATAAATAAAAACTTTTTATACCATATAACGTTTTCTAGAACATGCAATACGATACCTAGAACACGTTGGAAACTTTTTCAAATTGGAAGATGTCGACGGTAGTACGTACTTCAAAACTTACATTATAATTTCATACTAAAATAAGATTATTAATGAAAAAATCAATACTTTATTTTTTTATTATATAAATTAAAAAATATAGCATAGGTACCCTAAAAGATGTGTAAACATTTAGAAACGTTTGAAATAATTTTTTAAAACGTATATTATAAAATTTTTTGATAGGTATAAAAAATGTTTTCACCTGGTACAAAATTCTTTGTTATCATGAATATCTGATGAATATAAAAATCAAAAGCAAAGAATTGAAAATAACTGACCGAGGTGGCTAGATGTTACAATAACCTATACCAGATCTTAAAACTAATTGTATTTAGTATTTAAAAAGTTTTAACGCATTATGTTGAATAGGTAACTTGATAAATATGCAAGTTTATTCAAACACATATTCATAGTTCTAACTATAATTCTACACACTATATTATGTAATTTCAAATGACTTCTAAGCTGAATTTCATAAATCTTATAGATTGTTCAACAAAACTTTAAACTGAGCAAAAACAAATAATACTTTAATAATTATCAATCGCCGTTAAAATCCATTCTTAATATTATTTGGGTTGTTAATAAAAATAATGCTTTTTTCTTTTGTCTTTTAGAAAGTATGGATAGTCCACATACATTCTGCCTAAAAATATATTCTCAAGAATCAAGAAAATGAACGTCACATTTGGTTTATATTTCACACAAAAAAGAAAAAAATAGTACCTTCATAGATTCTGTTATGCTTCGGATATGCTATTGCAAAAATATTTTCATAACTTAATGTGTACTTATATATTACTTATGTATTATGATACATAAATATTTTGTGAACTAACAGTTCAATAACATGTGTTATTTAATCAATATAAATATATTATATAACCAAACAAATTAAATTTTGTAATTTAATGAGGCACGATAATTATTATGTTACAAGCTGTCTTGACCCGGCGTTGCCCGGGATTTAGTTGGTCAAAGCTTACGAGTAGTAATATTTATTCCAATTTAAATTTGAAAAGTGAGTAAACCAAGTTACACAAATTTAGGAACCCTGATTCACCACCTTAAAGGATGAATTTAAAAAACACTTTAGGAGTTGAATTTTGAAAAACCCTTTCTTGGTACTCGTCTTCGTTGTATAAAGAACCTTTGTGCTAAATTTCAAGTCTCTAGACGCAGCGGTATGAGCTGTGCATTAATCAATGTATAAAATGTTGAACTCCCTTTTCACCCTTTTAGGGTTTGAATTTTGAAAAATTAAAAAATGCACAGCATAAAAATAGGCCATGCATTGCTTCCTCAGTCAGTCAGCTTTCCTTTTATAAGTATTATGGTTATGCGAAAATAACTTAAAACTGTATGTGCCTAAAACCTTCTACAGACTATGAAAAAAAAAATAAAAAAAAAAATTAGGCAAATCCGTCGAGGCGTTGGTGAGTTATGCAATCAGATACGAACACCATTTCATTTTTATGTATAGAAGATTAAAAAAATACATAATGTAGAAAAATTAAAAATATAAATATTTTGGTTTGTAAGTTTGTGTTTCTTATTTCATTGCAATTATGTGTATGAATTCATACGGATTTTAAATAGTAAAAAAAATGCAAAACTATTGTTAAAACAGTAATACTTGGATTTCAACGTCGATGTGATGGTTTAAACTAATAAGTTTGTAAACTAATTAAGAAGTTACAAATTATTTTTTGAAAGAAAATTCACAAATATTACCAAGTTTCCATTTTTCTGAAGTTTAAACAATAAAAAACAGTCCGTCGTTCAATTTATTATACATATAATATTATGTACTTAAGTTTGCATACAATTCTCCAAACATTTTCTGGAAAATTCAAGTTTCTATCTGATTACAACTAAAAAAATGATGAAAATTTTTAAAATTACTATAATAAGCTTTAAATACGTTGGAAAGTGTTAAAAGTTGCAAAATACTTATATTTTACTATGTTTTATAATTTGTGAGTGGTAAAAGTGTTTTGGTTAATAATCGTGAGAAAAACTGTATAAAGAAAAATTGAGATTTGATAAAAACTTATTTTTCGTAAATTATACGGTGATATATACATAATTTACCCGTTCGAGTAGTTTTTTGTTTGTAACTATTCAAATTTCAGAAAATATTTCAAAAAACATATCTGCAAAGTACCGTCCAAAAAACTAGAGCTACCAAAAACCAAAAATAAGTGTTAAAATACGAGCATTTTTTAAAAAGCTATTGTTGTTTCATTTTGTAAGATACTCATGAGCATTCTTTTTTGGAAATAAAAGCATACAAAACTTAAGCCTGAATCTATTTTTCTGTGGCGTGTTAACATTTAGAATTTGTTTGTATTTATTTAAAATATAAATATTGTTATTTAAGATCTTGGTTTCAATAATAATGTATAATAATAATGTGAAGACTACGTATGAAAATCTTCTATATATATTATATATATATATATATATATATATATATATATATAAATGAATTGGTGTTCATATCTGATCGCATAACTCACAAACGCCTCGACGGATTTGCCTAATTTTTTTATTTTGTTTATCATCGTCTGTAGAAGGTTTTAGGCACAAAAAGTTTCAAGTAATTCTCAAGGAAGGTCGCATAACTATAATATATATTATATATATAATAGGAAAACTGATTTACTGAGGAATCAACTCACAGCCTGAACCGCTGGGTCTAGAGAATTGAAATCTTGCATAAATATTCCTTTTACAACAAAAGCGTCCACTAGGGTCAGAATAATGAATAAGATGTTAATTTACTTTTTTCACCGTTTTTGACATTCTTAAAGATTGAATTTTGATAAATGGTATCTTATTGGGTCTTAACATTATAAAATGGAACTTTTCAACTATTAATCAAACAAACAACTAAAATTTGATTCCGTGTTACCCATAGCAACCATAATAAAAACAAATATTATTGATAAATATCATTATTTTTAAAATATGGTTGTATATATAATTGTATAACTAATTTTCCGCGCAACTTTCTTAATTTTTTCTTTCATAAAAATCTTTTTCAAACAATAACAAATACAACAAAAAAAAAAAAACTAGCAAAATCGGTCCAGCTGTTCTCAATTGATGAATTACTATACATTTTTTACACTATATAAATATTTAGATATATATATATTGTTGGCGCGTATAAGTTAAATGTGACGTGGTTATGTAACGCTGGCCACGACAATCCCGTGCTTCCTTATCGTGTTCCTCTCCCGTCTTTGTATTATTGTATTATTTTTAATTGGCATATTGTTAATCGTGAATCGTGTAAATCGTGTGAATTTTATTATTGTCGTTGTCGTTGTCGTTCGTCGGACACAAGTGAGGCCGCATCTGTCCTACCAAGTTTGTTTTTATTACCGTGTTTTGTTTTTGTTACCGTGTTTTTCTTTTATTCCTTTTTCCTCACCGTTGAGGAAACTCGGGTCGCCACCGTTCGATTGTGTGCGTCACCTCCGTCCCCGTAACGCGGATCGCTCGTTGTTGTACAAGCCCCGTCGTGGCCGTCACCAAGTCAGGTTGCGGTCCAAGACTCTCGCAGCCGTCCCCATCCAGCCCGTCATCAGTTCACCACAGCAGTCGTAATGTTATAATTGTCTTGTTATTTTACTGTCATTTGTTGTGTACCATTGTTTCTTTGTTAGTTTTAAGCGGCCCCCCTCCTCCCCCGTTTTATGTACATTAGTCGGTAAGTTTTTTTTATTTAATTACAATATTTTCATCACAGTTGCAATCACGCCTCAATTATGTGTTTTTCTGTTTTCTACATTTCTATTTTTTCCCTATCCTCGATATACAGTCCACTATTCTAACCGTCTGTGTTCTCGCTCATACATATATATATATATATATATATATATATATATATAGATACATATTTGCCTGCTGAAATTTTTTTTTGGCCTGCCTAGATTTGGCATATCTTTCAAAAAGCTGAAATGACACTCTTGAATGAACCTAGGTTTGGTCATTTAGATACTTCGTTTATTTTATTTACTTAATTTTTTTAATCATCTTTAATAATTAATGTGCCTATTAATTTGGTAATGGATTAGTAAATCCATTTACAATTAATTCTGCACTAAAGAAAAATAAAGTTTTTGATAATAAATTAACACCGTTTACATTTTGTACAACAATAAATTTGTTTTAATTATAAATAAAATACCCGAATCACAAAATATTACACTTTTTTAATTGCGTATACGTATTTTGACAACCATGTTGTACATCTTTAGCGCGAATCAACGAGATAGTCGTAGACAATGTAAATTGACTTCTAAGTGTCGTCACTCCTTTTAAATTGTTATTGAAATCATTTCCTAATTCGACGTTGCGACTAGGGGTTAGTATGCCAACAAAGCAGTAGCAAGGGTGAGGCTTGTAATAATGTCAATAACTATTTTTAACCATTTTTAAAATCTGCGACAGTTATAGAATCACTTCAGCTGATTCAATATTGGAAATATAAAGAATTGTATCCATACGTAGATATCGTATTTACTATTTAGAATATTTTTGACAATGCCTTTAACGAATAACTGTAACTACGTGTGAACTACGGAGCTTCAGCAACTCATAAAAAATTATAAGAGTTGCAAAAATAATTTATTTAATTGACGTACTCGTACTTGCCGTTTACTTGGATCTGCCGACCAAATCAAAAACAACTGTACACATATTACGTAAAACAAAAAAAAAAGTATTTGTCAAATAGTTCAGCTTCCAATTTTATCAGTCATAAGTATACATTTTTCATCGTTGTTGGTCCTCGGATTCCATTTACCATGTATCATTATAATATAAAATGTTTTACAACTATTTTTATAGTGAATTATCTAGTTCAAATCAAAGTTGATAGTGGAAGAACAATACGTAACTATCTATATTTCTTAAATAACTATCTCCTTTTTTTGTGTTTTATAACATATGAAATATCGATTTTTGTTATTTATTCGTAGGCCAAGCAAACTGTTTCAGTAAGACACAAATTGTATTATTATTTTTATAGTATTGCTTTGAAATGTGTGACAGAGAAAAATCTGTAAGATATACCAATACACCAACTATCATGTTCATCCTAAACAGAAAAATTGGAAACTAACTTTCATAATGCCTTCATTATGTTCTTAAAGGAAAGTAAGGAGAGATAAATAGGATCGAAAACAAGAAAAATAGGAAAGAAAGATAGATGGGACGTAAATTATAAGAACTACGCTTTTGAAGTGGGTCACTTCTTTAATTTTAGCAACAAGTAACAACTATAATAACTCATTTATAAAAGTTTTCATTAATTAGAATTTTAGCTTACATTAATAACACCTTGTTCATTTTTGAAAGTGTTAAAGTTGATAAGTTTAAGGTGGTTCATTTCTCAAATACAAGTAACTTTCATATTATAAATTCTATTCTAAAATGTCCTTTTTTGGTATAATATATTTTTTAATATTGCTAATATTTATTGTCAAATTTGTTTTTTTCCCAGGATGTATTAGATAACCGAGCTCAATCAGAATCATTTTTTGAAAGCAATGATTTATCATTGTACCAGTACTAAATAATAAGTTTGAACCACAATTTCTGAGACATTAACCTACCCATTGAACTATGAATTGACCCAATCTAAAGCATAGTAACTAGGGCATACAACTTCTTAACTGAACTTAAATTTACTCCCTCCCCTTTTTGCCGTTCTTAGAATTTACTCCCTTTCTTTCCCTACTTTAATTCCTTCTTTCCTTCCTTCCTTTTTTTTTTATTTTTATGACTAATTTACAAAATTGCTTTCGTAAAAATCTCGTTTACCGTAATTTTTTCTCAATTTATATAGTATTGAGTATAACTTTTTTGAAACTGAAAAAATAGAAAATAAAAACAAATAGTATAAAGCAGCAGAAATATAATTTGAAATAAATTTATCAACCATGTTTATAATAAATTATGACATAATTTTAGAAATACATTATTATTAATACGATTAGATACAATCAATGCTTATTATGGTAGTAAGTTGTAATGTTTATTAATATTTTATATTTACATTTATCCGTGAATTAAAGACAAAATTTTAATTTTCTTTATACCTATAATATCAATCATTATAAATGTTCTTACCTTTTTTTTTTTTTTTGCAATATATCATTCAAAATATATTCTTTTTTAAAACATTTGATTGAATTTACCTCATATAAAATACAAAAATCCAAATAAATTAAATGTATGTTTCTTTTTATTTAGTTCCGTTAGGTACATATACACTTCCTATACATTATGCGAACTATGCAATACTTCATTTTCGTAAGTGATATATAATAGAGTTCCTCTAAATGTCGTAGTGTTGATATTGATTTTTAAACTGCATTTTATTTGATTATGATGTACTAAGATTTTAACTCCGATATTAAATGACAAAACACTAAATACAATTCGTATATAAATGATTAAAAAAAAACAAATACTTATAAAATGTTTTAGATTATATGTGGAGTGAGGAAATAAATTCATTTTTGAAATATGTGTTATAATTTTTTTTTCTACACTGTAAAAATTTCTTGTGTAGAAAGAATGGTCCAATCACAAAATGACAAATAATTGAAAAGTTTGGAAAGTGGACGTAGATGATACTCATTTTATACTTGTAGATATTATAATGTAGAATATGATTAGGTATGTAGAATCTTTCCTGTTTTTTTCAGGACCTATTGGATTACTGAGGTCACTAAGAATCGTTTGATTAAAGCAAATTATTATTACTTTCAGATTCTAAATATTAAAAAAACAATACTTTGAATTACAACCTCTGCATCATTGACCTACCCAAAAAAGGAACCCACTCCAAAATGTAGTTCATGGTTCCAATTTAAGACATTACTTTACTACTCTGAAGTAATAGATTATGTTAAAAATGAAATTCAAAATAAGCTACCCTGGGTTAATATTTCGGCTGATGATATAATATTGGTTGGAGAAAATCTGAAAGAAGTTTATATTAAGCTGAATGTATAGAGATTAACTCTCGAGGAAAGGAATCACTAAAGATTTTACTTCAACTTTATTTATTTAATGTTATCATATTATAACATTACATTTTCTGATATAATAACATTTCATTGTAGTTGCAAACTTAATATTTTTTAACTTAAAAACATATTTTTTTTTAAATTTATTAGGTCTCTTTCTCCTTCTTTTTTTTCTTCTTCTTCTTCTTCTTTACCTTTCTCCCAAACTATTTGTGATCGGCCACCCTTGTCCTATTCCTCCACTTATCACAATAATTCACATCCCTTACACACATATTGTTGATGTAAACCCACCTATTTTTGTCTTTCAACTTTGGTTTTCCTCTACCTACTTAACCTCTTTTTCGTTCAAAGTTCATCTTTGTTACTGTTTCATTTTTTTTTCTTCTCATCACATGTCTGAACCACCTCAGTCTATTTTCCCTCGTCTCTTCCACTATCGATGCAGCATCAAAACTAATAGTTTGACATATGTCTTTCATATTCTTTTTTTATTCTATCTTCTCTTATTACTCCACTATGATGGATAATCTAAACATTCTCATTTCAGCTACACTCATACTCTATTCTATTTTCCTGTCAACCACCAAACGATTCGAGCCATGCAACATGGATGGTCTTACCACACCTCTGTAAAACTTACCTTATACCCTTATAGAAATTCTTTTATAATGTATAACACATGACGCATTTCGCCATTTTATCCAGCCGCACTTAATTCTATGTTTCACATCTCTCATAAGTCATAATTTTTATCAAATTTAGTGTGTATTATTCACAAATATTTACAGTAGCCAAACATTATATTTGCATAAATTAATTTTCCAATATCATTTATCATGATAATAATTAGTATTTTTATAGATTAAAATATCACTTTTCATTTTAAAATTTCAGGTAGTAATTAATATTGATTTGTAATACAATAATACATTTTTATTGGAATAATATGCCACCCAACTTATTAACATATCCACTAAAATTGAACAAAATTATGTTTTTACGAATACCTACTAAAATATCTACCAATATCTTAGGAAAATGTAAAGAAGCTGCAAGTAAGTTTTTAGAAGAAAGCAACAAAAATATTGCCAAATAACGAAAAACCAATTTTGTCCCGAAATACGTAAAATTGGTTATCTTAAGTACCTACAAGAATATTCATATTGCATCATTATATTGGAAAATACACTTTAATTTTCCACCAGTTCAGTTTGGTAAACTCCGGATATTAGCAAGGTTTACCTAACCCGATTTTTTTAATGGGAATTTAAATTTGCTGCATAAAGTAATTATGTGCACTAGTTAGTTTTTGAGCGTAAACATACTAAATCTCCTTCTAAAATTGTTTAAACGAATTTACATTTTTACACATAAGACAACATTTACATTTAAATAAACAACAAATTCGGAATTATAAATAATATCATCAGGTTTTAAACTAAATGTATAACATTAAAGTAATTCATAGTTTTTTTTTTTTTTTTTTAATCATTAAGTTTTCATGTTTAGGATTCAAATCTCTACAAAAACTCTAAAATATGTTTCCCTAATGCAGTGTTTTGTGCGCACACAAATTTTTCTAATAACTTATAGATTGGTTTTTTAAATCAAAAAATTTTTATAGACAAAACTATGAAAAACGTGATTTGCAAAATGTGTATAGAGACGGTGTCAGATAAAAAATTGTGGAAAGCTAAATAATTAATATCATAAACTTAAAAAATATAACCAGATACAACAATAATTTTGGAGCAGTTTGTCATTACACAGCCTAGTTAAAATTTGACAAGCGAAGCTTTCAAGTTTTAAAATATTCAATAATATCAAAGACGTTGTTACACTATTCAGCTGATAAACACAAATAAAAATCTCTTCTTAATATGCTCCTCTTTTGTTTTGTCTTAACATGGAAAATTTGGAAAAGCATCGAGTACGTTTAGATTTATATTTCTTGTATAAGCTCTTAGTTTAAATTAATGATTGTCCCAATCTTTTAGGTCGCTTAATCTTTTACGTTCCGGCTCGTTTTCCTGCGTTCTAAAAAGTTGTTTTATTTGAACGTTCAAGTGACTAATTATGCCCCTAATATTCTTTGTTAACGTATGATGAATTATGTTAACGATCTTTAAATTTATATATTCAACTCGCCAAACTTCTACTCATTTTAAAATAAATGTAATTTTGTTCATAGTAATTTGTAATTGCTAGTATAGTATAATATATAAGCGTGTGTTCTGTATTTATTTTTTAGATTTAGTTTTACTATAATTAGATGATGTTATATTATTATCTTTATGTTTTTTTGCTTAAACACGTGTTATCCTTTATTGTACTTGGACCATGCCCATTTGAAATTTTAAAATAAATTAATAATTAAAAAATACAATGGAGAGATTAGATAAGTACTTCCATTCTGCTCAAAAGCCATGCATGTTTTTTTTAAAACAAGCATAAAAAATGTCTTAAGCAAACAATTTCCTGACACTTTTTCTGATGAACTTAATGGCTTTTTACATTTTTACAGTTTGTCTCTTTACATGCAAAATAATATAGATTTATAATAGTTGGATATGATATGATCAATTCTAAAGTTATTGAAAGACAGATAACTCAAGGTACAACAAATAATAATGCTCTAGTCGATCAAAAACATTATTTGTTTTGGTAGGCTTTACCACGAGTTATTCGAGAACTTCGTAACTAGCTCTCGTATTAAAGAATTATATATTACTTAATTTATATAATTAAGTATTATTCAAAAAACACATTCTCTTCGATTATTTCATCATGTTTTAAAAATTACAACAGTGACAAGGCTGTAGGCATTGCCCTATAATTCTAAATAGTAAATACACGATATCTACGTATGGATACGATTCTTTAAAATAGCTATATTGAATCAGTTGAAGTGATCCTAGAATTGTTGCAGATTTTAAATATGGTAAAAAATAATTATTGACATTATTACGTAACATTATATAGAGCCTTGCTATGGCCCTGAACAGTGCCCCAGGCATACTTACCCCTGGTTGCAATTTCGTTCCTAGAAATAATTTTAATCAAGATTTAAAGGAAATTACGACACCGTAGATAAGAAATTAAATTTTTTTAATAATCCCGACTTGAAAAAATTATAAAATATTTAATATTTTCTAATAGTATGTTTTTATGATGCCAATATGCAGAAAAGTATCTATTTTTTATTATTTATTATGTTTAGCTATGATAATAGTAATATTTTTTTGTTATTTATAAGGTGGTATTAAATTACTTCTTTCTGATCATGGTAAGTGCTAAACAGGTTTACAGTTTTTACATAATTAAAAAAAAAATCGGAAATTTTAAGATAACATCCATGGATTAGTTTGATGTAAATTTGTCTGATTACGATTTCGCAGTGGATCACTGTTTTGGAAAGTTTAGTTAGAAGTTGTATAAAAAACATTGATTCTGATAAATGCTTCGTTAAAACTACTCTGAAAATATATTTTGGTCGTTTAATTTTCAAAATTATTTACAAACTATACATTAACAATAAAATATATTTGTTTTTATTAGAATTTCGGATCAATAGGACAAAGAAAAGTAGGCTATTTGAATAAACGTGTCTCACCCCTTAATGCTTCTATATATATATAACTTTACTAAATTTCGTTGTCCTGATATACAAAATTGAGTGCCAAACATTAGCTCGATAGCACAATGGGGAGAAGATAATGTACAAAAATAACATAGTCCCTTCTAGCCACTTAGAGCTCTTTATTTTGGCTATGTTATGTTGAATTTTTATTTGTTTTTATATTGATAATAATATACAGAGGTCATATATTAAATTGTAGTAAGAACATTTGAAATTGTCTAACATACGTTTTAAATTTATTTTTCAAGTACAAATTAATTATTATTCGTTATTATTTATCAAATAGCATGACAAACATATACAGAAATATTATGATAATATTGTTTATGATTACCAATCATTATTCTAGGAATATTTGAAAATCCTCAAAGTAAGTTTTTGGATTATGAGAGTAGCAATGAATGTTTTGAGTTTAGGTAAATGGGTTTTTATATGATTACTTTTTTGGGTAGTTAATTGTATTTTTCTGATTATTATACTATCATAATCCTTATAAACAGAGTCATTTAGAATAGATCACATCAGGTTTTAAACAATTATTGAACGAAATGGAGATTGAAAAAAAAATATTTTTTACAAAATTTAACAATTTCTTAATTTTTTTTAATTATCTCTTTTTGGTTTTTATTTTTTTTCATAAAATTGTTATAGAACAGAAATGCATTATTGGAAATATGAATCGCATCGTATATGTATTTCTATTATAAGTCAATCATTCAAAGTAGTTCTCATTGGCAAATTAATAAAATATTTTGATTGATATATGTTTTCGTAACTATTTTTATTGTTGTTCCTATGCTACAAAAGATACATTTTATATTACACAGTGCACATAAATTATACTTAAAATATTATTGATATAAATGTAAAGTTTTTTTTATAACTAATTTTATAATTGTGAATGATCGACAACGAACAGTTATACTTATTGTTCTGATTTAAATTTATGTGAATTTGTGATCGATTATAATGACATATCGGGAAATAAAAACACAAATAATTAAAAATAGATTTGTAATGTGTAAATGGTTAAGAAATATATTAAGCGTTTACTAAAATTGCAAAAATTAAGGAATCACTTACAAAAAGCATTATAAATTTATAAAACAATCTTTTTGAATTGATGAAAATTATAATTTAATGCCATAAACATAAATAGCATAATATTATGTATGATAATTCAATTTGTATAGGTTTTTCTAAGATGCCTGTATAATATAACATTGTACATTTTAATTTTAAGGTAGAACACAGACAGGATATTTTAGAGATGGTAATCAGGCAACAACTCCTAGAGGTAGTTAGAAAAAAATTACTTAACAGTTTATAATATTTTGTTAAAATAAATACATAAAATAAGTCACATTTATGATGATATTCTAATTAAAAACGTTAAAAGTCACATGAATAATGTGTACATTGAAGTGTTTTAATATTTAAAAAATTAAGATTTTTATTTCCAAATTTATTTAGAGATAAATTAAAAGAAAAATAGGGATGAACACAATAATTACCTAAGCCAAATACATTTTTGTGAAAGGCCGAATGGTGTATCATTAATAATTTTACACTCAATATAAATAAATGTCAAATAATGACGTTTTCCAGAAGCCGAGATTCAAAGAATTTAAGTAAAGACACCAGAAAATAGTTTTACAAGTAAAGATTGGAGCAATTATCGAGAAGCTAATTGTGACACAAGAACAAATTTTTTTTTTTTTTAATCACACATCGTTCAGAAATCAAAAGCTTCCTCACCTCTTCACCTCGCTAAATATTTATAAGTAAAAACATTTAAAAATCGAGAACAATGAATATTTGTTGTGTAAACAGATATATTATAATTATATGAATTAATTAATTAATAGTTTACTTTTGCATTATTTTCAATAATTTTTGTTTATTATTTTACTATAAAATTTGTTTATTTAGGAAGTGTAAAGAAAGTGAATACTTTAGAAGGTGAGAAGATTTTTTATCATTAAATTATACATTTCAAACTAAATCAAAACCATTATTTATTATCGCATTAGTATTTTTTATGAGTAATACAGTACTAAAATGTTCGCTAAAAATTAATATATAAAACATTGAGTATTATTAATTATATGTTAATCCGTCAACATGTGTATTACGTATGATATTAGCATATTATTTAAGACTCTTAGTGTAAGTATAATTGTCTTTTTTATAAAATGTTTTTTTTTTCTGGAAACACTTTTTTGGATAAGAAAAATGCTCCGATTTTCAAAGTCAAAATATACCTCAAATGATAGGAGTGTAAAATCGGATGTATATAGGTTAAAAATCTTTTCAATAGCTTTTTTAAAAATTTCAACTATTTCATTAGTTATGGCTTAATAGACAAAATATTTTTGAATATTTTACATAAAACACTTTAAAATGTATATATTTGTAGTTCTTTTTTAGAGTCGCAGATAACTCCGATCATTACTTTGAATACCAACTAAACCTTTGAATTATGTCTATAAAATTGATTTAATTTTAAAATTGGTTCTGATTATTTTATTTTTTTCTGAGTTTTGTGCCAAAAAGGATGAAAATTGCAAAATTTCAAAATTGCCAAATTCGATGATTTGACCATTTAGGTGGACGGAGGGATCTGATATATTTACTTAATACCACCAAAGAGAATGATCATGACTTTGTAAGTTTCAAATTTACAACAAATTTTCCCAAAATTTACACAGCGATTTAAGTTTATCTGTTCTCATATCGTGTTTACATTTCAATTACTTTGATTAATTTTTTAAAGAGTTTTTGTCAATAACAAAATAAAAGAACGAAATAAAAATGAGATCGAAAAAAGTTGAAAAAAAATCTTTTACTAGGTAATTTTTAAAACGTTTTAACAGCATAACTAAATATTATATTTTAAAAAAAGAGTCCGCTAAAATCGTGATTTTTTTTCTTTTCTTTTTTATAGTTTGATTTATATTTTCAAAATTAAAATCTTGAAATTTATTTTTCAGTATTGATAATTGGCAAAAAAAATAATATCAAAATGAATTTTAAAATATATTATTAAAAATAATTCATAATTTATTTTGAATAAAATGTTTTGATCAATTGGTTTTTAGAAAATAAATTATTTATTCTTATGCGCGACAAATAATTACATTTAGTTAATTGTATTTATAAATCAAAATAATTTAACAATTATATTTTATACCTAAGAAATCAATATTTCTTTTACGAGCAGAAACAATATATTTGTTAATTATTAGATAATTTTAGAAAGTATTACGAATATGAAAACTTTTTTGAGTTGAAGTCAACATAAGAACAAAAAACGAGACAAAATTGTGATGATAAAAGGTTAAAAAAAAAAAAATCTTTAACTAATATCTAAAATGTTTCAACAGCATGTAGAAAAATATGTTTTAAAAAGATTACCATATACGCTCAGAATTTTGATTTTCTTTCTTTTCTTTTTAGATAGTGTGATGACATTTTCAAAATTAAAATCTTAAAATTTTTATTTTCAGACTTGATGAAAAGTAAGTTGATAAAAAAATGGTTACAAAATTACTAATTACAAATTTACTACAAAAAAATAAATAATTAAAATCAATTCGTGAATTATTTTGAATGAAATGTTTTGGTTAATAAGGATTTCAAATGTTTTAACAGCATGTAGAAAGATATGTTTAAAAAAGATTATTGAGCCCACTCAGAATTGTGATTTTATTTTTTGATAGTATGATAACATTTTCAAAATTAAAATCTTAAAATTTTTATTTTCAGACTTGCCAAAAAGTAAGTTAATAAAAAAAGGGTATCAAAACAACATTAAAAAATAAAAAAATTAAAATTAATTTGTGAATTATTTTGAATAAAATGTTTTGTTAAATAAGTATTTTAAAAATTATTTATTTATTTTTACACCCGTGTGACAAATAATTACATTTAGTTAGTTATAATTATAGTTCAAAATATTTGTTTGATTAAATTTTATACCTATAGTAACGATTTATTTGTTAATTACTGACGTAATTTTACTAGAAGATATTATTTCTACCACATTAATTGTTTGATATTATTCATTTTAAAATAAAAGCCTAAAAAATTAATGTAAAAATAGTTGTTTTGTATCCAACGGCAAAATCAAGTCAAACAACTAATAACAATATTCATCTTAATCAATGTAGAGAGTTCATATGATTTGTTAACAATAATGTTATTTTTTGTTTTAGCTTAGAAAGTGGACGTTAATGATATTTTTCGCAAAACATTTTTTTGAAATTTTGATTATTTTTTGAATTAAGGGTAAAATCCAAAATAATTTCCGAAAACCACGTTTTTGTGTTGAATGATTTCTCCAATTTCGACGTTGAGTAACTCAAAATAGTTAGGATTTGGCACTTAAGTTTATCTTGTTTAAAACTTTTTTTTTATATTTTATTTATTTGTTTAATTACAAGCAAAGTCGACTAATATTGCTAAATCGTCATTACCATCTTTAGACTGTTTTATTTAATTATTATACCAACGTTATTAGTGTAATTAATGTTAAAGTTTTATCTAGATAATTTTTTTAATATCTTATCTAGATACAATTAAAACAGTTTGCAACATTTTTATATTAGATGAGTTATTTGGGTTATCTTTGTAAAACTATCTAGATAAATTTTAAAAAATATAGTTTTGGAGCAAACCAACAGAAAAAATTCTATAAAAATTTTTTTCTTAATTATATTTGAAAAAAATTTGTTTTTAAATTTATTATTTATATCTTCTGTCAAAACTTATAGATTTTCCGTGTTCAAAAAACTAAGAATTTTACCAGATATGTGCCATTAAATGCTTTAAAAAGTTATCTATTTTTATCTTGATAAAAGTGACCTTTTTTTATCTTTTAACTAGATAAAAAATTTTCTCTATGTTTATTATCTTATCTAGATAAGTTTTTAACCAACTATCTCTTATTTTTATCATGTAATTTATCATAATACAACACTGGTATTAATTAATTATCATTTTTACACCGTAAATGAAAAATTAATTTAAAAAGTCACGAAAGTTTGTAGAAATTTAATCAAAGTATAAACATCTCCGATATTTTCTTGTAGTTGAGAGACATTGTCGAACCTAGATTTTTTCCTCACGACACTTTTTTAGGTAGAAAAAGTCATATTATCTATTGTTATTGATTTAATGACAATGTTATGTCTGACATTGAAACAATTAGAAAAATCAGGGAGAAGTAAATGCTTGCAGTGAATTAGAGTTAGTCACACCTCTGAGTAGGTTACTATTAAACATTTTATAGTATTATGTAATAAACACAGTAGGTACTAGACAGTAAAGAAAGTATGGTAGTAAATTCTAGGTCTGGTTGGAAGTTAGTTGCAGTAGCGTCTACGTATTGGAGTGGATCTTTATTCTCGATAGTTCAAAAGTTCAGAAATAGTGATTCATAATCACTTGTATTTTTTAATGCCTAAATAAATTTTAGTTTTGAAATAACTATTCTGTACTAGCTAGATAATGTACGAATATTACATCTTAAGAAATAAAGAACAGTAACACAAGTAAATAGATATTTTTAGGTTGCTAAGTATGTAGTTAAGTAAGTAGGTAGTGCGTTTTAGCATCAACTAGCTCTATAACTCATCCATCATTAATATTAATTAAAATTTTAACACATATTAAGAACTACTAATTTATGTTCAAAAAATATCAAACAATTGGTACTACTAATGAAAGGTCTATGGACTCAGGTGGTACTTTTGTTGAAGGTTTTTTTTAAATTTTGCATACTTTTTGAGTTCAACCCTAAAAACCAAAAAAATTAGGAATTTTGGAGAATTTTACGAAGAAAAGTCTCAAATTTGAGGAATTGAGATGAAGTTTTTTTATAGAAGGAATGCTCCTATTTTTAATGTCAGTACCTCTAACGAAAGATCTATAAACTTTGTTGATATTTTGAAAAACCTATTTAAGAATTTAAAAATTTACAATCAAGAAACTAAACTAAAAAAGAAAAAACGTTAAAATTACGACTTCCGTGTTTTTTGATATAATTGATTTAGATTCTTAGCCATAACATCCAAAACAGTAGACGGAAATAGCTGAAACTTTTACAAAATATTTAAATAAATTAAATATTTTTAAAATAATCTCAAAAATTTCGTAACTCAAACAAATGGTGTACATTGTATATAACAATGGAATTACGCACTGTTGTGCAATTGATATCAAAATTTTATTAACTTCTCAAATAATGGTCCAAATTGTTTAAAATTTTCACACGTTGTTTAAAATAAAATTTTTTACACGTGGATGCGACTTGGAGTTTTTGAACCATTTTTATTGTTAAATTTGGTTTTTACCAGGGCGTTTATTTGATAACTGGGCTCTCTCAGAATCGCTTTTTTAAGGGCAATGATTGATCATTAAGTTCAGATATTAAATAATACGTTTGAACCACAACTTCCAAACCAGTGACCTAACCATCAACCAGAGGGATCCCGACTTTTTTAAAGTTGCAGTTTTAGATGTCAATTATCATACATAGGTGATAAAACCGGTTTTTAGATATTCGTTTCAAACCCAGGTTATAAGTAATGTTAAATCATTGTTCTTAAAAGAAAATTCGTTTTTTTCTATGATTTTTATATTCTTGGTAGGTATATCCCCGATTATCAACTCGAAATCAACATCAACTCTATTTTGAAGTAATTTATTCTTTTCATTATGTTCAGTAAATATAGAATACTGTTGAAACATAATTTTACATTGACAATAATTATTTGCTTAACTATTCACATTTTCAAAAATACATGGGGCAATTCCATGAAATTCATTTTATGTAATGGTGTGTTTAAATTTTAAATTATTTTGAATTTTTAACTTCAAATATGATAAAAATTCTGTTTACAAAAAAAATTAAAAGTAAAAATAATTTTATATCTTACGCTATGAGTATGACAAACTACCAGAATATATTTATTTCCATTGATAAGTGCAGGAACCAAGTTGTATATCTTGTTTTAAATTGACGAATTTTTAAATAGGTAATTATGTGATTATATTTGAACAGCTTTCTAAAGTTAGATACTCAATTTGTATTTTATGTCGAGCTTCTCGATTTTAATAACTATAAAGTAAATACATGGCAGTAATCATCGTGTAAGCAGATACAAGTAAATGCTTATAAGACGTAAAGTTTTTATACGTTTTTAAAACTCTTACAACATTGTTCCATTTACTTTTTAGTTGATAGTCAGGTCGGAAACACCTCAAATAGCGGTGAGTATTGAACAATGCGTTTTTGTATTAAAGTAAACTGAAACTTTAAAAAATTATGATATGAAAAAAAAAAGAATATAGGAAAAATGTAAGAAATCTCGCTGGAGAAATAGGTAATGTAATTTATTACGAACTTAAATATTTGATTCTCATTTCTGTAAACAAATTAGTCTCAGTTCCGTCTAGAATTTTTATGAAGTAGAAATACATAAAACATTATATAGTTTAGACTCTGTAAAAAAAGTTAATTTTTTCTAATTGAAAATTAGGTATGATGGTCATTGCCGAACAGTTTCTTAAAATCTCAAAATCTTTAAGACTTTGTTTTTATATTATAATTCCAGCATGAAAATAAAAACAATAATACTTAATAACAAACGTTATTTATTATAATTATTTTTTATCTACTCAATGCATAAAATGTTATAGCATGCAAGATCAGAGCGAGGAAACTCTCATCACAAAAAAATGTGTTTTTCATGTTTTCCAAATGTGGTTTTTAAAGAAATGCAACGATCTTATTGTGCCCATGTAATCAAACCAAATCACAGAAACTTACTCATATCTTTGTTTCGATGTACAATACAAACATGTTTTTGGTTTAAACAGTTTCCTAACAAGAGAACCATCCAATCAGTTACCTACTGTTCAGTTGTATTCACTATACTGAAACTCAGTTCCCACACAATTACATAACGCTACTTTTTTTTAATTTCATAGTTTTATAAATATTTGTTTTACATTTTAGATGACATTCAAGAAAATATTTCTACAGGTGATTGGTCTTCACAATTCTAACATTTTTATTCTTATCTTTCTACCAAAACATTTTTTCTTTATAAACTTAAACAACTCACGAGATTTCTTATTTATGAAATTGAATCATTATAAACTCCATTTTTTTGTTAATATACTCAAGTATCAAAGCATTTTTTTGGCAATATTATGGTTTCGTTTCATATAACGTCTTTATAATAAGAAAAAGTAGTCCATCGAAAAATGACCAAAATTACACACCTAGAAATAAAGTTTAACTTCATGTTTCTTAAGGCGTTTGGATCTAAATCCCTTACAAAACGTTCTGAGTATATAATATTTTTAATATAGCAATGTTGCAATGTTGTATAGGTACTGTTTGATTATGTATCATAATAAAATTGATTTGTAAAACAATAATGATAATACATTTAAATTTTTACTTTTTCAATTCATAGTTTTATTTACAAAAATTGATGGTAAGTTTTTTGGTGTCTAGCTACTTTATAATATGTGCTAATCCCTAAATATATGGGTAAATTATTTGATTCTCACACAAATAGGAATTATTTGTTATTCACTATCTTGAATATAAAATGTTAACAAAATTATTTTTACACAATTTTAAAAAAAACATGGTGGAAAAAAGTGTTTATGAAAAATACTAAAATCAAATGAAATGACGTACAAAAAGTTTAAAAAGAAATGTAATAAATTCATGGTTCGTATAAATTTTTAGAGGTTTCTAAAGTTTTAAGGAACATGAGTATGCTCTACAACACTACTTCAATGATGGTTCCAAGGGAAAAACTCACTTGGCTTCAATTTTAATACTTGTAAAATCGGATTTTTTCGTTATGTAGAAGAAAAATGTTTTTAGGGCGCGACGACGAGACTTTATTATATGTTGGTTCTATTATGTAAAAAGCCTAAATTTGTCTACTAAACATTTCTGTTTAATTATATATTAGGGTAGTAGATTTACTCTAATTATACTTATACTGAAATTTCAATTTTCTGCCATAAATATAATTATTTGATGCTCAAAGTACTAGGTATCAATTGATAAATATGCCCTATTTACAAATTTACAATAATGTTTCTAACAAGGCAAATTTTGCGACTTCATTTTCATTTGTCTGAAAACAAGTAATTTAGTCTATTTAAGTTCAAGTAATTTATAAAACTAACCTTGTATTGTATAAAGCAGTCATACTAAGAAAGTTATAACTATTAGAATGATGAGTTTATTTACTTATTTATTTATTTATTTATTTACTCATAGCTTTTTTATACGTTGCAATTTCATTTAAATTTAAGTTATTTATTGGGTTATGTATTTATTTATTTATTTTTTTAAATTATTTTTTTTTTTTTTATATTGCATATTATACTATTATATATTATACTTATTGATGTAAACCCATTCATTGAAATTGTATTGTGTTATATTTAATTTGGTGTTTAAAAATTGATTTTAAAAATTGACATTGAGTATGATACTATATTTTTGTAATGATATCTGCTCAAGGATTTTAATCTTGAGTTCGTAGATTCGATTTGTAGCCAAGTTGAATGCCACTTCGTCGTATAGCAGAAAAAACTATTATGTTTGATCACACATTACCTCCCTTCTTCCGTCATTGTGTGAAAATGAATACCCATACCAAAAGAGAGTTATTATATTTTTTTTAATTATAATTATATTATTAAAAGTGTGAGTTAACTTGGTAATATTGACTTTCATACTTATATGTCCATTACATTGCTCTTACAGTAGACATATACAAAAGTGAGTCAGTTTTTTTTCAAAATAAAATATAAAAAAAAAATTTCATTAAGATTATTTGAATAAAATATCGTTAAAACTTAAAATAATTTATAAATAACTTTTAAGTTCCAGAAGATGTAGTGGATTACTACACAACAATGACTCCATACGTAACATCTCGTATGCATTTTTACTTAAACTTAATTTTTTTGAAGAATAATTTAATTTTAAAAACCCAACATAACTCGTATATGAAGATGGTAATGAGCCAGTTAGTGGAGTGTGTCACTGATTAGATTGGGCTTTGATCTCGGAAAGCGTGGTTTGGCTTAATATTACATTTATAAACAATGATAAATTGTAAAAATAACGATTCTGAACGACTTTAGTAACCCAACACACACAAAATAAAAATTTTTGTATTAAGCTTCTAATATATGATATATGAATTATTATTGATTTTAGATAGGTACTAAATAATAGCTCACATAACATTAAAACATTGGCGTACCCAAATAAGTGACACACTCAAAAGCGTAGTCGCTACATCAAAAAACTTCTCACCCAAACTCAAATTTACTTCTTTTTTCTTTTCTTTTCTTAGAAATTACTCTCTTTCTTTATTCCTATTTTTTTTCATGTCTTACTGGACCTACATATTTGGGTAGATAAAAAAAAGCTCGAGATGGTGATGCTTAATTAAGCGCCCGAGTAAAACGTTTTGATTGATAGTAAAAAGGGCCGTTTTAGTTGATAACAAGACACAGCAAATGCCATATTATATATAACTCTGTGTGTGTTTGCGTGTGACCTATTCTGGCGGGAAATCCGAGGCTCTTGAACTTATTTTCTGTGGCCCAAAACTGTGACCTACTCCAACATGTAGGGAATCCTTCAAACATAACTTTATAATAATTGTTGTTTTTAACCAAATAGATTGTTATTTCAAAACACCTGAAAGATTTTGTTTGAAATATAAACTGACAGGTTTGAGAAAATTATTGTACAATAACAAATATTAGTAAAGTTATTTATTTATTACAAAAAAAATACCTAGTCTTAATTTAATCAGTTTTAGACAACGAGTGAAGAAGCTTGATGTACAAATCCTATAATTATAATAGAATGTATACATCAAAATACTAATAAAAGGTGTGATATAATATACAAACTAAGTAAAACGTCAATAGGTAATATTACAAATAGGTAACATCAACTAAGATTGCAAAGTTAAAGACTTAGTGATCAAATTGTTTGTTTTGGTAAAAATTGTAGCCCTTAGAGTATTGCACCAATTTTAACGGATCAGACATTTTATGATAACCCAATTTATATCTTTCATGGTATAAATGACCTATTTTTCCAAAGTTTTCGATTCTAAAAAAATTTTACCACCAAAAAAAAACTTGGTTGACAAGTTTTTCAAGAGTTGTCCAATGTGTACCGGAAAAGACAATATAATACATACTATACAAAGTTTAAATTCTTACTTTAAATGTATTTTATGAGACTTGGCTCTAAAACTACTCAATAATTTGTAATTATAAAAATAAAAACATTTTTTATTTTAAATTAAATTCATCAAAATGACCCAAAATTACTGTTGTTGAACGCTGTTAAAATAATGAGTGCCCCCAATTGTTTATTACCTGCAGTATCTTAATATTATCACGAGCTCAGAACCATTTTGTGAATGAATATTTGAATAACAAACATATAAAAATATTTGCATTTAAATTCCAGAGCAATTTTATATTAAAATATATTAATTGTTTTTATCCTGATGATGACCCACGGTTAAAACTCGTTTTTTCCTAATAATATTAGAATACGAATGGATATTTTGCATTCTATTATATATTAGTATTACATAAATATATGTTTTATATATTTTTCTGTTCTATTAACATACATTTCTCATAACACTTATTTATTTTAAAATTTTATATTATAACTAGAATCATAGATTTCTACGATAACAATTGTACTAATATTGTATGACAAAATATAATCAATTTAAATTTACTAAATTATAAATTTAGTTTTGGTAATGATAACTTACTCCTTAATCTTCTAGGTAGACAGAAGCAAATAGGTTGGTTAATTTAATTTGAACTTCAAACATATGAGGAATACATAATTCATTATATAATTTTAATACCAGAACACGTAATCCTTTAACACATTAACAGTTTTTAAGCCACTTGTGATCATATCAGACTATTGTACTATCATAGTGGCAAATAAATAGTATCTTAGTAAATAAAAACGTTAAAACAAATGAAATCTAATCATTCGATTTAAACAAATTTGTAACTTATGAATTTATTTGGAAAATTTAAAAAAAAATCAAAATATTTTAAAGTGCTACAATTTAATAAGATGCTATTTGAAAATAAGGAGGGAAAAAAAGGAAGAAAAAATGGAAGGAAAGAAAAAAAGTAAATTTTCAAAAGCCGTTAATACCTATGTTGAATTTGTAAGCGATTAAAAATTAATTACGAAAATAAAGATTTAAAGTGAAAATCGGTTTACACGTTAATAAAATTTGATTATTATGTGTTACATGTTGTACAAATACGGTATAAAACTATATTGACTTTAGAAATATTTTAGTGATAAGTATTAAATAATATTTTATGCTGTTAAAATTTAATTTTTAAAAAATTACTTCTTTATAAATTATAATATCAGATATTATATTATAGATTCTATTATTATTTTGAACTGAAAAAAATTAAATTTGTTGGGTAGTGTACCTCTAGAATTAATTTTCTCTAAAGTTGTATAATTTTTAGAATAATAAATTTACAATACCACATTTGTATAACTTGTACATAAGCAAAATATATTAAAAATATATTAACAGTTCTTCATTCAGAATCGTTATTTTTGTAAACAATTTCTAATCAGTTGAAAAATTTAACAATATACAATTTCTAACCAAACATTACAAAAGAGTTACTCATGGCATAAAGCTACACACGTGACCTAGAATTTACGGCTTTCTTTAAATTTATTCCCTTTCTTTCCTTTCTTTTTTCCCTATCTTTCTTTTTTTTCATCTTGATATTATTTTTGATGATTTTTTTTTATCGCAGTTAACCATAACAAAAGGTTTTGTATTTTGTATTTTTTAGATAAAATATGGTCATAATATGTTTGATTTTCAATAAAACAGAAAAAATTAACGCAATGTTTTTAAATTATAGTCCGCGACAGGAAAAGTGGCCCCTGTGTACCGCGACTCGTTGCCGCTTCCTCACCCGTGAGCCATTGGTTCTCAACATATGCCGCATACTGCGTGGCTGCGCCACTTGTATAATACACATTTTATAATAAAATATTTGTATTATTTGTATTATTTGTTTTAATTTTTTAATGTTTTTTGTTTGGTTTAAATACACAAATTATTTGTTTTTAAAATATTGTAAGTATTTTCAGTAAATTAATTATTAATTAAAAAAAACGCGGCAATAAGTTTAATTACGTTACGCACCAATGAGGCGAAACGGCCGCTAGGTTCGTGGCGGGCAGGGCCACTTTTCCTGTCGCGGACTATAGGCAAAATATTTGTTCAGTATAACGATCGACTGATTCATAATTAAATTAGTTCTTTTGTCAAACACCCACCATAACTATTTGAACCTTTTTTCTTTATTTTTTTGTCTTTTTCAACAAGTAGTAATGAATTTGATTTTCAATTATTTAAATACCAACTATAAAAATAAACAATATCTGCAATTTTTTTTTTTATCATAGGAAATGAAGAAATTGGTGAGTTTAAAATATTCTTTTTATAAATATTTTAACATGACACTAACACTTGTAAACAACATAATTTTAATGTAATTTTTTGTACTATCAGTAAAATAATAAATACGAAAAATGTGTGTTGTGGAAATCTATTAGTCTTTATATTCATTATTAATCTGTATAGTGTATGATTAAATGATAAAGAGACATGGTTATAAAGTAGAATGCAATACATTCATAACACTAATCCTCAACACACAACCATATTTTTTAAATTTAAATTTAAAATTTGGTTTGATTTGAAATTTAGATGAATGTATCAGTAAGTAAAATTTAACTTTTAAACAATAAACTATGTTTTAATTAATTACTTTCATTACGTTTAAATTTGTTTTATTCATACAGTCTAAACATACGCTTACATAATCATAAAACATAATACAATAATGGAAATTACCTTTAATTTCATATAATTATTGAATTCAATAACTGAATACCATACTTACTATAAAACAAACTTGTAATAAACAATTAATACGCTTTTATAACAGATCAAATACTTGAACGTTTTGATTTAAGAGGCAAGTTTTGTGATTGTGTAACACTTGGTAGTGGATAAGTATCTAAAATTTAATTTTTTTTTTTAAGCTTTTTATCTATATGAAGATCTTTTGCTTTTCCAGACTCCAGTTACCTTCTTTCAACTATTTCTTTCTACGCTATCTGAATAATATATTAAATAAATTTGATTCTGTCTACCCAACAATTCCAGTATAATTTTTAACTATTTTCACATTTGACCGCTAAGGCTCTTTTCAAAAAGTCTATCGATTTTTTTTCAATAAGAAATAAAAATTTTATTTGTTTTATAGTTTAATACAAAAAATTGTCTTGGTATAATACACTATATTTAAATTTTAAAAAAAAATTAGTAGGAAGACATGTTCATAAACATAAAATAACAAGAGATATAATCATTACATCATTTATTTGAAAATGTACGGATGAAAAATATTTTTTCAATATCAAACCAATGAAATTTAAAACGTTTTATCAATGGAATAATTTTTAGCCATTGAAAATGACCACCATTCAATCGTTCAAAAACTATACACAGACTATGGTATGCACACAACAATTAACATATAATTTTAAAAATACAAGTCATATTTTAAATTTTATTCGATTGATTTTCTAAATAAAATTAAATTAAATAAAATTTGTATTAGTTTTTTTTTTTTTTTTTTTTTAAGTCTGAGTGTAACATAAAATGTGTTGATTTTACAATGACATTTTATTGAGTCTGAATGCAGCAAAGAATGTATTGTTTTTACAATAATATTTTTTTTTTTTTTTTTTTTTTAACAAAATTAAGGGTAGTAAAAATGTTTCGATTTTTTAAGTCAGTACTTTTTTTGAAAGGTCTTTAGACTCTAATGGTTTTGAAGGATTTCAAATTTGGAAGTCCAAAATTGGAAGAGTAACAATAAAAAAACTAAGCAAAATATAAGGAAAAACGTTAAAAATTACAACTACGTGTTTTTTGACATAATTGATTTAGTTTTTTGGCGATGACTTTCAAAATAATGGTTGAAACTAGCTGAAACTTTTACATAATGTTAATATAAATAATATAAATATTTGGCAAAAGTTTCAAATGATTTTGAAAATTATACCTAGAGTGATTTTTACTTTTTTTTTACTTTCTTAAAAATGACTTAATTTCTTTCTTTTCTCTCTTAAAACTTCTTCCCTTTCTTTTATTCTTTCTTAGAATTTACATACATTTTTTTTCTATGATCACAATTTTGGATAGGAGGAGTGGTCTCATCACAAAATGTCGTATCCAGTAGCGGTGCGTGCATAAAATTTATGGGGAGACTTAATTTTTTGTTATTTTCAAATACTTTTTTTTGAAATATTGCAGTTTAATCAATGGTATAATTGGATACATTTTACTTACTAAAATAATACCTTTGGTTAATTTTATTTTTATAAATTTAACTGCAATATTAATTATTTTAAACTACTGAAAAATGTATATATTTTATATTACATTAAAATAAAATGATTCGATTCCATAATTTAAACAATTATTCAGTATAAAACGCTAAAAAGTAAAACGCACAGTACACATGAAAAACGATTATAGCGACGCCCGTTGAAGGAGACTAGTCTCCAGGACTCCGTATAAAACCATTATGGCAATGATTCCCCCCCAACTTTGTAATAACCTCCTACCTATTAGAATTGAGACTGTCGTTCAATCGTCTCTTCTATATTACATCTATTATTACGGGCCGTAATTTACGGCACACCGCAGATTAGTATTGCGTTATCGTCGTTATCGGCAATTCTAAGAATAGCTCAGAACGTATGTACTGAACGTAGTCAACAATAGATGTATAATATTGTATATTTATATTCTAAGATTATTTAAAACATTTGTGAAAACATTTAGACAATTTTTTTGCCCGGCTATAATTATTGGGGAGACGCCGTCTCAAAGTTTACCCTGACGCACCGCCCCTGGTCGTATTAATAAGAAAATTTTAAAGTCAACTTAAATGGCACTTAGTTTTAAGTATTTTTTTTAATTTTGATTTGTTTTTAAGTTATAATCTTAAAACAATCAATATTTGAAAAATTTTGTAAAGGAAAACATGAAATTTTAAGTTTTGTGTCACGTTTTTGTGTAGAAGAAAAGCTCCAAACTTTAGAATGAATATTACATAAAAGGTTGAATTTGGCTTCTTAATTTTAATTTATTTAAAACTTTTTCAAAGATTTTGATGAATTTTTTAATTATTCACAAAAGTCAACTAATTTTGTATAACCATCAATACCGACTTTAGAATGGGTACAACTACTGTTCAACTAATTTTATTAGAAATAACTTTTAGTCAATTTCACGCTATCATGGAACAAAACAATTTAAAACGTAACAAAAATTTTAAGAAAATTCATGCAAAGTATCATTAATTTTTTTTCTCGTATTCGATTTTTTATGTAGTAAAAAAAGAAAGTAATATTAAAGTTCTATTTATAATTAAAGTAATATTTAAATTCTAATATGAAAGTTTGTTTTTGTCTTTTATTCTAACCCAACATTGTCATCAAAGCATTATTAATAGATAAAATATTTTTTCCTACCCAATTAAATTTTTACAGAAAAAAAAGAACGTAAATAAAACATAATTTCAAAAACAATTCATTCCTCGCTACACTTAGAATTAAAAACAACGTAAAATCACGCTATTATTTTGTGCAATCAAAATTATCAATTAAGTATACTCTCTACCACTTTATGAGTTAATTGGATTAGGGATATAGGGTAAAAATATTTGGATTTTGGGTTTGGATGTGTTCAATAATTTTTTTTTTTTTATGTTTTTCAGCAATTGGTGAATTGTATGCTGAATCAGAAAGTAAATTTTCTTGAAAATTATGTTTAAAATTGAGGTTATTATTTATGAAAATAGGATATGATATTTTGATTATGACAAAAATGAAAAATCAGTTGATTCAATACATGTGATTTTTATATAGTATAATTTGTGATCATGATTCATGGCACTAAATGTCAATGGTTTTAGTAAATCGTACATATAAAATAGAGAAGGGTAGCTAATTCGAAAAGCAACAACGACTTTGTTGTGGGTCATGCGTGGAAATTTTCAATCATTTATTTGAGAAGTTAATATTATTCGAGTTTGAACATGCCAATCAATGAAAATTAAATTCATTCTATTTTTTGTCCAATGTTAGTCTTTATAATTTTTTTGTGAAAAATACACCATAATTGATTTTTAATTTTAATTTACACCACTTAAAATTTTGGATACTGAAAAATATATTAGAGATTATTTCTTATAAGTCATATGTAATACACATTTTGAAAAAGTATGTTAAAATTGTTATATAAAAATCAATATAAGAGTGTATACCACACTCAGAAATTAAAATTACATGTTCTAGAATATGCAATAGAATACCTTGGTCACGTTTCAAAATTTTGTAAATTGGAACCAATATTAAATTGTACGTATAACGCTACTTCAATTTTTAATCATAATTCTAGGTTGAAGTAATAACACATTATTATCTAAGAGAAAATCCATTATTTATCGATTGATTTAAATCACTCATTGAATGTAACACAACATAAAAGTGTATTCAATAATATTATAATATTATGTTACCTTTATTATGAAACATAAGGTAAGATGTTTTAAATTTTTTGCTTAGAGTACTTAGAGTCAACCATTCTCATCTTTTTCCTCCGCTTGCTTTGATCTTTCACGTTCCTACGCATATACAAAACATTGTCTAAAAATTTTAGAACAAATTAAATTTTTTAAATTTGTTATAAATTTGAAGACAAGAATCATAAAATATCTGAATATGTGCTGACCATTCGATGAATACACTTTTCCCGGACAATTTTTTATGTCGTTGTACCTCAAATAGGTTTTATATTTTATGCATATCTCCTTTCTGTTGCTGAATCCAATAAATAATATTAAAGTTTTACCTTTTTGACTTTTTGTAAATTCTAAAGGCATTATAAAAACTAAAAAGTCTACTATAAAAATGAAAATGTGTAGGTATAGAAAATTTAATTTATTTAATTCCACAAGAGTACCTATAATTAATAAGTGTTCAAACTTGAAAAGGTGAAACATAAACTTCGTACAGTGTACTGGACCTGGACGTGAGTGTAGGTTGTAGATGTGTCTACAACGATCTAAACGGTCTACTCGTTATCTTAACAGTTTATATGATGTCTGAGTCAATTGGTAATTGTATTTTATATTGTTAAAAACAACGATTTTATTTTGTAGACCTGAAAAATACCTACTTTGTTTCATAATATAAAATATTAGATTCTGAACATAGCAAGGAACGTATTGACTTAGCTATAATGTAATAATAAATATGGCTGAAATATTAATTAGCTACGACAAAAAGCAAAAAAAAATAAATAAATAAAAAGCAACGACATGGTGTCGTTGTTGACACACTATGAGAAATTTACTTACACAATTGCCACTTTTAGAACCACTAACTCAAATGTCATTTTACTGTGTCAAAATTGAAAATATGCTTTATTGACTTGTTAAAAAATAATTACGGAACAAAATAATGATTTAAAATAATTCAAACATTTTTATTTTTTCCTAAAGTGACAATGCCAAATATTTTTGTGCATTAAGAGTATCAAGGGTAGAACGAATTACGGCACCGCCACACCACAGGGCATCCATTTTGTGGCATCACTATATCTGTAATATAGACAATATAATATAGGAAACACGTTCATCGCATTCTTCCTAGTGTCCTTTATAGTATCAGTTTTATTTTTATTTTATTCATATGTGAGCAAACGTCAACAATAGTGTTACCAAATTAACATCACTAACGACGGGTTGAAATGTAAAATAACAATAGTTTTAAAAATGTGTACATTTTTTACTTGTTAAAATGACGTATGTATTATATATGTACTATTTTCCCAAATTTACTGCACTAATTTGTCGTGCGATCAAATTAAGTACCGAGTTTAACTGACGATACTTCCAATTCTAGATTTGTTTCAAAACGTTCTACGGACGTCACAAAATTTGCAACATGTGGGGTGCTTACCATATTTTCTCCAATTGCTTTTCTCTCAAGCTTAACCTTTTAAAAATTTAATAATCACATTATTAACCTGATTTTGTTTTGTTAGAACTGAAACTCATATGCATTACTAAAATAAACCTTTCCCCATCACTGTCAAAAAGTTTAAGTGATTGGTACATTTTTGTAGTACATGGGAACTAGTTGTTTTGTAAATTGTTCAATATTTGTAAGGTTCCGTCATTTTATTACATCTAATTTTTTATAAACCATTAAAAACAATGTGTAATATACATTAAGTTGTTAAAGCAAATTTTTTTCTCATTTGTATTTTAGTGGGTATGCCTGCTCCAGCCACTTTCTGCAAAAAAAAATATCTAGTGTAAGATGACAATCTACACAATAAGATAACACTTACAAATGTTCTAATGCTGACAAAACCTACCTATTTGCAAAAATAATTTCTTACCCACAAAAATATGTATAAATTAGTTACATTTTTGTGAATTCAGAGTAATAATACGATAATTTTGTTACAATAAATTCAGTTTTAGAAATAAATGAGATATTGTATTTTGTAATTATTTTTATTTAAATATTATTTAAATGTTAAACAAAACATTAATGAATACGTTGAAATATTATATTTTAATAATGAAATACTTTGTGGGTTTTTTTTTTTATTAAAGTTATGAAAAGCCGTTCAATCAACGGTATTCTATAAGTGAGAGTATTGCAATTATTTATATTTAGGCAGTACCTAATAAGTAAAATAAAACATTTTATGAAACATATAAAATATTAATAAATCATCAGAAATGTACCTATGTACATTATTCATTATAATTTCTTTATTTCTTTCTTTTTTTTTTATGTAATACGTTTTTACTACACCAGAGTGACCCATTTAGAGCCGTAATTTTTTTACATTAAGTACGTTTCACTAAAAAAAAAAACTTTGACTAAGGAACCATTTAGTTTCAAAAACTTATCATAATAGGAATCACTTCATAAAATCGGTGCACTCTTTCTATTCGAAAAATGTTTCTGGTAAGATCAATAATTTTTTTTTTTTTTTTTTTTTTTTTTTATTAGAAAATTTACAATCTGTATTACATGACACAATAAGTAAAATAGATAACTGATATAACGCTATATACATAATAAAAATACACATGAGGCACATGATGAGGGAAAACATCCAGTGATGGTACCCTCTAGTAATTTATTTTTTGTTCATTAATTTAATAGGTCACGACACCAATTTCTTTTAAGTCGGCGGGGTGGGTTGTCAGGAAGAGTACGTGATGCTAGGTGAGTGACTAAAGGATTGGGATGGTGTTGCAGTTTGGAGTGAAATCTGTTATAGTATAATTTAGCTAGTTGGTCAACCGTTGGAATTCTTAAATCATTGTGTAGGGTTTCATTTGTTACATACCATGGGGCCGAGGCTATTAGCCGGAGAGTGATGGATTGGGCAGCTTGGATAGTGTGGACTTGGGAAGGTTTGGCACATCCCCAGATTTGCATACCATACGCCCAGATGGGTCTGAGTAGAGATTTGTACAATGTGGACTTAGTGTGTATTGAAAGTTTGGATTTAAGAATCGGCCTGAGTAGATGAAGGCGGTGGTTAAGGATTTTACGTTTGGACTTTAGATGAGGTCCCCATGTCAGTCTTTTGTCTAGTAAAATTCCCAAGTATTTTACCTGATTCGATGAAGGAATCTCGACTCCTTGAAGTTGGAGCGAGGGGAGGTTGTGTTTACGCAGTGTAAATGGCACTTGGAAAGATTTATCAGGATTTATTAGAATTTTCCACTTGGTTGCCCAAGTGTTTATTAAATTGAGGTGATTTTGGAAATAGTTTGAGGATAAAATAGGGTCTGAGTTGGAGGAGAGTATAGCTGTATCATCTGCATAAGTTGCTATGGTTGTGTTTGCTGTTTTTGGAATATCTGATGTATATATGTTAAATAAATCGGGTGATAAGTCACTTCCTTGTGGAACACCGGCAGAGATTGAAAAGTAAGAGGATATTGAGTCGCCCTGTCGAACTGCAAATGTACGATCATAGAGGTAGGATTGAATTATTAGATAGTAGGGAGCTAAGAGGAATAATTTTAACTTATATAGGAGGCCGTCGTGCCAAACCCTATCAAAGGCTTGGGCCACATCTAGAAAAACTCCTGGGCAGTACTCTTTATTTTCGAATGAAGTTTGAATTTTATCAGTAATTCTGTGTATTTGATGTATCGTCGAGTGAGATGTCCTGAAGCCAAATTGTGTGTGGGGTATTATATTGTTTGAATGAATGAGTGGTCTAATTCTTTTGATGATAATTTTCTCGAATAGTTTAGCTAAAACTGGTAGTAGACTTATAGGTCTATAGGATGACGGTAGGTGTTTGGGTTTACCAAGTTTATGTATAAGTATTACTATAGAAAATTTCCAGATTTGAGGGAAGTGAGAGAGTCTTAACATGGAATTATAAATAAATGTGAGAAGTAATAGAGTTTTATTGGGTAAGTGTTGTAATATTTTGTTTGTAATTAAGTCATATCCCGGTGACTTCCTTGGCTTTAGTTTGCTAATTAAGTGTTTGATTTCATTTGGGGTTGTGTGTTTTGCTGGAAGAGACATTTGTAAAGGACTATCAAGAAATTTGGCAATATTGTCGAGGTGAGTAGAATCAGGATTAACATTAGAATGTGGCGTAAATATGTTTGGGAGATGGGTTCCAAAAAGTTCAGCTTTATCTTTGTCGGAGATCGCTAGCTCTCCATTTGGACCACTGAGCGGTGTAGCTTGTTCTTTGATTTTAAGAATATTTGTAGTAGTTCTCCATAGAGAACCGTCATTGGAGTTTAGTGATTGAAATTTTTCCTGGAAAAAGTTGGATTTGTGTTTTATAAATAGTTTTTTGATTAAATTTGATAGATTATTTAGTAGTCGTTTATCAGAAGGCAGGTTGGATCTTTGCCACAACGAGCGAACCCTTCTTTTTTTTATTATTAATTTTTGGATTTGGGGAGGAAGGATATTATGTTTTGAGTTGTCAGGTGTATTTGTGACATACGATGCTTTGAAAACGGCGGTTTGGATTGAGGTCGTTAGGTTTTGCGCTGCTTCGTCGATTTGATCGGTTGATTTGAGTGAGATTTTAAGGTTAGTGACATTTTCTAGATTTTCTGAAAAGGAACTCCAATTGACTGGTCCTTTCGCTAAGGAAGGACGGGGAGGATTGTAATAAATCTCACAATTCAGATTGAGAAGAACTGGACTGTGGTCACATGCTGGATCTGCTAGATTTTTTATGGAATGAGTAATGTGTCTTGGGATTGTGGTGAGAAAGTAATCTAAAATATCGGGATGCCGGTTTTGGTGGGAAGGCCATTAAGTAGGTCCCGGAGGAGTTATGAATGTAATTCTTGTGTTCAGTATAATATTTTGAAGCAGCTTACCCCTAGTGTTATCGGTCCGGCAACCCCATTGCGAGTGTTTGGCATTAAAGTCACCGCCTTTAAGAAATGAGCGGCCAAGTGAATTTAGAAATTGGGAGAGATGTTCAGACGATATTGCAGGCCTTGGAGGACAATAGACTGCGGATATAGTTGTGGGAGTATGATTCAGAGTAATTAAGATGTTTGTAGCTTGAATAGTGTTAGTTTTGTAATTAAGTAACGGTTGACATTGTATTTTTTTTGAAATTATAATGGCCGAGCCCCCGTGGGCAGAGCCGTCAGGGTGGTCGGTTCGATTAATGTTGTACCCGGGGAAAAAATTTTTAGTGTTTGAAGTACAATGAGTTTCCGAGATAAGTGCAATGTCTATATGTTTTTCTGTGAATAGGTTGAGCAGTTCAGGTTCATGACGTTTAAGACCGTTTGCGTTCCAAAGAAAAATTCTAAGGGAGTTTACGTTCGCTTGTCTATTTAACATCTTTTAGGACTAATTTACTTATAACAGTAGTGAGGAGTTGGATTAAAGGATTTACCACTAATTTTAATTCTGATAAGAATGAGGACAATTGAGAGGTTAGGTTATCGGGTTGAGTATTAAACATATTTGAATTGAAATGATTTTTTTTGTAGTTATTTGGTTTATCTTTGCTATCTTGTGGTTGGGATACGTTTGTCGGAAGGCTTGGAAATTCCTTGGTATTATTTAAATTGAGATTAGGTTGATCAGAGAGTGTTCCATCGCTAGTGATTTTACCCCCATTTACATTATAATTTAAATTAACATTTTGTTTAGTTAATAATTTTTTTAAAGTTATATAACGTCACCCATTTTAATATCATTTGTTTGTTACGTTTGTACAATAATGTATTAATGGTCAAATATCGAATGTTTTAGTAGTAGAGTCAACTTAAAGATTTGCACATTCATTCTTTCTGAAAAAACCTATTAAATTAATAATAAATTATAGGTAATTAATATTAATGTTTTGGTGCAACGCATACATTTGACAACAAATATTATTAACTTTGTTTCCGACTACATCACAGCTTTATTGTTTTGATGATGAAAATTTCGACTATCTAAAGAACGCTTTCTTGAAAATACCTAAATTATTTTGCTATAGTTTAAAAAAAAATTTAACCAATTTCACTTTTAGCTTGATAATTATTGAAAAATTACACAGAACGGGATAAAAATAATAAACTAGAATTAATACAATATCTGATGTTATCTGATTTTTTTTCACATGATTTTTGACTGATTTTGGAAGACTGTTTGATAGTTTTATTTATGATCAATGAAAAATTACTAGGTAGAAATACTAAAAATGTTGGAGTATATGTCATATACACAATATACGATGATACTTCATATTGTTTAACACAACATATTTAATTAACTATAACATTATTTACTTTTAAATATAGTAATTTTATGTTTAAAAAAAAGTAAACATCTAACAAACAAAGTTTTTGTTGGCATTAAGTTTTTTTTCAGTATTTTGAATGAAAAATTTAAGTAAAAAGTAAATCCTTAACTGATATCGTACGTCAATAATGCCCAATGGAATACTTTCTATGCTGGTCATTTTATATACTTAGAACAGTGCGTTAATACCAAAATCTCTTAGAATCCACATTAAAATGTTTTCATTCTTACATTTTTATTTCTCTAAACAAAAAAATTTTAATATATATCACCGTAAAAATGTTAACGTCATTCTATTTTATGTCTTATGATAGTTTGAACTTTGAACAAAATATGTTCACACTTCTCATATTTTTAAAATTAACATGTGACTGCAGTTACACAGATAACTAAAGTGTAACGAGCTAATAACAAAAACAAATCAAAAGAACAGACTATTTATGTGTTCAAAAAGGGATTAAAAAACATTAAACGTACAGAGTGTTGTAAAAATAATTTCCACAATTCAAATAAGGGGTTACCTATTTAAAAAAAAAAAAAGTGCAATTAATCAAAAAAAATTGTATTTTTCAATATTTTGTGTATTAAAAAGTTGATTTATATTAGGCACCTAAATTTTAAAAATGATATCGTCCAAATAGTGGTGACCTCGAATCTCGATGGAATTTTCCTATCGCACATTGTCTTGTTGGTGTATCACTGCAGCACTCTGTATATTGTATAATCTATTTTAATTTGTAGTGTAACAAGTTCAGTAATTGTATTATATTGTTGACTAGAAATAACTAAAATACATAATAGTGTTGACATAATGTATTTTTATAACAACAAACTATTGTATTTCTACAGTAAAATATGGTAGCTATTAATTCTCTATTGATTGGGTATAATAATAATTCCCCATACGGTCAATGTTCATTTCTTTACGAAGAGACATTTTTAAGTTTTTCCAATTCGTTCTGAAACAAAAATTCAAATACAAAATTAACTAACAAGATACTGGAAGTACTATTATTATGGCACAATAGGTCATCAAAGTTATGTCACAGAAAATTCTTAATCTGATTCTTAATTCATTCTTAACTACCCAGAATAATATAGGTACTTACTATATTATATAACGTGAGAATAACATGAAAATGTCTTATATGTAATAGCAATTTTTCTTACTAGTTTTTTTTTTTTTTCAATCGAAACTCAAAATGTTTATTTAAGTATAAAATGTATCAAATAAAAAATTTTTAATGTTTTCTAAAAAACAAAAACACAATATTAAACCAATTACCAAACTGTAAAATGTACAGTGTATTAAGTGTAAGTGTATTAACCTTAAGTAAATAAATGAGAAAATATAATGATTGTTTGTTTATAATTTTTGCTCATAATACTGATAATGTTTTTTTTTGATACATTTTTACATTTCAACTTAGTAGTTTACACAACAATACGAGTACGTGATTATGAGGTGACAAGTATTTTATTACTAAAATTGATTTTTTATCAAAGATATCGAAATCTCCTAATATAGGTAAACTGAATCATAAATTTTTTTTTTGAAGTTTTTGGAAGCTTAAAAATAAGCTAATTTAATTAAATTTAAGATTTACCGGGAAAATGATGTTGACTGATCGCACGTTAAACATTTTAAAACAAAAATAACAAAAACCCATTGCTTTACTATTATAATTTTAAAAAAATATTTCCGATTTCTGAGCAATTCATCGTTAAATTTTTTTTTTCAATTACCTGAAATAAGATCAATCGGTGCAATTAATGTATTTTAATTTACTCGAAAATTTAAGAAGGATTGTTATAAAAAACTAAATTAAATTTAAAAACAGTCTACAATTAACTCAAGTTTAAAAGTAAAATCCACTTAATTTTTTGCTGGAGAAATTATATACTATGCACACCAAATGCATATAAAGACTATTCCTTTATTTTCGTTGATTACCCTCTTTTAAAAATCTCTGGACCCTCGTTCGGACCCGCGCATTTCCTAAGCACCTAGAAGCCCTGAAATATTTGATTTTATCTAGCTTTTACGTGGTAAAATCATGAAGTTTTTAATAAAAATATTTGAAATCATACCAATTACTCATATGTTATTAATTATTCAAAACTTTTATTAATATTTTTTATAGATACACCACAGTCGTAGTTTAATCGTTGGTACAGGTGCATAAATCAAATAATTGATATCGGAATACAGCGTTTAAATTATAACATTCGCAACAACATATTTTATTTTTACTAAAACATTTCAAAAACCCGCATTGATTTTGATTCGTATCAAACATTATAGTTAAAACGTTTTTTTTTTTTAAGTAAGTAGTATCAAAAATATTTGGAATACTTATTTGTGAACTTCTAAGCGGTCACTTTTAATGTACTGTGTTATATATACGTTTGTCAGTGGTTATGAAATATATATTATTATACTGTACGTCTGTAATCTGTGATGAGTTGTCACAGTATAATACGAGTAGTATAGGTACTCGTAAATATTCTTAAAACAAAAATGATATTCAGTTATGCAGTGCAATGTCAATTATCATGTTTATACCATAGACATATCTATATATATATATATATATATATATATATATATAAATGAATGTGTGTTCGTCTTTTTGTTCCTTATGCATTCAATTGGAGCCCGAGGGTGGTTTTCAAACTTTCAGATTTTCAAAATTTTGATTTTAAGTAGTTAAAATGGGCAAAAACCTAAAATTTTACGTGTAAGTTGTAAAATAACACAATCGGCTTTTTTCTAATTGTAACCTCAACTACAATTAGCTGTCGTAGTAATACACTTATATTAATTTTTGTTATAACATGTAATTTATATTAATGTTTAAAATACATTTATTAGGTACATAATTATGCCTCTCGAACGAGCAGCAAATAGTAGAGCAATGTCAAACGCAAAAAAAAAAAAGAAATCAAGAGTTACGGAAACAAACGAGCAACGAGAAAACAGCGTGCAAATCAATCAAGTACACACTGCTCAGGCCCGTGCCACTGAACCTATCCAACAACGGGAAGCCAGACTAGAAACCGATTGCATAAGTACTTCTCAGGTCCGTGGTGATACTGAAACAATCCACCGACGGTAAACCAGACTGGAAACCGTCTGCGTAAGTGCTGCTCAAGCCCAACGAACACGATACGCCAATATACGCTAATCATTCAATTACGATGCTAACTACGACAACAGTCTTCATCCAAGTGTGATAATTGATATCGTGGGCCAATTGTGCGTACATTGCAGTGCCTTCAAGTATAAGAAATAAGCGCCAGGTTTGTTCTGGGCAAATGGAAAAGTAAGATTGCCTGAGCTTTATTCTCCACCAGAAGAACCACTAGCAACATTAGTGTCTGGTAAATAATAATATATAGGTAGATAGTGATATCTTCTTTTATACAAAAAAACTCGAAAACTGCTAGACCTGTAAGACTAAAATTTGGCAGGTTGGTAGTATATAGATAGGAAATGTGCACTAAGACCAATTTTGCGAAATTCAACCCTTAAGAGGGTTTAAAAGGGTAAAAATTAAAAACGTGATTTTTGGTCGGATTTTTTTTAAATTTAAGAAATATACTATGTAACACAAATAATAAAATATCCATTACTCAATTTTTCAATATTCAGTCCCTTAAGGGGTTAAAAGGGGTAAAAATAGAAAACATTATCTTTTGGTTATCTTTTTTGAAACTTGACGTATGAAACTGAAATTCGGCAGGTAGATAGGATAGTAAATAAGTAACAGGTGTGCACTACGAACGGGTTTTGCGAAATTCAACCTCTAAGGAGGTTAAAAGGGAAAATGGAAAACGTTATTTTTGGTCGGATTTTTTTTTTAAATTTAACATATATACTATGTAACACAAATAATAAAATGTAGCATGTATAAATCACACACGGGAGCGAAAAAAATTGTAACACATGGGCAACGCTGCAGGGTAACAAAAGCTACTTAGGTATAAAAATGTATGGGTATACACATTTAGCATACTATTATACACGGGGAAGGCCGGGTCGGGATAGCTAGTAATTTATAAATAATGATAAAATATTATTTACCTTTTTTTTCTTCTTTGCCTTACTACCAACTACTCGTATTTAGGGACAACATTCCCAATACACACATTAACAACCCTCATATATTTTATCCAATTGTTTCCATCTATCTCTTATTAGGTCTTCCTCTATCTCTTTTTCCTTCAACGTCCATTTTAATACGCGCTCTTATACTGTTTCAGTTACTATTCTCTTCTCAGTCATCATCACGTATCCGAACCATATCAGTCTAAAAGTCTTTATGTAAATATTTTTCTTGCCCATGTGTGAGTCACTGAACTTCTCCTAAACGGCAAGATTGATTGTTATAAAATTTTGTGTGTGCTATTAAATCGATGCGAGAATGGTTTACATTCATAATTCGATCCAAAATTTCACCCCTAAGTGTCGTCTCAGACACAAGATTTGTCGAAATTTCTATTATTTTTTTATTTTACTATGGTTTCCATGGAATACAATTTTAATTGATACTTGGTGATTTGTTCAAAAGTAAAAATGGGAAGATTTTTCAGAATTCAACCCTTAAAGATGTCAAATGGGGTGAAAGAGGTAAAAAATTAAAGAATCGTCTAGCCAGTACCATTGAATCAATATGAAATTTGGTCACTAGTTTTGCTTGACAATAAAGAGCCTAACTAATAAAAGGTTTAATTATAAAATTGATTTGAGTTTTATCATTCGTGCTAAATTATCATTGAAGACAGTTTTAAGTGTTTATATTATAGGCTCACACGAAACAGGTTAACGTGTTTTTTTTTAACAGTACAATACGTCTATCGGGTCAGCTATTGTATTATAAAATATGTAAAAAATATTCATATGCCTGTAGTTTGCATTATACCTTGATTTTGTCCAACGTGTCTACATTGTTTTGCATGACGACGTTTTTCATGAATCCGGATACATCCTTTTTAAACTCGACGCCGTCGTCCTTGGTCGCCAGATGAACGGCGCATTTCATCAAGTACTTGATGGTGTTCTCCAGAACCCAACGGATTTTTTCTATGGTGGAACCGTCCCCGATGTCGTATTCATTGATGCGCGACAGCTGATACTTGACGCATTTCGTCCAATCGGCCACAAACGTTTTGGCCGCCTCGTTGACATCGGTTTTGTCGGTGATCTGCCAAAGGGTAACGGTGTGTCAGTTGTACGAAATGACGTGATATTGGAATTATTATAATTATTATTCGCAGTGTTTGGAAGGAACGTGTTCAAAGAAATGAGTTCCTTTGAATTCATTCCCTTTTTAAGAACAAACCGGGAACGTAACGTACAGTATTGTCTAAACGAACGGGACGTAACAGAATTTCGTTCATTTTTTGGAGGAACACAAACAATTTTTTTTGTTTTTCCATTTACTTATTTAAGTAAATAAATAATTTTCAGTTATAGGTTTATACATTTTTCAATTTCTATCAATAATTGTACTTGATCATCATTCGTTTATTTATTGCAGTCAGTCGCTGAGACCAAGTAGCTTATAGATCAAAATTTACTTGTCATTACAGTAAAAGTGTTTAAGTATATTATTGTATTTTATTATAAAAGAAAATAATTGATCCTTTCAATTTAGTAGTTAAATATTTGTAGCCAGAATTTTTTTTTTTGTATTTTTTCACGTTATAGTTTACATTTATACAACATGTATTGATTAATAGTAAAATAGTGACACATATTAAATAAATGACTAACGGAAATCCATAGAAACATTATAAACTTCAAGTGCCCTAGTGCAATTTTATTACAAACTTCAGTAAATATTTTTCATACATTTGTTTAAGCCAACCTAATTAGTCTGTCACTAGTTAAGGACCTTATACGTTTGGAACATCAGAGATTCTATAGGGTTATAGTTGTTAATTGAGTCGAGAATATATTTAAATTTATCACAAAACAACACACAATTTTTTTTTTTCGAGAAACGTAAAATATTTCTTTGTTAAGGACAAATTCCTTTTCCTTTGACGCCACTGCTCTTATAGGGCACCCAAGAGGCTCCCTTAACTAAAACGATGATTTTTTAGGCTAGGTATTTGAAAACATATAATTTATTAATATTAAAATTATAACTAATCCCAATTCGTAATATATATTTTATTTTTACCACGATTGATTTTGTTTCAATAAAATTAATTATTTTCATTAAATGTTTATGGTAATCAAAAATAAATGTGTGGTAACAATTTTTAAATACAATCAGTTAATTATAGTCGATGTAACTTAATATCGTGTCATAAAAAGCTTACAATTTTTTTTTTCACAAACTGTTCAAAATCGAATAATGTTTCATAAAAAAAAAACCTAATTATTCGGGTAATATTTTAAATAAATTGTAACACGAATAGAGTTCAATTAATATTTTTTTAAAAATGAGTTTGAAATGCACTGTTTACCATTTTGACCAAATCGTCCATAAAAGTTTTCAGATTTTCTTGAAACTCGTTGAAATGGTCTACTGCGATTTTTAATGTCGTTCCGTCCTTCACTCCTAAAGTATCAAACACTTCCGCAGCTTTTTCTTTTAAGATATTTTCGTACTCATCAATCCATTCGAAATGAGGATCAAACTAAAAAAAAAAAAAAAAAAGACAATAATATAATGAACACACGATGAAATTAGTGGAAGCTTGAAAAATTTCGAAAAATTTGTAATGACTCAATTTAAACTGTTTTGTTTCGTGGTCGAAATTAGTCTAGACTAAACCATAAAACTTGATAAAAATAAATTATGGGCAATCCTTTATGCGAGTCAACAACAGCAATTTTCAAGCCGATTTTCGATTTTTTTTTTTTTTTTGACAATACGAACAACAGCAAATTATTTTAATAAATTATTACGGTTTAATATTATCGTCACATTATGTAACGCAAAAATGATGCATACGTTAAGAATGTATCCAAGAATGTATCCGAAGAAAAATAAAACATAATTTTTCGGCAGTCAATTTTCTATCGAGTTTTTTTTTTTTCATAAGACCCAGACTATTAATACATGGTGTCCTGAATGATTGCCGAAGAAAAAACAGTTTATTTCAACAAACATAATATGATATTATCAAAGTCCGTTTTTTGGACCCTTACTCTCCGGGTTTCCTAAAAATACATTTTGCCTATAGCTTGAAGTACGCGCGTTTTTTCCACTATTGTGATAGGTAGGTCGTTCATCCCGTTGGTATGGGCAAACTTTTTGTCCCTGTCGCTTTAAAAACACATATTATATAGTAAATACGTTTTGGCTTGATTTTGTGTTTGCAAGTACTATAATCAATCACAAACTAAATATCCGCTAGAAAAAAATTTGAAAATTCAAAGTTGACCGGCTGGCAATTTTCAAGGGACGAGTGAATAGAGATTGCTTGTCAAATTTTGATATTTTGCTTACGAATCGCTACTACCTTCTAGTTTTTGGCAGTGTATGAACTTTTTCGGACAATTTCTGCGACGGCTAACTACGCGCGAACGTAAATTATTAATTTATTATGATAACTCGTTACGCTTACTTTCACGTTTTCGTAATTTCGTTTGGGTTCCCTTCCGTCCAAACACAGCATGGTTTCCGGAATTTCGTATTGGGTATACGACATCATGGCTGTAAACGATGTGTGATTAAAATATTAGGTAATTTAAGTACGAACTGGTACTTAAACGTTAAAAATTATAATATGTAATTGTGTTGCTCTCGCAGAAGAAACGTAGGCAGGTTGTCGAGTTGTTTACCTACAAGTTGTCGAGAAAGCGAACCGCAGTAAAATGAACTGTTTTGTGTACGTAGACACAACAAATACTATAATTTATTGCATTTGTGTTAATTACGTAATGACCAGTCATGTAACAATTCCTACCACTACGGTAACAATCAACAGCAATAAACATTAATAAATCACGTAGGTACATGCAAAGTGGACGTTGGCCAAAACCGTCAATTATTTAAGAACGGAAGAGGGGACCACACAATATTGTTTTGTTTAAATTTATTAAATTAAAGTCATTATTATTTCCCAAACTCAATACAAAATAACATACAAGAAATTATAATAACTATACAGTACAAACCAAAGTTTGTCCGACTCCTTCAATGCTTGTCGTGGAGTTGGGAGATCGAAAGTTACAATTTCTATTTGTACAACGATTAAAATATAGTTTGCTACATCTCATGTTTAAAAGTATACTATAGGTCAATTTTGTAGGTAATATAACAGCTCAAAAAAAGAGATGAAAAATAATCTCTGTAATGCAGAGTAATATAATAAACAATAACACACCTTATGTATTAAAATATAAGAATGGGTTATAGTAAAACGAAACAATATCAAATTTTACTCAAATTCATCTTTTTAGAACATTTAATTAGAACATACCTAATAGAAATAACTTATCGATTTTATTAATAGAATTTATTTTTACGTTTGATTTCGTTTCACATTTCAAAAAGTTATTAAAAAAAACAATATAATATTAGAGAAAAGTATTTAAAGTCATAAATACTATTTATGTAAACAAAAAAATTCAATGATTATAATTACAAATATGTCATATGTACGAGGTCTGGCTATTAAATAACGAGACTGCGCGCCTAGACGGCGCCCTAGAGGGGTGGGGGAAGAAACGATTAGTGCGTTGGGTATCTAGATATCTTCTCTATTCATGTACCAAAAGACGTTTTCGTCACTATTATAGTATTTGTGCAGTAGTGGTTTGAAACGAACGTGTTTTTTTCTCGTGCCGAAAACCATGTGTGACAAAAAACAGGAGCAACGCATCAATCTCAAATTTCTCGTTAAATTGAAAAAAACTCCGACTGAGTGCTATAAATTGTTGCAAGAGGCCTATGGAGACAATTCTCTATCTCGTGCGCGTGTTTTTGAGTGGTATAAGCGCTTCAGTGAGAGCCAAGAGAGCACTGAAGATGATCAGCGCTCAGGTCGCCCTGTCACTGTTTCAACTCCGGAAACAGTGACAAAAATCAACCAAATTGCGCATGTAGATCGTCGAATGAGCATCCGGATGATTGCCGAGGCTGTAAACGCCGATAAAGAAACGGTTAGAAAAATTTTACACGAGGAATTACACATGTCAAAAGTCTGTGCGAAGTTGGTGCCAAAAAACCCAAAAAAAAAATGCCCATAACGCGCTGTCTGTGAAGCGGTATTTGGCCGATAAACGCACTCCAGTGCTCGAACACGCGCCGTACTCGCCTGATTTGGCACCATGCGACTTTTTTTTATTTCCGAAGATAAAATCTGCTTTTAAAGGGACCCGATTCGAGTCGATGGAAGCGGTAAAGCAGAAAAGGCAGAGCTCCTGAGGGCCCTCACCAAAGAAGACTTCCAGCACTGCTTTGATCAATGGAAAAAATGTATGGAAAGGTGTGTGGCGAGAGGAGGGGAGTATATTGAAGAATTGAAGAAATATATTTGAATTGCATTCGAATGTAAAATAATTTTCATAATAAAACCTTTTTTCGTAACCATTTTCGTTATTTAATAGCCAGACCTCGTATGATGTTAAAAGTCATTTGATAAACATCAGAAAAAAAACATATTTATACGTACCTCTCTAATGTAATTTATTATTGATATTAATAAACATAGGTAACTATATAAAAATTAAAAACCTTATATTTTTTAACAATCTGTGCAGATAATTGATGATCGTATGTTTGTAACAGGAACATAGTAAAATACATACAGTTGTTTGTTATGAAACAATGTTAACAAGCCCATTATTTGTTACATATTTTTGAACCAGAATGGCCATTTCTATTATTAATTTTATCTTAGTATGATAATATTATTATTAAATCGAATAGTACTGTATAGCACGCACCTTAGTTAATAAATATATTAATAAATAAATATATTAGTATATTGATAAGTATACTTTTAAGTATAAATTTTCTGATGATAGATAAATGGATTTCAAATTAAAACTAATTTATTTATTTAGCGTATGGTTAATGATTACATGCATTAGACTAATTATAAAATGTTAACCTGCATCTATACAGCTCTTTGATCACATCACTTTAAGCGCATTTCATGATTATAAACCTTTATTCCTCTAACTATAATTATAGATATTGTTATTACCATTATTATTAGCAGTCCTTGGAAGGAACGAGTTACTTTTATTTCGTTCGATTTTTTGGAAGAAACCGGGAACGTATATTATCCAAACGAACGTAGGGTAACGGAATTTTGTTAATTTTTTGGAGGAACATGAACAATTTTTTTATTCGTTCTTTTATTTCGTTTACTTATTTAAATAAGTAAATAATTTTCAGTTATAGGTTTATATATTTTTCAATTTCTGTCTAGATCAATAATTGTATTTGATCGTCAGTCGTTATTATTGTCAGTCACTGAGACAGTTAGCCCATGATTTACTTGTTACTACAATAAAAGTCCTAAAGTATAATATTTTGTAATTAAGTAGAAAAGAAAATATTTGATCCTTTCAATTTAGTAATTAAATATGTTTAGTCAAAATGATTTTTTTTATTTCTTCGTGTAATATGAATACTTTTATTTTAAACTCAAAAATATAACATGTATTAAGTATAAGTTAAATAGTGACTAACAGTAATCTATACAAATAGTACAAAATTCAGTTAATATTTTTCATACATCTGGTTAGACCTACTCTAATAATAGTCTGTAAATAATATTAAAAAATGCTTAAAATTAAAAACCATTTAGAACCTCCTATACCTAACTTACCTATTATGTTATACAAAGATTAAAATTACCCGTAAAGTGTTAAAAGAAAAAAAACAAAAAAAATATCATTGTAAAGTCCATATAAACGTTCCAAAGGGTAATACTTTTAGTTTTATAATTACATAACTCTAATCTCTTCAAATAACTTAAAACTGTATGTAATGAGTTTTTACCAATTTATCATATAATAACTAGTTATATCAATTTGATGAAAAGTTCGTTATACCTACGTCGTAGTAGTTAATTACATCACTTCACGCATTTTATGATTATACCTAACCTTTACTCCTGTGACTATAATTATAAAGATATTACAATTTACAACACGCGAACATAGGCGTGCGGCACGAGGTGCACCTGCACGGCTGTACCACCTGTAAAAAATTTTGTTTACTTTTTATCTTTGTTGCAAAAATACAAACTATCAACTTTAATTTAGTGGCTATTTTGTTACGTTTTGTAGTGCATATATAGCTTGTCTGTATTATTTTGTTGTTTGTCAGAAACTAAATTTTTGTTACGGACTATTGTAACGTTTGAGCGAAAAAATTGCTTTAATACCTACCTAAAATAAAAACGGAGTTCTTAGTCGGTTGAAAACTTGGATACTATGCAGTATTTAAGGGTTAGGGTAGGTTATTGGAGTTTTGACTATGATTTAGGTGGATTGCTTCTTTATATTTTGTTCGAAATTTTTTCAAGCTATTTAATTTACCTATTTCATGAAGTGTGTGAATTTCAAGTCATTTGGAGCACTTTTGAAAGTTTTTTTGGTTTTCGGACCATTATATAAAAAATAAACTAATAGATTCGAAAAATGTTTCAAATTAACTAAACTGAACAACTCGGGACCAAGGGCCTATTTTTGTCCAATGTACTCGTATCTTACGAAAAAAATGGAACGCTTTGACTCTTCTAAAAAATGAACACAGACAAGAAAATTTCAGAAAATTTGAAGAAAAATGTTTGAAAATTATTTGGTTGGTGAATTACGACTCAAAAAATAATCAAAAACTTAAAAAACTCTTCAATCGCAATATTATTTTGGTTCACTCATCTATCGCGGTTTATGTAAAGTTACAAAATATCTGTATAATGTGTGACATTTAGTACAAAATCCGCATTTATAACAGAAAACGAGATTTTTTAATGGCAATTTATCTTCAGTATAACAACAACGCGTGACATTGAATAAATGAATAGAGTTAAGTTTTGTAGTTGTTTTTCAAGTCCACTAGTTAAAGATTATGAACTATTTGCTGTAATTTTAAGATTGAAAAAAAATTTTATAATTAATCTTATAATACGTATGAATTACTTATATAATGAAACGTTGATGTTTTTAGTAAACTTTTTTAAAACTTGTACTTTTTGTTTAAATTTGAGTTATTTTGGTAATGTTCTAACTTCTAAATCAGTCTTGTAAAGTACTTGGATAAAAATATTTGAGTAAAAATATTCAAATATTTTTGTTGGTAGGTACTTATATAATGATTTTTTTTAAACAGTATTTTAAATATTTTTTTCGTTATTTGATACTATTTTATAGAACACTTTTAAATGTTGACAAACAATTTTTAAAATGTTTTCTTTATTAAAAATTAAAAATTATCTAGAATCATTTAAGGGGGTTGGAAGTATATTTTTTCATTTCCGTCTTTCACATGCAAATTATTGGGATTTAAATGGTTTTTGTTTAAAACGTAACGATTGATTTATTGATGCGATACAAGAATTCTGAAACTGTTGCGTTTAAAACAATCATCAAACGTGTTAAAATAAGTTAGATCATTTTTTAATTTTATTAATTAATCATTTTTAGAGAGTTTTTCAAAATTTAAATACTTTCTTAAAGTATTTGAGTAGGTAGTATTTAAAATATTTTGAATATCAAGTAATTAAGTAAAACTTTAAATACTTTTAAAAATAAGTAGTTGAGTATTTACTCCAATAATATTTAAAAGTATTATTTACGACACTGTTATTGGGGGATTTTCATTTCAAAACTTTCAATACAAAATTTTACACAAATTCTGTGTGGTTCTTTGTTTAAAATACAAAAAATCTCTGAATGCACCGTCAAAAATGCCCACAAAATGCATAGAAGTAACCTACTTGTTTAATACTTAATAATAATAATGTAGGTACATTACATAACCAATAGCTTTAAATTATTAGGTTAAACGCAGAGTAGAATTTATTTCTTTTTTTTTTCATCAACATGATAGACTAGATTGGTACAATAATAATCAGCCACTAACAAGCATTGAATATTATGTAATATAGATTATCATATTATAGTGTTCAATGGTTCCAACTTCCAAGTGCTATTGATATTCATTTGACTATTACGTTTCTTATAGTTTATCTCAGGTTACGTATTTTATTTATGTAGGTATAATAAGTGCTTATAATTCCCATAAACACCTGAAAGTTTATCTATATTGGGTCAAATAATTTCTTAACATAATATTATTAGCTATTTGGAGGTTCCTAATTTTATAAACATCTGAAGTTAGCTTGTAAAAAACCTAATAACATCATTATAGAAACATAATACTTATTGGTACAACTTATAAATAATATAAGAATCACTAATAAAACGATTTCAGATAATTTAATGCACCTAACTTTACAATCGATCAATATACCTAGGTATAAGTTTTACCTATAACTACCCACTTACTAAATTTGTTTTAGCAACCTTAAAAAAATATGACAGTTTACTTAAACATTTATAGCTTACAAGAAAAAAAAAATTATAATGGTAATAAAAGTAAGTAAGTAAGTAATAAAACTAGAAAAACATCAACATAAAACATTCCCAATTTGCTTTTATCACCATTTTATTCAGGCAAATGATACCCGGTTTGATTATAGAACAAAATAATATTTTAAATCGTTTATAACGTGTGTAGATTTAATTGAAACCGAGTCGATGAAAGAACGGAACAAAATTTTTCTTATAACTAGGTACTTGTATAATTTATGCTGGGTAAGTGTGAAAGCGCGTTGTACGTTTCTTATGAAATCTATGGTCATATCATAGTTTTTTTCAAATAAAGTAGGCTTTATTCTACAGTTTTTCTACGTATTAATTATCAAAAACATTGAAATCAAAATTGAATACCTATAGTAAGAAAATTAAATGCTCATAGTAACAAGTAAAATAAATATGGGCCTTAAAATAAATGAAAATAAGACTAAGTATATGCTAATGAGTAGACGCCCAGCACCGTTTCAAAATCTAAATGTCCATCAGTTCTCTTTTGAACAAGTCGAGAATTTTAAATACTTAGGCGTTAGCATAAATCATAAAAATAATATGCATAACAAGATTAAGAGCAGGATAAGTGCAGCAAACCGAGCGCATACTACGCAATGGATAAAATGTTCACATCATAACTTCTTTCAAGAGACACGGGGAAAAAACTATATATTGCCTACTTACGCCCTATTGTCATGTACGGATGTGAAATATGGTCCACAACGCAGGGTGATGAGAACAAGATATTGATTTTCGAAAGGAAAGTACTTAGAAAAATGTATAAGCCTGTGTTAAACCCAATTACTGATTTTTACGAGAAGAGAAAAAATGCAGACTTAAGCAGACTGTATAATACGCCAAATCTACAAGATTTTTTGAGATCAAAATAAAACTTGAATTGGCTGGCCATGTATGGCGTGCAGGGGGAAGATTGATTAGACAGGCTCTCATTAACAAGCCAAATAAAAAACGTCCTGTAGGAAGGCCACGTCAACGATGGATGGATCGAGTAAAGAGAGACGACGTAAAAAGATTGAGAAATGGAGCGAGTATTCAGGATGCAGAAGATCGAAAAGTTTGGAGAACTCTGGTAGAAGCTGCAAAGCGCCTAAATGACGCGTAGAGCAAAAAAAAAAAAAAGTCGGGATCACTCTAGATCGCGTGGGTAGATTGACAGGGTAGTGACTACGCTTTGGGTGGGTCACTAGTTTAGAAGTTGTGATTTAAACGCATCATTTTATATCTGTAAGCAACGATAAATTGCCTTCGAAAATACGATTCTGAGGGTGCTCAGTTGTCTAGTTTACGTCTTGATAAAAAAAAAGTGTAATAATAAAAACTTTTATCGAATCTGTATCTTTCCTATTTTAGTATTATGTGAAAGTTTCAACTTGGTCCGGTCTTTATTTTGGATGTTATGACCAATATATATATTAGTATTTACAATTTAATATTTGTATTAATTTTCAAAGGCAAAACAGAGTAATAATCAACAAACATGTACGGGAGCCCCATGAAAAGTTGTGAACTAATTTTTTTATAGAAATTATTAAGTGTATTACAATAACAAATAAGGTATAAAAAAGGCGTTAAAACATCCTTGTTTTATGTGTACCACAAGAACAATTTTAGACTAATTTGAATTTCTATATCAACACTTGTGCTCTACAATGTCAAACAAATTTGAACCCACTTAGTGTTCAGTTTGTCTAAATAGTAAAGAATAAATAAACACGGTGATGAGTTGCCGGTATTATTTTAATATTATATATATATCTATACACTAAATGGAATATGGTAATGATAAAATTACATAACAAAGTCAATTGGTAAAATGTTTTATTAGGAGTTACCAAGAGACAAAACTTAAGTGGGGAAGGAATTAATTTAACAACAAGCGAGATTAAATAGACGTACAAATTATATTATAAATTATTATTAATATTAATACTTAACCGAAAATAAATTGTTTTGTTCAGCGATTACAATAAAGGGTTATACACAAATATGATGCAACGTTGTCCACTGAACGGTTTAAAAACTAAGAACCACTGCGGATTCAGCGGCTAGACGCAATTGTGTACTGTTCACTTTGGAGCTGAAAAGAAAACATAGAAAATTAGTTAATTTTACTTTAACAAACAAATTATAAACTTTTGGCGTGACATTCAACACCTAGTCTAAAAAGTAATTAAATGCATAAATTATTAACAAACAAAAACTAGTTTATGTTGAAATCATATTTAAAATTGTTCTTTTTTACAATTAAAATAAGTTTTAATTTGCCATAAGTGTACAAAGTACAAACCACAAACAAGTTATATAAAATATTGTCAAACCAATATTTTGTAAATTATGACTAAGAAAAAATAACTTTAATTCAATTTAAATAAAAAAAAACACTAAATTTGTTAAAACTTTTTTAGTCATTCTGCTTGTGTACCAATACACATTATTTTTTAATGAGAAAATATATCAAATAGAAAAATTGTAGTCAACAATTGATCTGATTTACTTTTGCTATTTTTACATAATTTATATTAAACACATAGAAATTGTCAATAAGGTACAAATGTTTTATCTTAATAAAACTTTATTTTTACTATTATTAAATATATTATATTTTTTACAATCTGAAACAAGATTGTTAAATAAGAGTATAGACTAGAGTAGTAAAAAAACTACACAAATCTGATTGATAAAAGAAGCTATTGGAGATATTTCCTAATATTTTGTTTTATTTTTTTTATTTTAGTATGTTTCTACACCATTTACATTTAAGGTGTCTTAATGGGTTACTATTAGAGTGGTTCTTAAGAAGTCAATTTTTTTTTTTCTAGACACGTTTTCTAGTAGAAAAACTGCTTCAATTTTAACGTATAATACCTTAAAAGATAGATCATTGATCTGAGACGGTACTTTATTGGAAGCGTTTTTTGAAATTTTAACTATTTTTTAATTTCTCTTCTCTCTTCATTGGCTATTTTTTAATTGCTGAGGAAAAAAAGAAAACGGCCCAATCTTCAAAATTGATCGGTTCGACTTGAAATTTATATAGGTCATTTGGAATGGTTTTCAGAGTGTACCGCTGAAATTTCAGATGATTTTGATAATTTTTGTGGGAGAAATGGAACTTTGAAATTTTCATTATTTTGGGCAGCCGTTTATTTCTTATGGGGCGAACAAATAGTTAAGGGGGACGTGTTTTTAACACATTAATTTAGATTTTTTTGATCATAACATCCAAAGTAAAGATTGGACCAAGCTGAAACTTTTACATAATACTAAAATAAGAAAGACAAAAATTTGATAAAAGTTTTTATTGTTAAATTTATTTTTACCACAACATATACTAGACAACTGAGCTCGCTCAGGATCGTATTTTCCAAGGCAATGATTTATCGTTGCAATCAGAAATTAAATAATGCGTTTCAACCACAACCTCTAAACTAGTAACCAACCCAAAGCGTAGTTGCTACCCCGTCAAACTACCCACGCGACCTACAGTGATCCTGGCTTTTTCAAATATTAACCTTGTTGAAATAAACTAATTTTGTTTTGAAAAATGATTACGATTCAAAATTGTTATACCTGTAAACTGACATGGAGTTTTTTTTTTTGGAATATATATTAATAAAAAAACTATTCATGTAATTTAATTTTTAACAAGGCAAATTTTAAACCCCAATAATTTTAAAAAAAAATTGATTTTTACAAATTGGCCAACGGCAGAATATCAAGCAATGTACATTTAAAAGTTACAGATGTCTAACTACAAAACTTAAACTAGTGGGAAAGAACCTTAAATGCAAAATTTTGATTTATATACTGTTGTAACTGACAAAAAAATAAATAAAAATGTTTAAAAACATGTTTTAGGGTATCAAACCATTAATTTAAACAAAACAAAATGATAAGATATTCCCCCTTAATAATATAGAAAATTATAAATGTTTGCTTGTATTAAAGTATTAAATTTGTAATTTGAAGACTGGAGGCCTTATCAAATAGAAATTGTAAAAATTAACAAATTTCAACAATAAATTAGTAAATATCATTTGAAAAATTCAAAATTTGTTTACCTTTTTCAAAATGTTTGAAAATTTTAATTTAACAAAGTATATACTAGTATTACTTAATTTTTTGAATTTTGAATCATAACTTGAAAATAAGAAAAATTTAAGAAACTATTGAATTTAAGTATCAACTCAACTACCAAAATTTAGACTAGAGTGACTAAACGTATAGATTCATTAATTTTACTACAAAAAACAAAAAAAGTGACAGAAAAAGAACGTTTGTAGAGTGTATTGGTCAAAAGTTTGGTATATGAAATTTTTAAGAAATCTTAAAACGTTACAACAATTGTGATTGAACTCCTTATAAATCAAATTATTTTAAAACAAATATTACCCAATTTTGAATGTTATAACGTGGGAATTGATTCTGATAATTTTTTTAACTAAGAATAAGAAAATTAATCGTCATGTTTATATTTAAGTTTTTAGAATTAAAAATAAATTATAAAATGTATAAAAAAAACTTCAAAATTGTTAAAAATGTTTAAAATTCTTATCAAAAAATGAGTGAACTAACTCATTCCAACTATGTATGAAAATATCAAGTCAATAGAACCGTTTTTAAAATGTTTAGTTAACGAAAGAAAATGTCTATACATTTTTAAAACAAAGTACCATCCACTGGATCCACATCAAATTTCCAATATTTTTGCCGTATCTATGTGATGATTGTACACAATATTCAATAAAAATGTATTATCATTATTCATTACCTACATTATCACTTTAAATCTTTATTAAAAAAAAGATTCAAAATTTAAAATACAAAGAAAATATCATGAAACATATTGAAACTCAAAATGAGTTAGTAAGCAAGCGTGATTACTAAATTGTAATTATTAACAGTACTAAATTGACATATTTTACTATGTTATAATTTCAAAATAACATTAATTGTAGAAGAATAGAAAGCACTTTTAACGTAATTAATTTTGTTAATGTAAGAAAACAAATTATTTACTAAAACACTATTACAGTCAAAATTTAACAAAGATTCTCTTAACAGATTAATATAAACTTATATTGAAAAATGTATTTATCAAGTCATTGAAACGTTAAAAAAAAATTATCAAAGCTCACTTGATTGGAGGAAGCATGGAACAAGCTGACTGTGTGCAGAGTGTCAAATTTGTTTCTTTAGGAACTTCTTCAAATGAAGTCAAATTTACAACAGTGATATTTTGATTTAAGTTCCAGACAAACAAAAGACTTTCTGGACTCTCTGAATCTTTTGTAACTCTATATGTAACAATAAAAAGTAAGAATACAATTAAAATAAAACTTATGATAATGATGATACATTGAGCATAGTATTATATACCTATTAAACGCCAATACAGTGTCATCATTCAGTAGTTTTGCATTAAAAGAACTAAATTCAATTGTACGCAGAGATCTTAATTCTTTTAAAGTCTTTTCTATGTTTGTTACATTTGGTATATGGTTATCTTCAAAAAGTTTAGGGTCGGCATTGACAAATGGTGTGCCTGGTAATAACGAACCAAGAATATGGAATGCATCTTTTGTTTCATTTTTCCAGCAATTTGATTTTTCACTGCACACCCACTAGGTTCAAAACAAAAAAATGTTTTATTCAGGAATTTTGCTCACTAGTTAATATTGTATTAATTTTACATACTTCCCAAGAAGGCCATTTTGATGAAGTTGTCTTTGATAAAATTGCTTGAAGTAAATCTTCTCCAGTAAAATTAGATGTTAATGTAACAGAACTATGAACCATGTTTACTCCAATAACATCCTTTGAATCAAGGTCACTAACGATCAATATTCTGAAAGAAGTATGTTAATATTGTTATAATATTAACTAGAGAATTTAAATAATAATTCATTTATTAAAATTTTAAACACAACATTATCAAACACAGAATAACATAATTAAAACTAGTCAATTAATTACCTATAAAAATTTTTAACAAAAATTGATATTTGATAGATAAAAAACAAACCAATGTAAGGATAAGAGCGCGCTAACAGGTATAACTAAAATGTTCTTTGTACTTATGAATACCATCATTAATTTTAATTGTTCAGAATAATCAGAATAATATAGAACACTGTACTAGTAAGTTGTTCATAAACTCAAATTAGATTCATAAATTATCATGCGTTAAAAATGAATGCGTTATTATTTAGATAAACATAACACATACTAAAGGCTAACCATTGAAAATAAATAAGAAAATTGAGCAATTAAATTTAGCAAGAAATATTACCTATGGCTGTTGATTAAATACAATTAATCAATGATTTGGCCAATGAGGTACATTATATAAAAATAATACACTATACACCCAAATTCTCAGGTTGGAGTAAAAGGTTTAGAAATTGTTTTCAATCTTATTAAAAGCAATTTGTAAATTATATTTTTATTAAGCACTTATTTAAACATAAACTTGAACATAACTTAAATTACTCTCAAAAGTTTCATATATACTAACTATTCCCACACACACATCAATTAATTATTGTCGTATTTAATAAAGCTATTAAATATTTGATTTTAAATTTTCAAAATTTTAGATTTAATTTAATCAATCATCAATATTTTTATTAAAATTACATTAGAGCCAATTTTCTAGCCAAAAAAAATTTAACTTTATAAACCAAATATGAAAATAAAAGTATACCGTATTTAGAATATTGGCTTCATGGTGAATTTTTTTCCTTTTTCCTAGTTTTTTAACTTGACATACAACACTTCTTACTATAAAAAACATTTTTTTTTAAACACTATGTTGGCCTCGGGTTGATAAAATTCTAGCACTTAAATTTTTAAGAAAGCTTTTATTTAATTTAATTATATGAGATTTAATGGCGCATATTTTGATCTTGGAGTAGTAATAATTAGTACATTATCGAGTGAAATACAGTAAAAAAAAAAATTGTTCCTACTCTCAAAGTATGTAATTTTTAAAAGAAATCAAATTTCTAAATATAAATGTGCTTTAACTAAGTAGTTTCAAGTAAAATAGTTTTACCAAGTTTTACGAGTAGGTTAACAAGTGTTATAAATTATAGTGAAACACAGTACTTTTGTGAATTGCAATACAATAAAAAAATAATATTTGTACATATTAATATAAATTAATATTATAATGTATACTTTAATAAACAGTAAAAAAAGTTTTAACTGTAGAACTTTTATGGTACCTTTAAGTTAATTTTCTACATACCTTAAATTAAATAAATTAAATTAAACTAAATTAATGAAATCATTAAATCATAATTTTTAAGTAAGTGCATTTGGTGCAAAATTTAATTGTATACATGGTCAAATTTTAATTTTCTATTAAAATATTTTAAAAGAAAATTTAGATTTAAAAATAACATGAACAAATACAAATTTTCCTTACTCACAAAACATTTTGAAAAAATAATTAGAAATTTTTTCATCCCGTAATTGCCAACATGTTAATTACATTTATTTAATATTAATATTCAAGTGTTGGATTGCTTTTTAAGAGACAGTACAGATTCCAAACAAGTATGAAATGTTTTGCTTTAACCAAAATATGAAATTAAACAAAAATTATACAAAAATATATATTTTGATTAGTTTGTTTAGTAATACTTTTTTTATTTTAAACATAAGAACAAAAATTAATTTATTTTGTCTATGATCATCTATATGGCTAGATAATACATTTTTTTGTGTCATAAAATACACACAATTTATGTTTGCACCGGGAATGCACTTATAAATCTACAACATTTATTCACTTAATTATTTTGAGACATATTCACGGATAATTGTTTTATTTTTTTTTTTAATTAAGTTTTTAAGTAATATACCAAATAATAAACAGCTTTCAAAAAATTCTTTTCTAAACTTACCCAGATTTATTTCCTACTAACATTCCCCATTGTGATAACAATTCTCTGGTTTCTGGAAGATTAGATGTTCTCATATGACTGTTGGGAGCAGTTTCATTTTTAAAATCTTTATCTTCAAATAAATACTGGACTTGGTCTAAATATAATCCATCAATTCCAATATCTAACCAAAACTTGAATACAGTCTGCCAAGAATTTAACAAATTAAATTAATAAATGATCTATAAAAACAAAAACAATTGCAATAATTAGGTACCTCAAAGTAAAGTACAACATCTTTATTGCGGAAATTGAAGTCCGGTTCATGTTTAGAAAGCTGATGAAGATAGAATTCTTTTCGTATTTCACTCCATTCCCAAGCAGATTCACCAGTCACGCTCAACTATAATAATAAAAAGTAAAAATATCGTATGTATATATGTATATAAATTGTCTGAAATCAAATTAAAGTTAAATTTGTTTTTACTATACTAACCCAATTGTTAATAGGCCAATGTCGAACACCGTCACTGAAACCAGGGTTCCAAATATAGTAATCTGTGAATGGCGCTTCTTTTAAAACAGATCTTTCAAAGAACAAGTTTGATGTTGATGAATGATTTGGAACTAATTTCAACATCACTTTCATATCTAGTAAGGTACATAATTGAACAGTCAATTTTGTTCATAAATTTCAAACTATTTTGGTTATTTAGCATACCTTTAGCTTTTAATTTTTTAACGAGTTCCTTTGTTGTATTTTCATTTCCTAAAGAAGCATTTACTTGCAAAAAGTCTATAGTATCATCTCTATCAGCTTTGAATATTGACGACAAGACAATATTCTTTATGCCCAAATTCTGCATGTATTCAATTTTTTCATCAAGACCTTAAAACAGTAGTAAATGGAAATTAATAAACAGCATATCTCTTATTAACTATTATGCGTTATATATTATTAATATTTTATTAATTATTGTGCATGAACAATAATTACAGAACAGTACAATAGATAAAATAATCTGACCCTAACTAATCCTGCATGTAAATTTTTGTCACAAAATGCATCATCAAAAACATGTTTATTACCTAATAGTATTGTAATTACCTACTTAAAAAAAATTGCCAGCAGTTCAATACAATTTATTTTTTAGGTTATGTCTTAACTAGGTACCATAACAGATAATCAGAGGTTAATTTTTACAACCTGCATTTTACCCCATTAATGTATTTACATTATGTATTTAATGTATTAATGTAGACTATGGGGGGTCAAATTGCCCGAACACAATATTTTTCATATTATGAAAATAATATTGTTTTATCAATAACATTTTGGTGAATTTTTGCAAGTTAGAAAAAAAATGTTCCCCTTCCACCATAAGACATTCCTAAATATACTACTGATTTTACCACGTTTTCCCAATATTTATAAAGATTAGTACATTTGTACAAATTAAAAATTAACCAACATAGATAAATAATTAATATTTAATATACAACATGAAGACAAGTTGACCACCAACACCTTTTAAACATTTCAAACCCTACGTTTAAAGCATAAACTGTTTATTTTATATGAACCTCATAATAAATTGATGGGTAGTTAATAAGTACCTAAACAAGCAGGTACCTTTAGCATTATTAAATAATAAGAGCCAATTCATAATTAATTTAGAAAACCTGTAAAAAAAGTTTGTTTTAGTCATATAATAATAAATTAATTAATTAATAACCTATCTTTAAATTGTAGTCCTTTATTTAATTTATTATTACTTTTCTTTTGATTAATCATATTTAACAACAAAAATTAGTAGGTACCAGGTAGTTATAAAACACGCAAGAAAATACTTTTATAATAACAAACAAAATACCTCAGTTAAAGATATTAATATAATATACAGGTTGCACAATGCCATAGCTATATGTAAGACTTTGACTCATTACCTGACAACAAGTAGAACTAACTACAAGTGGTCAAAAGCTACCTATACACTTTACACACTATACAGCAGTCAAATATGGTATTATCAACTAATATTGACTGCTGTAAACTGTGAACGCTGTTGGTTGGTTCTGCCCATAATCAGTTCTCGAGTCATCTTATCGGAATTTGCTGTGTAACCTGTACATCTTTAACTGTGCTACTTGCCAACCATGAAGTGTAAAGTGTAGACTTTATGCTATCTACTAACCTAGCAATTACAATAATAAAGTTGAATCCAAACTAATTGACGGTACTTAGTTAAAATGTACTTATTATAACAGCTATTAAGTTACATTCATGTTTAATAAGCAAAATAAAAAATTAAAATTTTTCTAATTACTCTGTAATTTGTTACATCAATTTAGAGCAAATTTAAAATACCTACCAATTAACAATTATACAAATACCATATTCTCAGCATAACTACTAGTAGATTAATTTAAATGGAAAAAAAAATCTATAAATCAATTGTTCTGTTACGGTAATAAGGTACGACTATCTATATAAATTTTACAAAAACTCAACATTAAAATTACAATATCAAGTTCATAGGCAGGCATACAATACATATAGTTAAACGCAATAAAAACAAAAATCACATTATACAACACATTTAATGTCAGTGTTTGAATTGAGGGGACACACGAGAAGATGGAGTTTATTTTTGCAAAATATTTTGGCGTACCCCTTCAAATTTACTTCCCCTTGTAGCCTAGTATAGGGAAATCGGAACGCTTGTAACTATTTGCTCAACTTTCTATAGTTTTTAGAATTTAATGCGCTGTATAATATTATGTAACTACTTAAACCACACAATTACAAACTCATCCTAATAACTGCAAGCCCAGTTGTAGGTTGTCTATACACTTAAAAAGAGCAAAAATAAAGACAAATGAACAGGCATCACATATATTAAAATGGACAAACTATCTAGGTACCTAATTATGACTTATGGACAACCTTTGTGCTGGATTTAAAATTGTGTATTTTCTTGTTTTTAAAGATTTCCATAGGCTAACGGGCAAAGCCAACCAAAATATTACACATTAAAATGGCTACCAAGCAGATTTGTCCAATTTCACTTGCCCGCCATAACTAGAGCAGAGTACGTGAAGCCCGGGTGAAGCTGTAACCATAGGTAAAGGGGGATGGGTGGCAATGCAGTTCTTAAATACCTATAACTGTTGCCCCCCATTTGGCAAAATTATGCTCACCTTCTTGGCCGACAAGGGAAGCGGCGTTAACAACGTACACCGGACTGCGCTGGAACCATTCAAGCTTCGTGACTGACAGGCACTTCGGGCTCATGAATATTATGAACAATGCGCCGAACATCATGGCAAACCACGACAGCCAGAAAGTGACGAACAGCAACCACCTGAGGCGCACCCAGAACGGACTGTTGGCGTACTTCATCAACTCCTCCTTGCCCATTCCCGCGTACGCCGTATCCGCGCGACGGTCGGTCACTTCCAGCTTGTTCAGCTCGTCGTACTTGCTGTCCTGGTCGTCGTTGTCCGCGAGCTTCTTGTGGTCGTTGCACCCCTCCTCCATGAGCTTCTCCACCGCCCCGTCTTCTTTGCCCAGCGACATAGCGTGTATTTTTCTGTGCTCGGGCAGAAAGAAAACGACGTGAAAAAAATAAAACAATGACGATCCATACAGGAAAGTGGAAGAAAGAAAAAAAAAGACAATGTTTCGACCAGACAAAACTGCACTCACTCGTGGGGCAAACAAAATGCGCTGAATCTCAGTACGTTCGGTTCCGTAGAAACGACGACCGGGCGGGAGCGCGTTTGCTAACAACACTACTAAACCGCCGCGGACGAAACGACGGACGAAGATATACACGATTTAAATATTATAAATTATAATCACGTTTGCGGAGCAAACCTTTTGCTTTTGTAATAATAAAAAATTATTATTATATCGATGATATCTTTTTTTTTCTTATCGAAAAAAACCTGTAGTTGTTACCACGGCCTTACCGTATATCAATATCTATTATCTACGATATTATCCACGATGTAGGCACAGACTTCTATAGAATCATGTTCTACCTACATCGTGATATTATCTAAAGCCGTGGTTATTACCGCGCGCGCGGTTTGATAGTAAAAACGATGACATCGTGACCACGATTATAGATAATTTATCTATAACCGTGGTCGCAACTTGTCTGCATTGATATTAAACTGAAGTGCTCGCGAGTGATAACGGCCGGCCGCAAACAACATTGCAGCAGCTGCTCGATATGCCCCACCCGGAGTAAAAAAGTTTTTTTTGTTATTATACATTATAATAGTAAGCAGATTTTATGCAATATGCTAGCGACGGCATAATTTGAATCCCTAAAAACAATAAAATTGGAGAGAAATAATTGGAGAAGTATAATATTTTATGAATTCCCTTGGGAAACAATATTTCCCGTTAAGTAGATACGTACTATACGCGTGCTCATATATTACAGGAGTGCTTCAATTTTTACGTTGAATTAACGTAGCGGTACCACAAAAAGTTTAGAATTTTTGCTTCAAAGTTTGTTTTATTTGAAATTTTGGGATACTTTTATTAACCTACGTTTTTTTACAATATTTTATTCCTTACAAATTATTAATAAGAAAAAAAAATTTTTATTAAATCCTTATAATTCAAAATTTTTATACGGTCGTTGACATGAGTAAAACTAATAAGCATTAAGATTTAAAAATAGGTACTATCTATATTCTATACTAAAACTATTTCGTCTAAAAATTAACTCCTTACATATTCTGACTGACTAGCAAATAGGTATAGTTTATTTTCTTTTTTTAAAGTTTTTTAAACACTTTTTTTTTTAATTTTTTATTTGAAAACTAATTTTTTCATTCCTGAATTCCTTAATAAATAGAAATGATTGTAATATAGTATAATACTCGTATATTGTATTTTATGGTAAGTAAAAAAATTACCATGTATTAGATTTATTTTAAATGCCCACGAATGTTTCAATGAAAATGCTAACATCCTAACAACTAACAATTTATTAACCTACAATTTTTTTTTTTTCATATGAAACTAAATTATTATTAGTTTTTACCTTTTACACTAGGCCCAGGGCCAACAGCTTTAACAGTCGACTGTATTTACTCAGGTGGCAGGTTGATAATTATTAACGATGATACGCGCGCACGGTGTCATTTTAACATAAAATTGACATATTGATACCTAGTTTTTATTATATTTTTCTCAATTTTACTCACTTACAGGTAATGATAAAAAAAAAAATTAGGTATACTAATATAATTTTATCACAAAACAATACACCATTAAATTACGCACACCGCGACACCGCCACACAATACAAATCAGTGAAACTTAATAGGCACAACTACTTATTTTTCTAAAATTTACTAAATCGAATTTGAAAAAAAAAATAAATAATGAAAAACTTTGAATAGGTAAGTAGTAGCATTATTTTCTCGAAGACAATATAATCTAGGTTTGCCATACGTCCCGGATTTACCGGGACACTACCGGTTTTTAACGAAGTGTCCCGGTGTCCCAAGAAAGTGTTTCGGGACAGCGATTCGTCCCGGTTTCAAAATTTTACTCGATAAAATACCGATTTTCAATTATGAAAAAACATCTTCCTACACATTACAAAATGCAAGGTTATACGCGCGATAATCATAGGTGTTTTATTTTTGACTTTGTATGGTCAAACCCAAAATGTATTATCCCGATAATCATAAACTTAATGGTTTTTATTAAAACCGCTACGTCACTACGGTAATTATGTTATCTACTTTAGAGTTTAGTAGTTTAACCGCAGAATATTTCATTTATTCTGTGGTTTAATCACAGAATAACCAAAAAGCTCACTTTTCTTAAATTACACGGGTTCTTATGGGAGATGGATTTGCCACAACTGTTGGTATATCAGTGTAGCCTGTATAGAGATAATAATTAATTGCACAACCACATAATATCCTGCGGTACCGTATTACAATTTATTGATACAATAAATATTGTTCATAATTTTATTGTACAAACATGTCAATTGACTGTCAATCAATGTCACGGAAAAATATAATGATAACATCAAAAATTTGTAGAATCAGTTTCAGCAGCAAAAGAGAATTTTTAATTATTTTCAAATCCTGGCTACACTGATATCCCAAACATTTTTCACTAATTTTCGAGTTCTCTAAGCCTAAGCCTTCTGGTTATTCTGTGGTTTAATGTTCAGTATCGTTGTACACAGTACACGTTAGTTCTTTGTTCACGTCGTGTCGACGTCTGACTGTCAATTATAAGTTTCCGACTTCCGTTTGTGTAAAATAACTAAAATATTTACTTTTTTTTGGTTAAATTAATAATTGCACCAATTATTAATTGGTGTAAGCTATTTTTCTCGTGATGACATAATGTCACCAACACGGAGTGGTAAACGGTTATGTAGATTTACATAAAAATTGCAAAGTGAATTCACGTTTTTGAAAAAAGTTCATAACGATAACGATTATGATGTGTTTTGCACAATTTGTTCGAGTTCATTTTCCGTCAGTCATGGAGGTTGATATAACCGATCATTTAAAAAGAAATAAACATAAAACGGCGAAACAAGCGGCTGCATCCAGTCCAGTCAGTAAATATTTTACACCTTTTAAATCAGATGATAACATATTAAAACTTGCTGCAAAAGTGGTAACTTTTGTATACCATACAATTTCGCATTCTCAGAGTTTAATTCAATGACGTGTACATCGACTTTAATCCGTAAGCTATTTGACGAAAAAAAAATTCGAAAAGAAATTATTATTTATAATTTATATATATATTTTTTTTTTCTTTCATATGGCGGGATATATGTATATATGATATTTGTCCATTCAAAATGTCCCGGGTTCGGAAAAATGTAATCTGGTAACCCTAATATTATCGAATTGGTTTGACCGTTTTCGCTATCCACAAAATCACACAGTTATATAAGTATACTTATATATAGGTAGTATATTTATAGTAACCTATATACAGGTGCATAGGTAGAAACAACATTATACTTTTACAGGAGGCCGGAGGTTGGTTTTTGGGGTCTGGGGTGTCTGATCGGCGAAAAATCAAAATAATTTTATTAAGTCCCAACATTAAATCGAATATTTATAACAGGTGGATTTCTGAAAAAAGAATGATCTATACTTAATAAAAGTCCCCATTCTATAATACTTTTCAGTATACTTAGATATTTATACATCTAGTCTAGTATTATTATAAGTACTTATACCTATATTTGTTTAAACTAATATTAGTGGATACTGCTTAAATATTAGTTTATATCCTTACATTATAAAATATTAGTTAATAAATGCACATTGTAATAGTATAATGCGTGTAATTAATTGTATACCTCGTACACATCGCGTAATATTATGAAACACCAGTTGCAATTGCACACAATACGAATACAATATGACTACGTGCATTGCCCGAAAATATAATAGCCTGATCAAGTTAAACTGTCGTAAGTTCAGTGGCGATAACGGCTCAATTGATCAGGAATTTACGTCAGTAAATAATTAGTGTTCTCGATTAGTTTTCTAATAAAAGAAGTCATTAATTCTACATTTCTACATAATAGGTGTTATTCCTATAGTAGTGTAGTACCTATAACATACTGTTTTTATGATATCTACCACTTATCTCGGCGTGTCACGTAGTTACAGAAGACCTTGAAAAGTCTAATATCGTAATGAATTAAGTTCACGATCACGAATTATTAGTTCATTTACCCTGCAAAAACGTTTAGCCGTATGTATATTTTCTCTAGGTTTGTTGTCAAGTTATATAGTCAAATAATAGTCACCATTAATAGTAATCAAATAAAGGCTATTATTTTCCCTCTCCCAACTCTTTTGTGGTACTTATTGTTTTAGAAACACTGCACTAGGTTTGTGTGTTTTTTTTTTTTTTTTAGAAAAATTTTGTTCGTGAATTGTGCCTTGTTGAGGGGGAGGCAAAAGTGACAAATGCCCCGGGCGGCGAATTTTTAGGGGTGGAAATATTTTGAAGGCGAAGACATTCGAAGTTTTCTAATGTTTAATAATATAAGTATGTATATTATGATTTATGATTTTTTAACACTATTATTTAGCATCTAAATAATGCTTTAGGGCTTAGGTAAGTATTAATTTATAATCAATGGTATTACTGAATTTGTTGTATTTTCAGTGTAAAAATCATCAGAATATTAAATTAGGTATCAACTGCAATTTCAAATGATGTATCATGAGGAAAATAAATAAATAGACCAAACTCGTAAAACAAAAGTCGTCCGGGTAAACAACGTGTTTTGGACCTACTAACGTCTCAGTACATTTTTCAAGAATTTCAAAGTTCTGTACTTGGCTCAAAAATTTTCGAAATCACTTGAAACATTAATCAAACTTGTATCTTACTTATTTGATTATTTTGTTAATGTTTTTGCTAGTTCTAATCATTATTTTGGATGTTATGGCCAAAAAACTAAATTGATATGTCTGACACTGGCTTTTGCGATTTCACCATTTTCGTTGTTTTCGGCACATTATTTGGAAAATAATCAAAATATCAAAAAATTCTTCAAATAAAAAAGAGTTTTAATCGAAATACCAAATTTTATATAGTACTCTACGTAACGATTGGAGCACTCTTTCTACCCAAAAACATCATTACAAACCAAAAAGTTTCAAATTTTATACCGTAAAATTCTCGATTTTTTTTCTAATTTTTGAATTTTTCAAAATTTTAAAAAAAGCTTCAACCAAAGTACCACCAGAGTTCATAGACCTTTGAAATCGGAGCATTCCTTTCCATACGAAAAGTTGTTGACAGAAAAACAAAAAAAAATATTTTAAAAACAATACATTCCTCGCTGCGTGCGCTCAAAATTTAAAAATGGTTTTTTATTTATTAGATCACTTACTATAAATATCTAAGGGTTTAGACTATAATATGAGTACTATGTTATAATATAGATTAAAGAAATTAGCGATACTCTATAGTGATACCGGAGAAGTTATTGACTGATGAAATAATAAATTTTCAGAAAAAAATATTACAAAAAATTGTTTGCGAATGATTTATTTATTTTTTTTTTGTGCGTTAGTAATAATAATTGGTATTTTCCGAGAATCTTTTGTAAATTGTAAGATAACAAATAATTGGTATATTGTAAAAAAAAAAAAAAAAATAACTATTCTGAATAAGACGTCTGCTATCTGGTATATTCGTACTATTTGGCAAGTATATGAACATTATGTTACTTGCAGTAGTATAAAGAAGTCTATTCCATTTAAAAACTATTCAATGAAAATAATATGTATACGCACCTGTGTGTGTGTGTGTGTGTGTGTGTGTGTGTGTGTGTGTGTGTGTTTATATACGATATTATAATGTGGAAGTGTCCAATTTAAATTGCGATAATATTACAGTATTGTGTGTAGACAGACACGACGTTTGCTAAACTGTTTTGTACCCATGAACGGCAGTTATTACTCGTACAATGTAAGGTTAACAGACTGCAGTCTAGAGTTTACATTTAGATATAAATGTATCTAAATGTATGATCCTCACATTGCATTAACTAACTTTTATGGTCCAACTTTTCAAGAAAAAATTTTGTTTGCTTTATAATGGTCAATGACGATGGGTCAACTTTTTTTTTTTTTAAATTAATTTTTTTTTCTTTAGAACCACGGCTGTTTTTTACAATGTATCACCCATGCGTTAACGTTATATCAAATATCCGCTTATGCGTAACCAATTTAACTTTTATTTGTCGACTTATTCAAATGTTATTAAAACGTTTGAAAGCGTTATAAAAGACTTGATCTTAAACGATTGCACATGATAGGTGTAAATATTAGAAAACACAATTCATCATATTGTTAAAGGTTTACTAGTTTTTATATCGTATATATATAATATATAACTATTTACATAGTTCATATTGAGCAAAGTCGGGTAAAAAATAATTACATTCCTTCAATTTAAGAACAAAATTCAACATTAAAAAATAACACTTAGGTACTTGAATTTTAAGTTTTAACAAATAAAAACTAAAACTTACAGAATAATACTTATAAAATTATTTGATACTTAAATTTTAATTAGAAGTCTGTCATTTTCAACAATTCAAATAAAATAACATGGGTAAAATAAAATTAAATAAAATTTTTCACAAACTTTATAAATTTATTTTATAAAAGTTATGTAACATGTAATATCTCATTTGAATTTTTAACAAATATTTTTAAGGTCCCTATTTATAAAATATTTATGTAAAAAATTACATTAATAGTTTTAAAGTACCATAATAATCTAATTTGTATTAATTAACTGACGTACTTAGTCTCGATTTCAGAGTAATAATAATTACTCTATAATATTGTGCAAAGCATGACTGCAAGATTCACCGGGAAATTTCCCGGTAGGCCGCAGCAATAATGAGGCCGGTGAAGACTATGATCGAGAACAAAATATGGTTTATGTATATTTTTGTGGCTATTGCAACTTGCAAGATTGCATAATGATAAAACTATAGATAATAGAAAATAGACGTACTAAGTCTCCATTTCAGAGTAATAATAATTACTCTATAATATTGTGCAAAGCATGACTGTAGAGTCACCGTCTAATAAAGATAAATGAAAATAATTGTTATCTCTATCATTGTCTATACTCTATAGTCTTCATGTTCAAAGACTAGTAACCGTCACGATTGTGGATAATAAACGATCATAGTTTTGTAAAATGGACTAATGAGTTAATTAGAAAAGAAGATAATGTTGATAATTTAATTCAGGATACTTTACCTAATGTGAGAACACGCAAAAAAAAAAAAAATGGATAGTGAGAATTTAAATGAAACTATTATTGAAACTGCCATTGACATGTATAAATAATTTTCATGTTCATAATACAGTTATGGATTCAGTGATTTATAAAATAGAACAATGTTTTGCTAAACATACTGAAATATGCTCAGATTTTTTATGCTTAGATCATCGTCAATTTTCAAAGCCATAACCTGCAATTGCTCTTTCTAAAATTAGTCAAGTTCTCGGTTTAGAAAATACTACTATTTTTAGTGATAAATATGTACATTTTACTAAAAAATGGAATAAACTTAAATTAAGTTTAACTAAAGTTTATGCAAGTTATAGTACTTCTGAAGGGAAATGAACTGCTAGAACCAGAATTAGATGGTTTTGAAGAAAATAAACCTGTTCAAAATCAATGCAAAACAAATACTCGATGTTAAAATTGTTTTCTTTGCTGTTTTAATGTTTTGTTTAAATACAGATTTTACGTTAAAGCGTAATGCCATTTGTTTTTGGCATATAAATACATTTTGACTCTGTCTAGTACTCAGGTAGGATGTGAGAAAAGTTTTTCTATCCTGAGTTACATAAAAAACAAACTTATAAATCGGTTATCACTTGAAAATTTGGATGCATGGATGCTTATGAGTTATGAACTTAAATAAATATATTTTAGAACAATTAACATTTGAAAATATTATTGAGGAAGTGGTGAAACGTAGTTTGTATTACACAAAATGTTGGTAATCAAAACTTTAAACAGATGCTAAGACTTCCCTATTTTTATTTTTATTATACTATTTTAAACTTTTTAATACTGCTTAAAATGCTAAAGTTTATATTTTAGAAATTGCTAACTAACTTGTTTTATTATTTTATTTATCATGTATAAATAACTCATATTATACTAATGCATTTTATATGTGCCAACTTATTTTTTTTTTACCTTACTATTATTGTTACAGATTATCCTATTTTCCTATATTATCCTTCATATGTAAGAAAAAAAAATTGATGGCTGTTAATCGTGTCAATTTAATTATATATTACTTGTTTAAACAAAAATAGGAAAAACAATTTCAACGTAGATATAAAAATTTAAGCCAGTATAAAAAGTGAAACCTGTACAAAGAGTGAGGCCGGTACAAAATATATTTCCCGGTACACATTTTGGAGCTAGTCCAACCCTGCCATTCCTCAGCCTTTTCTAAATGAATGGCATACTATTACCAACACATTAGTAGTATTTTTGCTATATGAACGTCCACGACCATGATTTTTAGACTGTATCCCTCCCATACCCAAAAGACGTGTTTGGACCTCCTAAATTATTGTATATATTGTTATTGTTTTAATGAACACGCCGACGGACGGTTTTGATCATTCCAGCGTGTATGTCATTTGTGCGGACAATAAACAATTTTATACTGGTTGTACATAATATACGAGTATTTATAAATTTTCATAGTACTTTTTTTGTTAAATCAAAACTTATTTTTTTTAAACTTAGTGACAATCTATAAGTATACCCATCTACTTTAAAACATATTTTTTAATCTTACTCTTTTGAGTCTTGTCAATTATTGTCAGTAAGTATAAAAATATACACTTAACCTACTAATTATTCTTCTCCAATATATCGTACCAAAACTAACGGAAATAAAACAAGTAACTAAAATAATATTCTATTAATAATAATATAGGTATACATAAATACTATTTAGTATCTATAAAACATAATACAAAATGACAAGTCCCAAGACTGTGAAAAATTTGATTGTACCTTGATTTACCCTTTTGAAGTACCATGATTGTACCTTAAAATTGAAAACCTAAATAGTTTGATTGGTACATTTTACTTATAATACTCAAGTAATTTTGTATTTTTTAATAAATTTCGTTTAATGTACAAACAATATTTGAGATTCTTAGTGTAGTTAAAAAGTATAATATAAGTTTTAGCATAATGTGTGTGTTTTTTTTATACCCTATGAAAGTACGAAAACTTTTTTAAAAATTCTCAGACCTTGACTAACACTAAAACCCACTTTCAGACAGCTCCCACGGTAGTTTTCACGGTACTTTGGTAGCTCGTTCTATGAAATTAAACAATTTACGGTCATAAAAACAAAACAAAATCTTAGAAAAGCAGTATAATAAATAGTAAACTAATGATAAATTAGTTTTATTTTGGTTGATTGAGTAATATTTTCATTGACATTTGACAAACTATTGAATTTATTGAACTTGTACTTGTGTTGTAACAACTCTAAATAAATAGGTGTCGAAAATACTTGAAATTTTAACAAAACCATCACGTTTTTCAATATATGTATAATACAAAGGTGCGTATAAGTTTCAAATAATTTTGATTATTTTTATACTAAATATAGAACTTTCATTATTTTAAATATTTTTAAATTGTTGACAGTATTTGCCTTCTTTTATTAAAAACTTTTAACGCAAAGTTGACAATATATTTATAGAAAATCAATCCCACAATATTTGTTTCTAGATGTTTAAACATAGAAAATTGACAAAACTTAAAAGAAAAAAATATATATCAAATACAATTATAAATTTTAAGATTTGAAAACTTTGCATGTTATTGAGGACGCAATTCTCTATCTGCTCATAGTATTTTGAGGAAAATATCTGACTAAATTGTTTAGGCTTTAGAGTGCCAACACAAGTGGTTCTAGAACTTTACCTTGGGTGCAGTAAATACCTAATTATTCTGCGCATTATTTTATTTAACACTCCTAGAAAATTATATATAACTCAAAATTATTTAGGCATTTTGTGACTAGAAACATTTTTCTGAACATTTTTTCTTGGTTAGTTTAATAATAAAATATTAGTATAGTACAGATTTAATACTTACCTATGTTAGAACCTAATTATAAATAAAATATGATTTAAAATGAGATGTTTAAACTTATTTTTTTACAAAACGGTACTAGGTACTTTTAAGTTCGGTTATGTGATGGATGATAAATTAGTAGAGGTTTTTGAAAAAAATGTTATTAATTTACATTGTGCCCATATGATATATGATTGGTACGGCTATTGTAAATGTATAACTATTTCAGAAAAAAAAATTGTTTTTTCGTCGCCTCCAAACAATGATTAAATTGTATTATTTTGTACAGGTAATTTATATTTTATATAAGCTTGCAAAACCTACCCAAGAGGACGCCCCATTATATGATTTTGATTTTAGCGCAAAACCTGTCCTGCGTGAACCAACCTTATGAAAACAATATTCGTTGTAAAGCTTCAAAATTTTTACTTCGCAGATAGTGAAGAATTAAATCTTAGTTATAGTGCTCGATTTTTCATTTTTTTTTTTTTTTTTTATCATAATTGCAGTAGAAATCAATAATAAATGAATATTTGGTTTTTTTTCTGTTATTTTATCAACTAACTAAAAACTATTATATATTGAAGAGTACTATCAACAAAATAACGACATTAGCATACAAATAAACTTCTTTAGTTCGCGTACACTGAAATTTTTATAACTTTGCTATAAAAATTGGCGCTAAAAATGTTGTTCTCGCATAACACAATTTCTAGTTTACTATTTTAAATAACTTATTAAATAACTTATTTTTTACTATTTTATAAAATGATGCGTTCCCGATTGCGTGATTATACATTGAAATGCAAACAAGGTTTACACGGATATATTTTTAAATTAATTTAAACGTGTAATCAAAGCCTTGAATGTTTTAAATGTTCATAAGCTTAAAATTTTGCCAAAATCACTTGCACAAAATCTATAAAATACTGTCGGTGTAAATAGCGTACTTTTAACAAGTAATAGTAAAGTTTTATCCAAACCTTTTCAATCGCGCGTTGTGGTTTCATATTTCACAAATCGTATGGCTATCACATAAAAAAATTTCTCTACCTCCTTTTTGATCGGCAATTATTCGTTAAATTTGTATATTTTGAACTTATCAATAACATAACAAAATTGAAAATACCAATAAACATAAATAATGATGATACGTTTACAAGTTTATTGTCACTACACGGCATCTTAAAATTCATCGAAGTTTGCAAGTTATTGAATCCCGCAAAACAGTTTCAGTATGTACTTATCTTATAATACATTTTATAAATCTACTAGTCAAATTGTGAGTGATGACTATATATATATATAATATATAAAAAGGTACGAACGCACTTTTGTTGTTTCATAAAACTTTAAATTATTATCATTATAGAATCTCGAAATATTTTTACAATATCTGAACAAAATATTGTTTTGGTATTTAGTAAAACAATTTAGTTAAAAAATTTCGAATATTGGTTTACCCAAGTTTTGTTGGTACCTACATCTTTTTGCATTTTTATCATTTCGTTTTTATAATATTGGTTTTGCCAAAAAATTCTCTAAAAATTGTGTAAATGCTATAAAATATATTTACACATTTTTTAGAATGAACGTCATTCAAACGTTATTGACCATACTTTAGCTATGAGTTGCACTTAAAACATTCAAGCATTTTCCTATATACTTCTACAAGCAATTTTGACATTTGGTTAGTTATATATTTTTTAATTCGTTTATTATAAAGATACCAAGGTTGTTATTATTTCGTTAATTTTTCTGCTATTTTGGCAATAATTCTTACAAAAATTATTCAAATAAATTGAAATTTGTTTGCGTATTATCACAAATCACAATGGGTTGAATACAAACGCAATAATGTGGTGTCAAACAATTCCAACCATCAACATATTTCAGAACTTACTGCTCTCACTCAGAATTGTTGATTTTGCAAGCAATTTCTTATAAATTTAATATAAAATGTCCTTTCCCACGAGTGATCCACCAAAAAAGTCACCTGGCGTTCTCTTAATTTCTTTATTTATTATTTCTTCATTGAAATTATCTAGACTCCATAGAAATTGGAAACTTATTTGATTTTAGCCTTAAGTAGGTAACGACTAAAAACCACTGAAAGTATCAGTTTATTCCAATGAATACTGATTGCACAATTAAACAAACATGCACTATAAGTTTCTATAGATTTCCAATCTGATTCAAAATGTGTGTTTTTTAAATTTCAAATATCGTTATTTAATTGATGTATCAACTAACTTAAAAAAAATGTTTCATTTCAGGTCATCATTATAGCTGATGCCAGATGGTACTTATACCAATCATATTATAGTGAACGTGAAATGGTTTTGTTAAAATTTTTGTTGTAATTTCTGTTGCATTGAATTAATTTTAATAACCTTGGGTAATATTCAATGCGTACTAAAAGCCATATTGCAAATTAATATCAAGGCAGTTAAAAACATATTATTATAAATCTTTATTTAATATCAAAATAAAATGTGATGTGTAAATACAGCTGGTAGGTACTTACAGTTGACTAACTAACGACTTATGTGCATTATTGTAACCGTTATTGTAACCTCATAGTTTCTGAAAGTTGACTTGTTAGAGTATTAATAGGTCATACTACTCAACACCGAGAGAAATTCGAAACAACCGAATTCGACTTGGTCAAATAGGCTTATTGTAGTAATAAGTAACCGTCACGTATACGTAATCGAAATCAGGTGAGATTTGAAATGAGCGTGATGCGGCGCAGTAAAATAATACGCCGAAAAGAGTTTCGATGGAAAAATTATCATGGTGTCAATTTTTTTAAATCGGTTTTTTTTTTTTTTTTGATCCTGAGAAAACAAAATTTCATCGAGTGAGAGCTAATTACGTACGGCATCATGATTTTAGACCATCTTTACATCTATATTTTAATTACAGTTGAATATATCTATAGCTAGTCGGTTATTATAGAAAGAAAATTCCTTGTTTTAAAACCATTATACAGACACTACAATGATTTATATACGATTCAGTAACAAATTTATCTAGACAGAGCACCAAACAATTTTGTATTTTTACAAAAAAAAATAAGCCGGAAACACTCAAGGTCACGAGAGTAATTTGATTTTATGGGTCTTTATTTTGAAAAGTTTAATGTTAGAAGTTGTGTATTATAATTGTAAATCAAAAAAATTGAAAATTATTTTAAAACTATTACCAATTAGTCCATAAAAATATCAAATACCACGGAGTTGAATGTTCTATTTTCAGAAATTTACTAAAGCTGGTCCGAAAATTCCAAAAGTTGTATCGACATATAAAAAATATAAACTTAAATATTAAGTGCACAACATCTGTGCGTAATTTTATTGTTATTATAATAAAAATAACACTGTTATATCAATACTGATATTATACGATTTCAGAAACTTGGGCAATTTTTTTGAAATTTTTTTTTTCAGATAATGAATTTCGTTTTATACAAATTTAACTTTCAAATCTTACATAAAAAAATTTCGAGAGTTACGAATTTTTTCCCAAAAATAAGTCAAAGGTATGACAATCTTCCAACTTAAAATACTAATACATTAACTATTAAAATAATGTGACTAAAGAATTTTGAAATTAAGAACTAATTTAGTGGCAACCTTGTATTAAATTGTCAAAACTTTTTGTGAAAAATCAGATATTTTACAAAACCAACATATAAGAAAAATTGAAACTTTTGAAAATTTCAAAATTCAATACTATTAGCTCGAAAATTTTTGAAATCTTTTGAAACTTGAATCAGACCTGTATTTTACCTATTTTAATACATATTACATGAAATCTCAGTTATTATTCAGATTATTATTTTGGAAGGTGTGGCCAAATAACCAAATCGATCATGTCAAAAACACGTTTACCGTAGTTTTAAACGTTGCGAGTATTTGTCCGATCGAATTAAAACCAATACCATTATAATCGGTTGGCCATTATGTATTAAAATTTTGACAAGCTATTTAAATTAATATTTTTTTTATACGTAAATACGACTTTCGGAGTTTTCGGACCATATTTGTTGTTAAATTAGTTTTTACTAGAACGTATACTATATAATTGAGCTAGATCAGAACCGTATTTTTGAAGGCAATAATTTATCATTGCATCCAAACCAGTGACCCACCCAAAGCGTAGTCTCGCTACTCCGTCAAGTTACCCACGCGGCTTAGACTGATCCCGGCTTTTTTCCGGGTTTTTTTTATTGTAACTTTTTAAATTTTTGACGCTCGAATCTATGACCCCTCAAAGTACTATGAAATGAAGTTAGAGCTTTACTAGAAACCGTTACGTAGTGTAAAGATCGTAGCGTTGTTGAAAAAGTTATCGTGGTTTTTTAGTGACAAAAAAAAAAACTAAAAAACCACACATCATATAAAAACCAATAAATTTCTTGTTACACTAAAACTATCTAAAACGCACTGAAAATTGTTATAAATCGTTTTTGCGTCAATTCGTACAATGATATACACTTTTATCTCCAACTGTCAATATGTTTTTCGCTAAAATAACACGACATCGGCGCTTAGAGTATGTTTATTTCAATGATGATTATCCAGCGGTACGAAATATTGGCACAGAAATACATTTCATCAATTCTGTGGTCTAGTCATTACTAAATTTTATGTCATTACATGTTTTTTTTTTTGCTCACCTTCTTCTTACAAGAAATTTCAACGAAGTGTTTTTGACGGGATAACTTATAACCGTAACGCGTAATCGAAAACAAGTCGGATTCGATATGATGAACATCGTACGTTGGTGGATGGCGTGCGCGCTGGCTTTGCAGGGACGGCACGACCGCGCTCAGGGCGCGCAGATACTCGCGATGTTGCCGTTTGCGGCGAAGAGCCACTGGAACATTCTGGACGCGGTGCTCCAAACGCTCGTGGCCGGCGGTCATAACGTCACGGTCGTCACGCCGTTCCTCAAGAACGAGCCAATCGCAAACTACACGGAGGTAGACACATCACGGTTGGTGGAAACCGGCGTCAGCGTTCCTTGGGACAAAATCATGGGTGAATGTTCCGTGGCCAACAATCTTCCGTTTCTGTCCGGTCAGCACAGACGCACGTGCGATACGGTGTTCGCAAGTTCGGAGTATTGGCACGTCGTCGAATCAAACAAGTGAGAACATAATAGGTATACTTAACTTAGGTGTATAAGAAAATATTATTGTTGTTTAAAATTTTCTTGTGAGTCGCACAGACGGTGCAGTTGCAAGAATATCCTATCTCAGGGGGCGCTTAATACAAATTAGTTCCTCCAAACATTTTAGTTTCGGCTCTTCAATTCGCGTCTATAGGTACGCTTATAATATTTTTAAATTAAAAAAAAATGTTTTACCCAAATTTTTTGAGTAAACCCGGACGATACAATGTTTTGTCTGGCGTCTTTTGTGGGAAACCTGCAACAGGTGTTTCAAGGTCACGGAAATCGTAAACACTTATTATAATATACGATTAATATGTACAATTGGTAATTTTACGGATAAAACTGCACGCAAACCTGTTTACGAATTTTGTGCTTATGGTTTTCAATTGAACTTCTCATACGTGCCTATACTATGCGTTCAACTATTTTTATGTTTTTTATGGTCAATATGATTTCCATAGTATTGTAACATTCATACCTATTTTTAAGTAAATTATGCATAATATTAGATTTATGTTAAACACGACTTAGAAATTTATTAAATATTTTCGGGTTTTTTTCTCTACATTTTTATTCACAACTGTTCAGTAACACGAGTGTAGTTCGAAGCCTTGAAACGCCACAATACACACCTTCACGGCTTCACAGTAATTTGTTTATTTGATCATTATTGTGTTATTTTAGTCGGTTCGTACAAATATTTTCCAATAACTCCTCTAAAACTTGTTAGATTTACTTTCAATTTTTTTTTAACGTTTATAGGTTGTTTTTTAACTATTCTCCACCGTTATAAATGGTCTCAGTTCTGCAAATTCCTGAATTTCCCTCAACTTTCTTTATTCAAAACCTATAATTTCGTGAAACCTATAATTTTCAATTTATAACGTACAAGACTTAGTACAATCTAAACATTATACATTATTTTTTATACTAGGTTAAAAAATTTCAAAACTAAAAACAATTGTAACGAACTTTTTGACATTGATATCGTTTTGTTATACAACTTTTTTTTTTTAAACAACTTTTTTAAGAATTAATTAATTATTTGAAATTCGTAATGAATTATTGCATAAATAAATTGTGATAACAATTTCACTAAATTTCATCTCATTATGAATTGTGTATAAAACGTTGAATTAAATTATGAGTATGAAACTCTAAGTTTTATATCATATTATAGATGATGTTTAATTCAAATTTTTGACCCGAGAATCATTTTTTTTTTTTTTTTTAATCATGAAATATTTGAACATTTTATATTTTATGAAATTTTCAAACACTATACGTAGGTACGACTTGTTCATCACGGAGCTGCTGGCATCGTCGTGTGGTTCGTACGTGTCGTACCACTTGCAGGTGCCGCAGATAGCCGTCTTCTCCAGCCACGCGCACACGTGGTACAACCACGCGTTGGGCGGCCACACGAACCCGTCCCACGTGTCCACGTTCCACGCGCCGTTCGCCGCGCCCGCGAGCTTCGCGCAGAGGATGGCGAACGCGTACGACTACGTGTACTCGCACTTGGTGTACTGGTGGACGGACTGGGAGGCGACGGCCGTCGGACGGAAATACTTTGGCCGGGACGCACCGGACGCGGACGCGCTGACGAGGAACACGTCTCTGGTGTTCGTCAACGGACATTTCACCGTTGACCTGGCGAAACCGTTGCCGCCCAATTACGTGGACATCGGCGGCATACACGTGTTCAGCGAGCGGCCAAAACCGCTGCCGTCCGTAAGTTCGTGCGACGAGACGAAAACGCGTCGCGGATATTGCAGGATGCCGATCGATCGTTTATATTAAAATCAATAATTATTCACACAAATCGTTTTTGTCGGGATCGGGACGTTTGATTATGGATCGAGCACGTGCGGCTTAGTATATCCAAGTAGAAAATCATTTTTAACGTGGAAGAGGCAGCTTTTCACTTGAAATTTTGAAAAGTTGCAAAAAACTGTGTTTCAGCACTTTTATTTGAACAACGTCACCCAAATCTTAGTGGTTTATACTTAGAATAAATCTTTTCACCGTTGGTATTTTAGTCGGATGATATCTGTTTCATTCATAAAGTAACTCGAGTAGGTATATTATATAATAAATTATATGTTTAGCCAATGACATGGGTTTAGTCCAGTGAATAAAAACTCGTCAAAAGTTAACCAAATGTAAAAAAAACATAGAAAACATCAAATGAATTTTACTCATTTCAATAATAAACAGTAGGTACACTTTAAGAATATAATATTAAAATGTAAATGTATTTAAATTCTTTTTACCTTGGACTTTCTACCAACAAATTTAAATCACGAGAGTTTTAAGCCACCCAACAAACATAGATCGTTTATTTAGTTGAAATAAATAAAATATTTCCAAACGTTAAATATTATTATTCGGCCGTCCTTCCCCTAAATGTTTTCATATCACCAAAACAACATTAATGCCGTTGTATAAGTTGTGCGGTCATTGTGCGCAATGCAATTTATAATAATTATACAAAATATATTTAATTATTTGTACTCGTCATTAAAGATTACCATATTTTCTCCGCAGTCCAAATTTCTTAGGTGTTCAATAAAATATAGGTATGGTCTGATGTTCACATTCGTTTTTATTTACAGGATATTGAACAATTCATTAATGATTCTCCAAACGGAGTTATTTACTTTTCGTTTGGATCTGCGATCAAAATGGACACATTTCCAATGAGGTTACAGGAAGCCTTTGTTGAATCACTAAATGAATTACCGTACAGAGTGTTGTGGAAGTATGAGAATAAAAACTTTGGGAACTTGGGAAAAAACGTCATGACGAGGGAATGGTTTCCGCAAAGGGATATATTGAGTAGGTATATATTATATTAAGGAAATAAACTACAGACGGGCAGAATTAAAGGGGTTTTTTTTTGTATATAGTCATTATTGGAAGCTCGTTCAAACCACGAGATTTTCAATAGTTTCATAGTTTTTAGCATAGTATAGCGTGTGAAAATTCAACAAAACACAATGACACATAATGCCATTCTAAAAGTGAACTTAAGATAACTTAAAATATGATGGGAAAAAAAAATCAAACAGTATTCTACTGTATTCTCTTATATAGTTAATCAGATAATTCACGAAAATTTTTATTATAATGTATCAATAAAATAGTAATTAGGCAGTTAAAAAAAAAAACAATGTTTAATTTTTTTTTCTTTCAAAAGTTAATACTTGTAAAATGTAAAAAGTTATTAGTACATATATATACAATTTAATATTTACTAACAATAATTTGTATAGATAAATGAAAACACGTGTATTTATATGCAAATTAGTTACATTCATTAAAATTAAGTAAGAGCAAGGAAAAGTATAAAACTTGAGAAAAATATTTTAAATTTATGTAACCTTTTGTTACAATGTAAAGAAATCTAATATATAAGAATAAAATAAATCAAAAACATTACCTCAGAGTGCCTATTTATAGAGTGATTATTCACGAACGGTTTCGATCAAAAGTCATCATCAGGTATTGTCCATATCAAAAATAATTGCAGATCTTAGATTGTAATCGATGATTTTTTATTATTAATTAGTTTGTAGTATGAACACTAATAATTTAATTTTTAACGCGCGCTTGGCACAGCCGGAAGAAGATGGCCTTAATAGTGTAATACTTGTGACTAGATACGGCATGATAACTTCGATCGAAACCGATACCATGCTATTTCTTTTAGTTCCTAGTTGTTTGAAACTAGGAAATTGTCAATAATCGGTCATCTACTCACATATGTGATATTTTTTTTCAATACATTTTCGTAACTAACAAGTGCGTAAGGAGTGCTCCAATCTGTCCATGCAGATGTACCTTATGTAACACAACATAGTAAACGTAGAAGGTGTTTTTTAAAAAAAAGAAAAGAAGAAAGGAAGGAAGAGAAAAAAGGGAGTAAATTTGAGGTCTAGAGATAATTTGTATGGCGTAGCGGTTAACTAATAAAGTCGTGTTTCTTTTTATTATTGATAACAATTTCATTTAGTTATAGGCATACAGCATCTGTGTTTTAGATAGGCTATGATACCTCAGAAAACAAACGGTTTCAGATAGGGCATGATAACATTTTAATTTTTCACAGCAAATCTATCGTTCTAATCTCAAAATAATAACACGATTTTTATGCATCTTACAAGTACGAATTTATTTATGTATACTATAATACGTAAATTCGATCTTTTTGAGATTGGCCACAATGCGATTGTTCTCAGGCGATGAAAAGTAATTATTTTTTCTGACTTTTTTTCAGATCACAAAAACGTAAAACTATTTATTTCCCATGGCGGACTGTCAGGGATGTACGAAGCAATTGACAGCGAAACCCCCGTGCTCGGCATTCCACTGTTCTTTGACCAATCGCACAACGTTGCCAACTTAGTGCACTGGGGTGCGGGCATAATGTTAAATTATAAAACGTTAACCAAAGATATATTAGCAAATGCCATTAACGAAATGATGATCAACAATTCAAAGTAAGATTCACTAATGTCATTTGCTGATTTTAATTTATTTTTGACTTTTTATATCTATATATATATATATATGTAATTGAAATTTTAATTTACACACAGTTATTACTGGAAAATTTTCTGAAAAGATCAACATGAATTTTTATTCTAGATTCAGATCGTATATTGATTTTACATAATGCAGAAACAGTCACAAATTACTCAAAGTAATTAAAAATTTGACATACTTAAAAAAAAGAAAAAAGAAAATATCAATTGATTTTGACAATCCGAGCAAATCATAGAACTTATAAATTTATGAATTTGTTAGTTGTTAGGTTAAAGACTTAAACTTTGAATACAAACTTGAAAACAAATTTTTCTGAACATAAATTAAAAATTTTAAATCGCATCATACAACATTTGTTTATAGACGTTTATTTTCATCGATTTCTATTTATTCTTTTTTTTTGAGATAATTCTTTAAATTATTTGTATTAATTAATATTTTAACATATTTTATAAGTGAAATAAATTTCATTTTTATAGGTTTAGTACAAAGTGATACAAAATAAAAATTATAGTAAATCTCGATAGTTCTTTAAGCTGGGTACATAATATAGAACTTAGAAATGATCAACTTTTGTAGTATTTGATTCACTAAGCTCACTCATTATCATGAGTTTATTTTTACTTTTTGATTTATTGTGCTTTCAAATTTCATGTGAACAAAATTTTATGTTTTTTTTTTTTTTTTTGAGTTGAAGAGATTATTGAAGAAATTATAATTTTAAATAGGTACCTTGTTTAAAAAAGCGATTATCTCTAGACCATTGTTTTTTTTACAGGTACAATTTAAATGCATTTGAGTTGTCTAAGAGGTTCAAAGACCGACCAAAAACTCCACAAGAAGAAGTGCTGTACTGGACAGAGTACGTAATTAGACATAAAGGTGCTCACCATTTGAAATCCACGGCTCTGAAATTGTCTTGGTACCAATATTTTTTAGTTGACATTTTAGTCACTGTCATATTGATTGCATTTGTTATATTGATTATTATTATTTTCTTATTGAAAATTATTAAAAAAAAAATTACCAGTTCAATGAAGTCGAAAAAAGAATGAAAAAAAATTTGAAATTTCTTTGTCTTATATTTTACTCTCATCTGGATAAATACGTTTTTTGTTTTTTTATTTATTTATTTATGCTAGAGCGTCTGTCTAAAATAGTTTTTTTCATATTATATCTTTTAAATTTAATATCTTAAGATCTGTACATGGCTCATACAATAATGTTTTAAATTTCCTAAATATTTTATCTTTTCTGGATCTTTGTATGCTTTTACTTTCAAAACTTCTTCATAAATTAGTAGTAGGTTCAATCGATTGTCAAGAAATTATTTCGCTAAACTGCTTTAAAATTAACACTCTTAATACTAGATGGATTCTAAACTGTTTTATCCAGTTTTTTCAAATAAGAATAATATGTTAATACCCCAGCAAACATCCCTGTGGTTGCTGGTGAGTGGTATAATAATAACATTTTTGAATTGATATTTTAAAATTTTATTATTTTCTTTTTTTTTTTCGTTGTATTTTCATCATTCTATAAACATAAATATTTTATACTTTTGTTTAATTTTTTTTATTTTTAAACATTCTCATTATATATATATAATGAGAATTACTATAAATATTATAAATACAAGCAACTAATGTACAATCCTTGTTATTTATCACACACAATGTTTTTATTATTATGTTATATGACTTGTGTCCGTGTATATTGAATAAATAAATAAACTATTCACAAGGGTGAAAATGTGCTAACAACGACATTTAGGTGCCACAACTATTTGCGTTTAATCAACAATAAATAGTTATGATTTACTCTTGTAACGACACAACAGGCTTTTACAACGCCAACAAGTCCCTCTTTTTGGGGGACTTTGAGAATTGGCTGTAAAAAGTATGAAAAACCTTTTATTTAAAGTTCTAGGTAAATCTTATTTGACGTTTAAAGAAATGTATACTGTTCTTACTCGAGTAGAACACTACCTTAATTCCCGTCCACTAACCCTTCTTTTATTCTGTCCGGATTTTACCGTGTTTACTCTTGGTTATTTTCTAACCGGTGATGCTCTAACCGCTGTACTTGAGCGCGACTACACCGACTTAACCGCTTAGATCGATGGTGGCGGGTAAATCATTTTTCACAGCGTCTGTGGAAAATATGGAGCGGGGGATGTTTATCACAATTGCAAATGAGGTATAAATGAGCTGGCGAGAGGGGACGGAAACTTCACGTGGGTTCTACGGTAATCGTTCGGGAGGAAAATCTCCGCCCGTCGCAGTGGAACCTAGGTCGGGTTCAAAAGGTGCAAGCTGGTTCCGACGGCGTTATCCGTTCCGCCTGGGTCAAAACCGTGGACAGCCAACACCATCGGGCTGTACGGAATTTTGGCCCATTGCCATTCAATGGGAAGAATTAAAAATTATAATTTATGTATATCTAAGTATTTGTTTTCTATGTTATTAAATTTCATGTTCTTTTTCTTAACTATCAATGTTTAGTCTTTGCTTCCTAAAATCACCTATCTAAATAGAAATGATTTATCAATTGATTATTTATAAATACACTGTGTTTTTTTGTTTGTATTTATTGAAATAAATTTATTATTATTATTATTATTATTATTATTATTGTTTGTTTGTATATTTTTTAGTATTGAAAATTACCATAATTTGTCAAGGTGGGTATTTTAAATTGAAATATAATTGATATTAGATAATGTTCTTAGGAAAGGGCACGGCGCTGTTGGCAATTATTTTACATTACAATAAAAACTAAACGAGACCGATTGTTGCCGTGCCACGGAAGACATCAGCGCCGCACATCATTATAAAATTATTACTCTAAAATAACGTCTAAAATAAAGAAGCGAATTTACAGTCCACTAAATTCGTGTTAAAAAAAAGTTTCATGTTCTCCGGTGGGTCGTCGCCGAACAAGTCATAATAGTTAATTTAAATAGTTGACCTGGTTTAGGGTTTTCGGCTGTACGGGTAGTTTATGATTTAGAATGATTATATAATAGTTTTAAAAATGCGTATCATGTCATTATACATTATACAATTCAGTTTGTCGTTTCGTTGCGTTTTGTTGGCGAGTGCTAAATGTTATTTGGTGTGTGATTCGTTAGTCTGCGACCGTAAGTAGGAAATTATTTAACGATGGCATACCAGCGAAAGGTGTAATACCAAAAAACATAAGGCTAAACATAGAACTTTGGAATTTTCAAACACTTTTGCCGATTTTATTTTGCATAATAACATAACATATTTTCAGTTTTTATAATTTTTTGCCACGAGTCTTGCATAGGGAAAATTCTAAATAGTATATTTTATTCTTTTTCTTCCCTATTTTTAAATTAACATACTTTTTTTTGAAAAATATAAACTATTTTTTTTTTCCTCCTTAAGTAAAGAGGAGAATCATATTTGGAGTCTGAAGTCAAACCGCATAACAAATCATACATATTAAATACTAAGATCCTATTCGTACACAATAATTTCCTCAACCTTATTGTCAGCAAGAATTAACTTGTTTTATATCAGGAGTGCAACGTTACTGAATACTAAAATCCACCCTCGTGAACAATTTTTCTCATTTAAATAAACTCGACTGCCCACGCATCAAGATACACTTTACGGAAAAAGTAAGTCATATTATATTTCTAAGCACGCTCCCATCGTACACCCATACTTAAGATATATTGAAATAGACATAGTAGTATTGCCAAAATCACATAGAAAAATAAAAGCTACCACATTTATATTTAAATTATACAAAAAAAACACTTTTACCCACTTTTTAGTATTCATACCATTTCTAAGCTACCTATGCTACTTTTGGTCTTATATTTTTGTCTATTTCAGTATATCTCAACCCAAGCGACCTATAGTGATTTTATTTTAAAACTGTATTTATGGAAATTAACAGTCAATTGACAACCTTAATGTTGATATTTTCTTATACGTATTCTTATTAAACCTTTAACACGTTTTGCGAAAAAATAATCATGGCGTCAATTTTGAATATTATTGATATCGGTTTTAATTATTTTTTTTTTATGTAAAAAGCAAAATTCTTAACGGCAAGAATTAGGGACTGCTTTATGATTTTACTCCTTGAGTATAGTTCATCGTTATATGAAGAAAATACCTGGTTTTAAATATATTTTCTGGTAACATAATTACAGCGCTACAACTTTTAGGCCAAACATAACTCGCAACGATTTCTCCTTGAAAAAAAAAAAATCATTAAACTGGTCCAACTGGTTTATTGACTGAAATAAAAAAATAACGCGCGTGCGACGTACGAAAGATCCAGTACACCTTCGATTAATCAAAATATAAAGGCTTAAATACCACTTAAAGTTTACTTTCACTTGTAGTTCGGTACAGGAAAATCGAAACGCTTGTAACTATTGACACACGTCCACCTTCTGTAATTTTTTCAAATCGAGCAAACTGGTAATAACCGTATCTAACGCAAATAAAAGTCAGATTCAAGATGAACGTGGTCGTGTGTTGGTGGATGGCGTGCGCGCTGGCTTTGCAGGGACTGCACGACCGCGCTCAGGGCGCGCAGATATTTGCGATGTTGCCGTTTGCGGCGAAGAGCCACTGGAACATTCTGGACGCGGTGCTCCAAACGCTCGTGGCCGGCGGTCATAACGTCACGGTAGTCACGCCGTTCCTCAAGAACGAGCCAATTGCAAACTACACGGAGGTAGACACATCACGGTTGATGGAAACCGGCGTCAGCGTTCCTTGGGACAAAATCATGGGTGAATGTTCCGTGGCCAACAATCTTCCGTATTTGTCCGATCAACACAGGCTCATGTGCAAAACAGTGTTTGAAAGTGTACAGTTTTGGCGTGCCATCGAATCAACCAAGCAAGTGAATTTAATAATCGTAGGAGCAATTTGGGGGAGGGGAGTTCTGGTAAATCTTGAATCTCCCAATACTTTTGAAAGAAATACACAGCTTAACCTATCTCAGGGAGAGCTTAATACAAATTAGTTCCCCGGAAATTTTAGTTTCAACTCATCAATTTTTGCCCATGGTTATATTTTTTTAAAATTAAAAACATTTTTTTACCCTTATCTTATAGGTAAACCCGTTCAATCAAAAGTCCGGTCCGGCGACTGTTGTGGGAAAGCAATAGGTATTTCCAGGTTTTGGAAATCGTAAACATTTACCACCTGTATCACAATTATTATACGATTATTTACAATTGGTATTTTTACGGATAAAACTGCAAACAAACAAATTTAGAAGTTTTGTGCTTATGGTTTAATATTACGTTTCAACTTCTCGTAGGTGTCTTCTATGGTTCAACTTTTTAGATTCTGAGTGTAGCAATATTAGTTTTGACATGGGTGCTTTTATTAAATTTTTTTTTATTTAATATACGTCTTTAAACCACGATAACTTTTTCAAAAATATTCCAATCTTTACACTAATACATGGTTTCTGGTAGCTCTAGATTGTGTTACGGTGCTTTGAGGGTTCGTATAGTTGTGAGTTTAAAATTGAAAAAATACAAATCTGATACAAATATCAAAAGATTTCGATTATTTTTGAAAATTTTATACTAGGTGGGCGACATATAGATTTATTTGTTACTAAAAAGTTTTAAAAATTGTAAGTCACAATTTTATTTGTTTATCGTTAAAGTTACTAAATTATCGAAAATATGTCAATCCGGTGAATTATTTTTGGAAAAATATTTGTAAGTAATACAATTTTTTTATTTGAGATATTAAATTTAAGCATGGTATGTAAAACAAAATATTTTATCTGAATCCATAAATTTCAAAAGAATCCGCTCAATTAGCAAAAATAGATTCTGAATGCGTATAAAAAAGTACTGATAAATTGTATTATTTTGTTTAAAATAGTTAAATTACGTACAGTTTTGCTGTTGATTCTATTAAATCGTAATAACTCCTCAAAAAATAATCCAAATTGATTGAAATTTTCACACATTATTTAAATTGAGATTCATTATACGTGACAAGACTTTCAGAAATTTTGGATCATTTAAAGGAAAATGCTAAGTTATAGTTTACAAAAGCTTACAATTATAATAAGTACAAATTTCTAATTAAATCTTCCGAATTAGTGACCCACCGCATCAAAATACCAACGCGACCTAGAATGATTCTGGCTATTTCTAAATGTTTTTTATGGCGATTATGATTATCATGATATTGTTGAACGTCAACGAATTCATTTTTAAACAAATCTTAAAATGATAATCTTGCACTATACGTATAACAATCGTCAATAAATTTATAATATATATAAAACCTGTTAAAGATCATCACAATATATTATCAATTTATAAAAAAAAAAAAAATACCATAGATACATCCATACAATTTTTTTTTTTTTACGTGCAAGATATTAAGTTTGTTGTTACACAACTTAGGGGTAGATAAAACAATTTTTGAGTTTTTTTTTTTTACCAATTTTATAAAATTAAAAGGTTTCAAAAATAAAATAATTACTACGAACACATTGAAATTGTATTGTTACATAATTTTTTTGGAAATAACTTTTTTCAAATTTGATCAATCAGTTCGAATAATTCATTTGAACTATTCGATGAACGATTCATTCGTTCATCACGTTCAATCGTGATAATATTTAACTCGATTTTAAGTCTAAGTCTGAGACCAACTCTGCCATTTGAATAATATACCAATAACCATTTTTTTTTTTTTTTTTTTTTTTTTTTTTTAATCATGAAATATTTCAACATCTTATGTTTTATGAAATTTTCAAACACTATACGTATACATAGGTACGACTTGTTCATCACGGAGCTGCTGGCCTCGTCGTGTGACGCGTACGTGTCGTACCATTTGCGAGTGCCGCGGATAGTCGTCGTCTCCAGCCACGCGCACACGTGGTACAACCACGCGTTGGGCGGCCACACGAACCCGTCCCACGTGTCCACGTTCCACGCGCCGTTTGCCACGCCTATGAGCTTCGCGCAGAGGATGGCGAACGCGTACGACTACGTGTACTCGCACTTGGTGTACTGGTGGACGGACCGGGAGGCGACGGCCGTCGGACGGAAATACTTTGGCCGGGACGCGCCGGACGCGGACGCGCTGACGAGGAACACGTCGCTGGTGTTTGTCAACGGACATTTCACAGTTGATCTGGCGAAACCGTTGCCGCCCAATTACGTGGATATCGGCGGCATACATGTTTTCAACAAGCAGCCGAAACCGTTGCCGTCCGTGAGTAACGTGGCGAGACGTCTGGTTGGATCTTTCGATCGATTGTTTTTTAAGATCTCACAAAAGAAAAACAAACTATATCCTTTTTGTCCGATTCGGATTTATTAAATCATAAAAAGGGTTTAGTATTCAAGTGGTAAGATTTTTTTGCTGAGAGACAGTATTTTTCACTTCGATACAATAAAATACATTGAAAATCTAATGAAAAATTATGTTTTATTGCACTCTTGTACCGTTCTCGTTTTATTTTATTGGCACCATAGTCTCGTTAATTTATACGTCACAAAAATCTATCGGTGTTTCAGACGGATAAACTTGACTGCTGCTAGACGTTAGTCGTTGAAATTGTAAACCATAGCCTAGAGGAGCAGTGGGCTGCTCCAGAGTGGGGAAATGGACGAGCCACAGCCCATTCTAAAAACCCGTTGCCCAAATTAAAATATATTTTAATACTTGCGCGATGTGACTCGAAATGACTTGGAAACTTAAGGAAAAGTTTAGCTCTATGCACCGTTAGCCAAGACAAAAGTAGAATAAATTTACTCTCTTAATCTGTATTATTAATACATCGGCTCTTGCTCGTATAATTTGACTCAAATTAACACGACCTAAAAATAAAGATTGTGGTACCGGTGGCACTGTAATAGTCTCAGATAATATCATTTATGTATATTATATAGTCTGTACAATATAATATATGTTTAAATTATATTGCATTCCTAATATGTGTACACTTAATGACGTCTTAATAAATGAACAAAAAAAAATCATAAATATTAATAAACAAGTACCTACATATATATTAATTATAATTTATAATAAAAAACATTGAATAAACGATACATAAATTGCTTATTTAAACATATCCTTGAATTTTTTTTTGGAAAAGAATGTTGAACTACAAAATACTACTGCATTTAAACTACTTATATAATTAATTCACAGTGACCGACATTGCAATTTTATCCTGTTAGTCATCGCTCGTCAATACTGCAAGCCAATACTAAATAATACTTTTTCTTTTCACTCGATCTCTGAAAAATGTCTTGAGTGTTAAAGATACATACAGAGTATTATTAACTATTATAGACTTTCTGCAATTCTTTTTTTTTTTTTTTTACAGGATATTGAACAGTTTATTAATGGTTCTCCACTTGGAGCAATTTACTTAACTTTTGGATCTGTGATCAAAATGGACACGTTTCCAATGTGGTTACAGAAAGCATTTGTTGAAGCACTAAGTGAATTACCATACAGAGTGATGTGGAAGTACGAGAGCAAAAACATTGGGAACTTGCCAAAAAACGTCATGATAAGGAAATGGTTTCCGCAAAGGGACATATTGAGTAGGTATATACGTACATATGTGTAATGCATACAAAATTATAAACGCATTATTTTTTCATTCGAAACAAATAATCACAATCTATATACAACACGTTATGTAAAATAAGTAATTTTTAACAGATTTTGATCACGTGGGAATAACAGAATACAACTCAGTTATAAGTATTAAACAACCATTTTTGATGGTATAATTTAAGAGCCCTATTAATCAGGTCCGGTTAAACGAACTTGGACAAAAGACGAAAAGAATTTGGAATAGGTGACATAAGAAGCTCGTCTATGCCAGCCATGAGAGTATATTTATAGTTTTTAGTTTACCGAGTCTGTGAAAACTGTCATAACATCACGTTTCAGTAATTAATCTTCAGGCAAGTACGAGTTATTGTTTTCAAGCGTGAATTATTTTTATTGAGAATATTTTCTACTACTTGCATAATTAAGTACGGGAAATGCGAACGCGCATTTTTAAGCATTTCGACCAAATAGCGGGAAAAAATTCAACATGTTATTTTCCACAGGTTGAATTTTAATTGAGCACGATAGCAACACGTGAACATACTTTTTTGTTATAAAACGTATTATGTACTTTTCTCATATACCCTCATTAAAACAATCATAAAATATGATAACAAACTATTATTTTGTGTTCTTCAATCCTTCGGAAAAATAATTTACTTAACAGTTACGCGTGTCGAGTTAAATACATGAGTCAAAAATTATGGTTTTGTTTCATAAAAATGTATTTTCCTTCTCTATTATTCAGTAGGATTTATAAAAACATTTTTCATTAGATGTGTGTCATCTTAATATTATATTCTCATTTACTTTTATTTTTTTTTTTTCAGATCACAAGAACGTTAAACTGTTCATTTCTCACGGCGGCATATCTGGGATATACGAAGCCGTAGACAGCGGAATTCCCGTGCTGGGCGTTCCATTGTTTTTTGACCAACCACGTAACATTGCCAACTTGGTTTACTGGGGTTCGAGTATGGTGTTGGATTACAAAACGGTTTCCAAAGATAGTTTAGTGAACGCTATTAACGAAATGATGATCAATAATTCAAAGTGAGATTCTCTATATATGTAATATTCTAATTTAAAATTATTATTAACCAATATATATGTATAAAATTACGAATCTAATCTAAAAACAGTATAACTGGAAAATTTCCTGTTAAGATCTACATGAATTTTATTTCTAGATTTATATTGCTCAAATCGTTTAAAATAACACAAAATTATGATACGTTCAAAAAAAGGAAAATTTTAATCGATTTTCACAATTTTTGAGCAGAACATAGAACTTATAAATTTGTATATTTTTAGTTTTCATGTTAAAGATTTGAATATCTTAAATCCGCTTTCGCTTAAGTGAAAGTGTGTAACTTGATGCATTTTATTCGGTTTTCCATGAATACTTATTGTGTTGGACACAATGGACAATCAATTTCAAATTTTGATTTAAAAAAAAAAAACAATTTTCATTGTATTTTCTGTGTGAACAATACTATTGACGTCATATTAAATTTTAAACAAATAGAATGGAGGTCACTGTTCCATGTTTTTACCTGCGCGTGGAACATAAATCATGCAGAGAAATAGACGTAAACACGATTAGACGCTATTGTTAAATAAAAAGTAAATACCACCAATTTTTTTTTTTTTTTTTTTTTTACAGATACAAGTTAAAAGCTTTTGAATTGTCCGAAAGATTCAAAGATCGACCAAGGTCGCCACAAGAAGAAGTGCTTTACTGGACCGAATACGTAATAAGACACAAAGGCGCACAACATTTGAAATCTGCGGGCTTAAATTTGCCTTGGCATCAATATTTTTTGTTGGACGTTCTATTCGCCGTAGTACTGATTCTACCCACCACGTTGATTATCATTTATTTCATACTAAAAATTATTAAAAACAAAATCAATAATTTAATGAAGTCGAAAAATAGTAAAGACAAATTAAAATAGTTTAACCTCATTAACTATATTAGTTGCATCTTTTTAATTTGTATACACAAACTAAATAGTTCAGCTGTAAAATATTGTTGTATTTTGTTTACATACGTGTAATCAAACAAAATTTTCGTTATTCTAGCAACTTCTTTGGATGAAAGAATTCAAATAAAGGTTTATACTGAACTATTTAACGGGGTAGTAAAAGACGCAATGTTTATTTAGAGCTAAGTAAAATTGTTTAGATAGGCTAGCTAATAAGTTTTCATTATTACTCATTCAAAATGCGATTTCATTATGTTCCTGAGCATGATGTGATATTATGTTTATAAATTATAACACATTTTAAATGCATAGAATTGTTATGTGTTGTTTGGATTATTATAGTTTTAGACTCTGGTTGATCAGTAACCTTAACTAAACTATTTTTGTTTATTTTTAACCTCTTGAATTGAAAACATCAACAATAAACATATTAATAATAATAAAGAGTTATGTTATTACAAAATACTTTTATTTTTCACGTACTCAAAATACTCCACGTGAGTTCCATTAGAATTAGTACGTTCCATTGAGTAAACCAAAAACAATCGTTATAAAAATATATGTGATAAAATACTCTTAACTAATGAAGTCTACAATCCTTTACTCTATTATTTTAATTTGATTAATTAATTTAAAAATAACGGTAAAAGATTAGAAGATAAGTTTACATACATTTTTAGTAAAAAAAATTTTTTATGTAAGTTTTCCGAGTGACAGTTCAACAAATTCAAAAACGCATTTTCATGAAAATAAACGTCACCTATAATTTATGTATTATACCATAAACACATACATATTAAAATGTGTTATAAATTAATTAAATAAAAATATGACGTCTCATTTGATCAAACAAAATGAAGTTTGACTACGTTACCGATTGTATTTTTGTTGAAAATTGAAACTTATTATTTTTTTAAACTTTTTTTTCATGCGCTTGATCGAATACTGAACTATCATAAGTATATGGAACGGAATAAGAGTTGAGATATTTCTTTTGGGAATTGGGAATTGGGAACTTCTTGCGTGAACAGATCTTAGTTTTAACAACATAAACCCTATGACTACTTTTTTAGAAGGATGATTTTTAATTTTTAAATTAAAACTTTTAAAGTACTTATTAATTTTATACATTGGAAAACATATAGCCAAGAAATTTGTATTCGTTTTAAACAAATAATATTTTTAATCGTAAAAATACCTTCTCACTAATCTAGTCAAAATTAATAAAAATTCATTATAAAATAATGTAATTTATTTCTACATCTTTTTTTATTAAGAAGAATAAAATTTACACGTTTTAAAAAGCGAAATGCTGTAATTTAGTCAACATCTATCAGTGAACATAACTAGAATAAAACAAAATTTAGTGTCAGCAATAAAACGTAGATTGTGCTGTGGGTACCGATATTTATCAGATTCGATGTTTTCGCAACGTGACTTAATTTAAGATAATACATTAAAACTTTGTACTTATTTTTTAATTGTTTAAATTTCGGTTATTTATTTTACTAAACTTACTTGTGTGAACAATTTATTGCAAAAAAAAAAAATAGAGTCATAAGCTACGGATAACGTAGGGCACTGTTTCGGGTGCGTCTTAGTTATTTGAAAGATTTTATTTTTTGACTTAACAGGTATATATTACACTTATAAGCTATGATAAATCGTTGCAACGAAAAATTGTGATTCTGAGTGACCCCTTTTAGTCAAATGCTCGGCATAGTTTTAATTGTAAATTCGAAGTTCTCTATTTAGCTCGATAATGATCTAAATTGTGTAAAATATGTATTAGTTTATGTTTCAAATAATTAGTAAAAACTTCAATTAGTTGGAACAGATTTTAAAAATTAACTGCCAAAAAAATTATAAAATTTATCAATAACGAACTAATAACGTCGTTATTATAAAGAAATAACAACAATGATGTAGATAAAAAAGTAGAAAAAAATTAACCAATGTTCCATGTTTCTAGTTTATATAGGACTATAATATATCGTCGCGCTTATGTAGACAAATATCTGAGTTATAAATATGAAAATGATGTGTTTAACCAAACAAAACCTGTAAAACATTTAAAATCTAAAATGTTTATATTAATTCACTCAAAAGTTGTCAACATTGTTTGAAATTTTTCGTACGCTTCTAATGCGTTCATTTCAAATAATGTGTAGTAGTTTCAAAGAGTTTTGAAAAAAAAATTAAAATCCCAAAATAATAATGATGCGAAAATGTCTATAAAATTGTACCTATCCGAAATTATATTAACCTATTTTTGAAATGTTTTAATCCCGTATATGAAAATATTATGCTTTTACTGTATTTATGTTTGGAGACTATAATTTATCTTTATTTTTTGGTAAAATGTTATTTTTTTCGATCTTTTTTTTTTTTTTGTGATAATTTTACCTATATTCCAATGATGCGTAAAAATTTCTATACGCTCAGAATCAAAAAGAACTCAAAAGTTGATCGAGAAACCGACTATATTCAGACCGACTAACCTTGTGTACCTACCCTGTACACAGGTATGTAACAAATGTGCATAATAACAACGACTAAACCTAAAGAAAAAATCTTTTAGCTTTTAAAAATAAATAATTACCCATTCGTGTTTGATATTTCAGAAAACGCACAAATTATTATAACAATGTACCACGTGGGAGTGACTATATAATATTACAATAATAACAACGATTCGAACGCACAAAATAACGTTATACTTATATTATGGTGCCGTTTAATTAAAGCAGAAACTACGACGGGAAAAAAATTTCAACAAAACCGACATAAACTATTTCAAACGAGCTTTGAATTTCAAATGATCCTGTTTTAAGATAATATTATTATTTTTATTGTTGTACACCTCCATTCGGTTGGCAAGATCTTATGAACAGCCGTTATTTTGTACGAGGCTTGCATAAAGGGTCGCAACTTGCAAATTTCAATACACTCAATGTAGTTTTATCTCGGATAAAGGTGAGAAGCATCGAGTTAGTTTGTTAACTCAAGTTTGATTCATACGAAATGTACTTACTTTTGATTAATCCGCCGAGAACTTGTTATTGGTTAATACCCTTAATGCAGACAAAATCTGTTTGGGTCATGCTCTCGTGTTATCCGTTTTGTTTCGTCTGCTTTCAGCACAAACATAGACTGTTCTAGAAATGAACCTCAGTTGCAACATATTTAACTTAGGTACCAAATTTCTATACATATTTTACATAAACATTATAATATGTACATTTCTTTAATATTTTCCTTCATGGTTTTTTCTTTTTATAAGTTATAAATAACTGTTTTTATAAATTATAAATAACTGTTGATTTAAGATAAATATAATACATAATTCTTACATTACGAGGCGCAAAACTTAAAATTAAAAAATAGATTAATTTCTAGATCGGGCAGGAAGCTCGTTGAAATAACAACTATACGCTTTGGAGTTGGTCACATTTTTGGTTGGATAACTGGTCTGGAAGTTGTGATTAAACGTATATTATGTAATATCTGAAAATAATTTCAAAAATGTTTTGGTTTTTGGACTCAAAATATAATCCAAAATTCAAAAAACTTTTCAAATTAAGTACGTTCATTTACCAAACTTTTCTTTGGCGTGACCTTTAACTATTGGACCACTCCTTCAACCAAAAAGTTGATTCTTCAACAATGAAACAAAAGAAAAAATTAATTAAAAAATATCATTGTAAATATAATACGTTTCTTGCTACGCTTAGAATATACAATTTTAAAAATATACCGGCTTGCGTATATTGGCAATATATGGTGGTCAATATAAGAGAAAATGAAAAAAAACTCTGTCAGTTAAGTACTAATGGGTTTTGCGTGTACCAAAAAAACATACTATATATTTAGGTCCTATAAACTCCTCGATAAGAGTTATAGATCGTTTAATAAAAATTGTTAGTGTGGACCACCAAAATACATTTAAGAAATTTTATTTACATAGTTATACATTAACTATTGAAGATGCTATTTAATTTAAAAAGTTCACATTGATATCTCGAATGTACATAAAGAATTTCCTTTTGTTTCAAATCGTATAAGATGGGATTTGAAATTCAACGACTTTCATGCGAATATTTTTTTCTTCTATTTTTTATAACATTATTGGGAATATTATTAACGACTGTGACTTCTAATTTTGGCCATCAGATGAAGGCTAGTAGATTGGGTTATTATTGGCATACAAATCGAAATATTCGGATGATTACTAGTACTAGCCCCTCCAGAAATTATTACTTTATCAACTTAAAGGGACCAGATTTGGATTCTAAATTGTAGGACTTCAAATTAGGTTTCAATTCCAAATTTTTCGATTGTTCTAGTTCCAGAACCTGTTCTTCTTTTTGACACGATCCCAGTTTCTGGTTATACTCGTAATTACGTTTTCAATAATATTGGTTAAATAAAATAAATTTGACACGATTTATAAATTCACAATAGATATTTATTTAATAATAATGTAATAATAATAATAATATAATGATAATAATAATTTCATCTTAACATTTTGAATTTATTTAAGTATACTATATATATAACATAGTTATGGGTACTATAACAACATTTGGTAGGCTAAATTTACAATTTTTAACATTGATAGACATTATACAAATATAATATTATATTATGCTATTTACAAAATATTTTACATAAGTTGTTATCTCTAATTTTGATGAAACATAAACATAAGTGTGTAATAACGATAAAAACAATAATTATAGTTACAAAATTTTGATTTACAATGTTTTGGTAAATTACAAAGTAAACGCGTTAAATGGATTCGCATTTAAAAACACAAATAATAAAAATGTTTAAAATGATTTAATAACGATGTACTTTATATATATGTAGGTACATTGGAACTATCTTCCATATAGGTATGAAGTTTTTTCTAGTGATCTATGAATTTTTTTTTTTATGAATATGAAATTCGTTGAGTTGTCAAATAAATAACTATTTACATCACAAAAGTTAGCATTGTATTAAAATTTAAAATGCCAAGTTAAATTACTAAAAATATACTCTTTATGAAAGTTCAATCAGATTTTATAGTAATGCTGCAAATTAAGACAATATTTTGGTTTAAACTAAGGATCCAAAAACAGAGAAACGGCATACTCGGGATCTCAATCCGTTCAGCAATCATTATAAATCCCCAGTTTTTAGTAATTTTTTTTAAGGTGATGACAATGTTAATAATAATATTATTTACTGTTCTGAAACTGATTTATATCACCCCATTGGTAACAAACCAAAAATGTCTGTTGAGACAAAAAATAAAAACAATAATTTTTGGTTTAGATGTATTGACAGTTAACTGAAATGAAATTCGTAATGCTTCATAAAGTGTCTGTAAAAATAAGTGTTTTACGATACAAGAAAAATACAAAGCCCAAAACGAATACTTAATATTATTTTCGAGTTCATATTTGGCAAAAAACTGGAGTTTAGAATTGTTTTATACAAATTGTTCAAATTATACTGTATCTGAAATAAAAAAAATTGTTTTGTTATTAAAATATGTTTTATTACCAAATATACAAGAAGAGTAAATCGATGAGAACCACAAACCATATAGATACGCATACATATACTCAAATTTTGGTTAAGATTTAAGTTAAAATTATTATGTATATATATATATATATATATTATATTTTTTAATTCCAATTTTAAAAATCAAGTTCCAATATAGTCCGAATGCATTATCTCCTCATCAAACGAATTTTACGTTAATAAACAAAAACAACCGCATTTTTTCCGAAAATTACTACGAACTGGCATGTACCTAATATCAATGATTCATCGTCTTGTTGAAAATAATGATAGAAAAGTCGTTTTTGTCTGACAATAATAAAAATGATTATGACTATCATTCTCGTACATTTGAATTTTGAACCTTTTTTTTTTTTTCTTTTTGTTATAGGTACACCGAAAAAGAATTGTCTTTCATCAAACGTTACATTTATCGGCGTTCTGAGAAAATATCAAAAATTGATGATTTCGTCTACAACGGTGGTCCGAATTACAAAAAGCTCCGGAGGACTCAAGTCTGGATTAAATAGTTGGGGGCCAGGGAGCGCTACGTACCTGGGCCCCATTTTATTTATATTAATTTTCAATTTTAATGATCGTTTTTGGAACAAAAGTAAAAACTATTTAAGCATACATTTATTTGTCTTGCAAAATAATATTGTTTTCTCTTGAAAATCTCTTTATAACTTTATAACACTATACTTTTTTTTTTTTACATGTTTATTGTCAACTCAATTACGCTAAATTTAAAGCAACTGTTTGCATTTAAATTTATTTTTGATCATTTTCACTAAAGACAAAATATATTATACATTCAATAATGTTATCATGCTATATCATTGTAACGATCCGAGGAATTGGTGTTTCTCGAGTGCCAGCAAAATGAAGTACGTGAGACAAAACGCTCGAGGGTAACGGATCGTAAACTCAAATAGTTTTAACACATTTTACAGAGTTTCTTAAAATATCATGTTTGTTACTTTAAATTCTGAAGACTTGTCTTTTTTTAGTGTTATATAAAATTAATTTTTTCTATAGTAATGTATCTAATAATCTAACATGGTGTCTAGTAGCTATTAGTAAGGAAAGCAAACGTTAGATTTTTCACTTTTAAAAAAAAATGATTACGTACGATTCTAATTGCAGGTATCCTTTTTTACTTTTTGCCCCAGGGTCTTCAAATGAATTAATCCAGGCTTGGAAGGACTGGAATTTTTACGACCCGGACAGACCGTTTCGAAATAGACGAACGAGCAATTTGTTTGGAAACTTTTCTCTGTCCTTTCGTCCCTGCTGCGACCGCTGATGCAACGACGTTACAAAACGAAACGAAAATTAAAATAAAATTTTTTATGCCGTTGGATCGTTGAATGTTTCGCGTGGAAAAAATCACTTTAACCTTTGTGTTAAATAAATTATGGCTAACTTTTTAATGCGGTCAGCGTGTAATAAGAAAAGTTTTTGTTTTATTATTACATTGTCGGTCTGGGGAAAAAAACGAAACTTTTACACCGATGTTTCGACGCGTGGACGGGAGGAAATAGTGGTATGGAAGAAACAGATTTTTTTTTTCAATACTATTTTCGTTCTCCAAAGTTAAATTGTCGATTATACCCATTCGGTTATACTTTATGTTTGGTGTTTGAATTATTAGAAAAGTGTTTCAATTTTTTTTTGCGCACAAATGTTCTAAATTAAAAAAAAAATCTCGGTGTACTGTTTCGGACGTTTTGGTTCCGGTTTACTAGTAAAATTATATCCACTGGTAAGATATTCTCTACTACTCTCCATTGAGGGTTATACAATTCTCATAAGAAAATTTAATCGAGGTTGTTATTATTTCCTGGTAAAATCTTACCCTAGGATCTTTATCCTTGGAAATTCATGCTCCCCATCATTGATTTTTCCTGATAATGATTCACTATAGGTATTTTATCAATTCTGTGGGGGTGTATAAATGATTATCCTGAGAATACACCACCATCTTACCCCATCACTCGTAAAATTATGATTTTAATGGCGTACCACGTGTGGTACGCCGACTAAACAATTTAAATATTCGGAAAACGATTATTTTATTAGAAAACTTCAGGCGTGCGAGAGTAATAAATGATTTTTTTATCGATATTTGATGATACATATAATAATTATATCTTGATATATTATGATCAAATAGCTTTCGAGTCAGTTTTTCATTCTTTGATCTTCGGATTTATTTTTCTTTCCCAAAAGCAGTTTTTTTTTTTTTACGATAACTACTCTTTTTAATTTTTTATAGTCTTTACGAAAACTAATCGAGTCAACGATACCAAAATTTAAAAGTGAATATGCGTTTACTTACAACGAACACGTGCGATTTAGCGTCAAGACAAGGGTATAGTCGTTGAGACCGAACTTGTATGTGTATACTGTATAATATATATATATATATATGTATATGAATACTTTTTCTTTTTGTAAAAGCTTTCACTTTACAGCAGTTTTGTTATTGCTTACACGTGTGTTTAGAAAACCGTTTAAGTGGAGGAAAAAAGAAACGATTCCAAACAGCCGACAAGGAGTATATTATACAGACAGGTATAAACAAAAAAAAATTTTTTGTGGAAAAAAGTCGATTTATACACTTGATTTAAGTCAATTTTGATTGAAAAAATTTAAAATTCGTTCCACAAGTTCGGAGATTTTCAAATAGACTACATGTTAACATTTATGTGATAATATATAAGTAAATGACCGTTTTCTGACGAAAAAACCAAAATTTTATTCCAATTTTTGGGTTTGATTGTCCGATTAAATTATCTTGTCCCGATATAAATGTATCTAATCATTTAAAGTTGGTCTTTAAATGAGCAAATCGAGTTAAAATGCGTAATGACAATTTTATTTTACCCACCGATGAAGAAATAATAATAAGTTACCAAAATATATCACTTTGAGATTCTATTGAAAAATCGTTTTTAATCTACGAGTAAACTGTACGTGACATTGTTATAAGTATGATTTTTCCATCCAAACAAATGAGGCACAAAGCAAAACGCATTGGTTGTCACAAAATTTTAAATGTGGGCAGGTGGTATTGGATACACTGATCTTAGAAATACCTATTTAATCTAAGTCGAAATGTATGCAAGAAATTTAAATATTCGGTAAAAAATAAAACGTTAATTTTATTACTAGTTTAAACAATACGTTTTACTACTAAATGTCCAAGCCGATTATAAAAATAAAAATTTATATTATATGCAATTTATTTATATTTAATTTCTTTTTTACTATCAGCAATATACCAAAAAGCTCTTTGTTTATTTTTCGTTAGTGCTATGTTTAGTTCATATTCATATCCGTATTTATTTTGTAAACTGGTTATCAGAAATGGACATGTTCATTCATCAAATGTTTTTAGATTATTAAAATCTTTTCGCGTAATGATTTTGATTTTACTTCTAAAAATCAATAACTAATGATCTTGCAGTAACTACAATTTTAAACATAATAATTCCGTAAAAAATCGCTAATAGACTTAAGTAAAGTTTATGGATTATAAACTATGATAAAAATTACACTAATGCAATGTTAATGTTTTTTTTAACAATAATTATTGTTTGTGTAAAAGATTTGGATATCATTTGTTTCGATTATTTTGAACTTAAAAATAAATTTTAAAATAATTTGATTTTGAGCTTTTTATAAATGTCAATTTGGTATAAGATGTTGATTTTGAAATTCATTTTTCCAGTTATTTTTCCCAACTCTTCTTATTCTGACGTAGGCAAAACTGGTCATATTCAATACAATTCATTAGATATTTAATATTAAAATGTATTTTATTTATCATAATTTAGTATTCAATACAGTTTATTGCAACCACGATAATGTTTTATAATATTAAATAATTAACATAAAATATTAAATTTTTAATGAAAAGTGGACATTAACTAGCTAGGTGCTTTCAACATTGATTATACTTTAAATTTTTAACTGGACACGTTAAAACCCGACTTTTAACTCAATTAGTTGCTTTGACCAATCGACTTAACTATTTTCAGTATGTTATCAAAATTTTTTAAAGTTTCATCACTGGGTCAAGCCAATTTCTCTCTTCAATCGTTTTAAAAAAATTGCCTAATCATTGAGATTAAATTCTTCGAAAATACCGACGCGACAAAAAGACGGTTGGCGCGTATAAGATGTTTTTTTTTTTTTTAACTTAGTTCAATATTTATTCTACAACTCGTACAAAAAACGATCGTTTTGTCAACTCTCATTACTTTTAACCGAAGGCCCATTCGATTAATTGACTCGATTTACAAAAGTGGATTTTTTTTTTTTTTTTAAACCGAGCCAAATTATTCGCAAAATCGAAAGCTAAGACCTCGAACAACGAACGCTTATCGTACGTAGGTAATACGAAACGACGCGTTTACGTTATTAAAGTCGTAAATCACGATCGACCGGAAAGACGACACGGTGGCGCGATTTTGAAATTCGGAGGACCAAAACATAAAGTTATAATAAAATATCGTCGCGTGGGCGTGGGTGAGATCGCGGAAGATTAACATCGGCGGGGCTCTGTAAATAATGTGAGATTCGTCGAACGGAGATTATTTTGTTACATTATTATGATTAATTTATTTTAAAGTTTTAATCTCTGTAAACGGGTGTTTTTTTTTTTTAATTTTTTTAACAACTATAGGAGCGACGACCACTACGCAGCGTTATATTGTTTGGTATAATTATTTTTGTTGTTACGAGTAGGGTGTATCGTCATCGTCCCTGCAGACGCGACTTCTCATTAATAGAAATCGCATTTTATTTTTTTCTGTTTTTTTTTTTTTCCTTTCGACAGGCTGCCGCGAGCGGAACGCAAAAACCGTCCGCAAGCAGCTCGCAAGGTCAACAGAAACCGAGCGAACCGGACCCGATCGGTTTTTATCGAATTATATGGTGAACCATCGTTTCCGGGGGGTAGTCAATCGACATTATATAAATATTTTTGTCATTTAAGTGTCTATTAATAGCTGGGGGTCATTCTAGAAAAAAAGAACAACATTTTTGGTTTTCGCGATTCTTTGCCATGATTTTGTTTGATTTTTGTCTCGTCCCTGTAATTATGTTTACCACATTTACAATTTACAATTGTGTTAAATACTCAACGTATTTTCATCTTTTGCAGTTCTCACTGCGACGAGTATAAATTTGTTGCTTATAGCACACGTATCAGTAGCCCAAAACAGACTATTACCTCCATAGGGACGGTGGACGTATACGGATATTTTTTTCTCCTTTTTTTTAAAAAACGAAACTCATATCGAATATTGCCGATTCACGCCATTTACTGCGGCCTTCACTTACACTTCTCTTACTAAACCTATCAAACATTCGTTCCGCGGTGAAATATACAGTCTACGGCTTCAGTTGGATACTCTTCGTTTAGTAATCACTCGTTTTCTACCGAATCGCTCATAGACCTTTCATTGAATTGCTAGCGTAAAATAGAAACTCTTGTTTGTAATGAATTCTGGCCAAATTTTCGTTTTACAAAACACATTTTGTTTGTTATTAATGTTTGGAGGGTACCTACAAACGGTCCAGTCCCGTCTCTCGTCTATGGTGCAAATGCAAATACGTAAAACGATATCAGTAAAAAGAAGAACGATCGAATCGGAGAAGTTGTTTTCGGTCGACTAACGGTATCTACCACCGGATTATTCGATCAATATTGATATATTTTTCCTAGTTTTCGGTCGACCGTTTTAGACGCGACAGAGAGATTATATTTTACTTCCCTCGGATTTCTAATTCCGGCAACACTTCCACCGTTGTCGTTCTGTTCGCGATTTCAATTAATCCCATTTTATCGCATCATCATTACCTTCTCGATCGGAACGTCATAGATGACGTATCGCTAAACAATAGTATATAACGGTATATTAGATCGGACAGCCTTAGAAGTGTTTTGATCGGAATCGGGATATATTTTAGAAAAAAAAAAAAAAAATTTTTTTGGTGTGCTCTCACACGATTAAGTCATTCAAAACATATTTAAAATGCTTAAAACTTATCTAAAAAAAAACACGCCCACATATTTTGCCACATTACCTAAGACGATACAATAACTGCACGATTGATTGTTACGATATTGTTGTGAGTATTGAAACTGTCGATGGCTACGGTGCGCGAGGTGCAGACGAAACGGATGCTGCTGCAGTGGTGTTGTCACAGTCGGTCAGACTCTCATCTCGCTCATGGCGGCCACGGGCATCTTGAGCGTGCCGGACTTGGGGATCTGACCGAGACCGATGGCCTGCTGCACGAGCAGCGGCTGCGACTCCTGCGACTGCAGCTGTTGCAACGTCGACCTGGGCGGCGGCGGCGGCTTGGGCAGCGTGCCATGCATCGCCGACCCGTTTGGCGGACCGCCGCCGCCGCCGCCGCCGCCCTGCTGCTGCGGGTGCAGATCGTGCGGCGTCCGGCCTGACGACGGTTTGGCCCTCGGGAACGTCGTGTCGTGGCCGGCGGCGGCCTTTGCGCGGACGGCCGCCGCGTTACCCGTCTGCTGGTGCTGGTGCTGCGACGCGGGCGGCTGCGCGTGCAGCAGCGGGTGATGATGACCGTGGCCGGCGTGCGGGTGATGGTGTCTGGCGTGTTCCATTTCTACGGCCACCGCGTCTGGCGATTGCTGCAGATGGCGCGGATGGTGATGATGGTGGTCGTAACCGCCGGACGTCTTGTCGGCCGGCCGGTCGTCCGGCACTGCGGCCGTCTTGACGTACCGCACCGCGTTTTTCTGCGACGAGTGCCCGTCACCGCCGGCCGTCTCTTGACCGCCACCACCGCCCGACCGCTGTTGCTGCAGACACTTGAATCGGTCCTTCTGGTAACATATGATGACCAGCAGCAGACCGTTGAGCACCAGCAGCGACACACCCAGCGCTATGGTGACGTGCAGCGCGGTCGCGTACGCCGCGTAGCCGGCCGCGCCCAGCGTGGCCAGCGCGTCCTCCGCGGACGCGGACGAGTTGGCCGCGTTTGGGTGGCTGCCGCGGACGGGCGGCAGGCACGTGGTCGGCGGCGGCCGTCCCGTGGTGGTCAGCGACTGCACCACTTCGGCAACCGTGCCGTTGGCCGTGAACCGGTTGACGATGGCCCGCTGCGGCGCCCGCCGCGACAACGGGTCCGGTCTCACCACGCCCTCGTACAGGTCCGCGTCGTCGTGGTTCCGGAACAGGTTGTGCCGCAACATCACGTCCTCCATGCCGGCCCGGTGCAGTTCCGGTATGAGCCGCAGCCACACGGACAGCTGGTGCGCCCGGAAGTGGTTCTTCATCCGGGGCTTCATGCCTGCAAACCGTATCGCACAATGTTAAACAAAACCTCAGTTAAATTTGAAAAAATCAACAATAAATCGTATTTACACGTCATTTTACTTTCTGTTAAAACGGCCACCCCAGGCAGCTACGGTCTAAACTTTAGCGAGTTGGGGACTAAAATAGTTTGACTGTTAAATCTCATACTCCCTTTTCCGAAATATTTTGTACAGTTCAAAAATTGAAAATCGATTACCCATGGTTGTTATAATATTTATCGTGTTCATTTAAACAAAAAAACCTATTAAGTTCCTATAATTTTTAGTATAGGTGATTTACAGAGAGAAATAATTGACTCTACCAATCGGCGGCAATCGCTTTAGTTTATATGTTTACTAATTTACTGTGTCTCTTAATAGGCGTTGTAATGTATTTTGATTGATAACAATAAATAATCTATTATTGTCGCCAACGACACGTGCTAGTGAACAAAAAACTTAGTTAAGTAGTAGTTAACAATTATTCGTTTGCATAATTTCATTAGTCGGAGAATTGTTTGCTTTTTTACTTTATGTGGTTACGTTTTAATGAAGAATATTACATTATCAGAAAGACTGTTTGTATAGAGATTTTACCTACAATGAATATTTAAGCGTATTTTTTTCCAGAACGTTTAATCTAATACGATTTATAATTCATTTTAAAATTGAATGCTTCTTGTTAGAAGACATGATTATATTTGCTTTTTCATTAAACATCTAGAAGGCACGGACTGCGGCTCGCTGTTTGTTCACTCGTTCATCTTGATTGTACAAACAACATTACCGGTTCAATAAGTAAAATAGAGCATTGTTTGTACAGCATTCGAAGAGAGTTCTAAGAGAATATTACAGGAGACTGAATTAGAATAAATTCTAAAAGAAACTGCGAATTTAATTACAGCACGATCTGATGGTAAGTGTGATTTTTACGATCATAACAAATTAAATCGTAAATTGTACTGAATGTTACACTGGCAGGGTTTACGGGAGGTTTTACGAAATTTTAAGAACTATAAACGTCAGATACTTTCAAAAAATTTAAATATATAATTCATGTAATTTAAAATTTATTCCACGTAAGACTGGGCATAAACGAGTTAAAAAAATAAAAGTTGAGTAAATTTTAAATTTTTAACTTAACTTCAATTAATTTAAACTATTGTTCATTCATTTTAAAATTATTTTAATCAAATCAACTTCAATTTAATTTCCGTAATCGGATACGGGACGTAGAATCGTAGTACTTACTAAAAGAATACGTCATAAACATAATTTAAAGATGTTTTTAGACACCTATAGTGAAACAGTTGGAAAAATAATAATAAATGTCATGTTGACATCAATATCGCGTTTAAAATGAAAATGCCACAAAGAAACTTCCGATTTGAATTTCCGCGAATTGACGTTGACACTAAACTACGATAGACGTGTAAAATAATATTTTACAAAAAAAAAAAACTTCTGGTGAGCGATTTATAAAAAAGATAAATTATTATCCGAAATAATTCCAAAATGGAATTCTTGTGTATCCGCTGTTCGGTGTAAACTACACGAGTCTGACAAAATAACATCGTAACGGTATTTTAATAAACGTCGCGCATCGTAACAGTTATCACCTATCGAACTTGTGATATTATTTGACAGAACACTGTCTAATTTTGCTGTTTGTTGTGTGTAATCGCAGAACGTTTATTAAGAAACACTATCGAGTTTTCGGTAGGCGATAAAATCAAGAAAATCAAATTTAAAAAATAATATTTTTAGCGACTGTATTACACTACTTAGCGTTGCAATTGTTATTTATCCGAAGAATCGTCAAAACTATACTTTTTACACTAATAAGTAAATGTCATGACAACTTTTATAACCACAAGTTATCAAAATCGAGATTAAACATTATTGAAAATGTCAAGGAAAACCAGGAAAAATTATTTATTTATTTAGTTATTCTGAAAACAAAGACGAGCATTGGCCATATTATTATTGTGAAAAAAACATTTTGTTTTTGATATTTTGTGCGATCGATATTCCCAACGAAATTTTTTCTTGAATTTGATGAAATGCCTACTGAAATAAATTTTAGCCAAAAAAAAAATTCCCGATTTTGATCATTTCTGGTATTGAATTTTGACTCAAAATAATACGACCGAGGCGATGACCACTCGCGGTCTGTCATAGGTGCTATTAGGTGAAAGATAGAGAGGATTTAGCCCCCCAAATCTTTGACTCACAAATTAAGTCTCCTAAATTATTTAATGACAACATTGGTGGTATAAAAAAAATTTTAGCCCCACCAAAAAGAAAAAAAAAACTGTACTATAATTGCACTAATGCAAACGGTCAGAGATAATATCATTATTGATCAATGTACAAATGTCGTGGCGTTCACGTCGTCAAAAGCCAAAGCAAAAGTCAAATTCGGTAAATTGTTTCGACCTCGAAGGGTTCGCTTAGACCGTCAGTGTGTTTGTCTTGGAACTTTGAAATCACAATACGCACGTCACGTTACAGGGGAATGAAATGGGCGTATTGTTTGCTGAATAGAGAAGATATAGCGCACGATAAAATATTCCGTATTAAAGTAACGTACTCGAGCCAGAATTAGCGATTTACCGTCGTTCGCAACCGCAAGCTGCGAAGGGTACGAGCAAACAAAATTGGCAAACGAAATCCGACAGAAATGGTCGTCAAAAGACGAAACGACGACGTCTCTCGTAACAACTATTATGCCGATACTCTCCGATTTACTGCGGTGGACATATAAAACGCAGTAGAGTTTTCCAATTCTTATATACAGTTTTATGGTTCTTTTTTTTTTTCAAATTTTTCAATTTCGATACAGTCGGTACTCTACACTTCAGTCAATATTTATCAGTGGCGTATCTACAGGGAGGATATGTTTGTCACTCAAATGTACTATACCTTCGGTAAAATTTTGGAAAACCACTACGTAATTTAAAAAAAAATTTGTCATATCCTCCCCCTTTAGACATTCCTAAATACGCCACTGATATTTGGCGCTGTTTTTTCGTTGCTACAACTTTTTTAGACCTACAAAGCCTATACCGTATGAAGATATCATACTTGTTTTTTCACACGTGGGCATTTCAAGCGGAGTAATAATTATAAGCAGTATACGCAAGTTTGATACGATTACTAAAATATTTGCGTTTATATACTTTTTAATTTACTTTAGATACCTTTTTTTCTGTTTTCGTGGCGATAACTTTTAACTAAATTTACTATTATACTTACAACTTACAAGGACTATAACAGTTTTGTAGTAAAACTTAAAAATATATACATATATTGTACATATATTACAGGACGTCAGGGACTAAAACTGTGTGTATAGTACGACACACTTTGTGTAATACGAAATGTTAAGAATGTAGTAAGAAATGAAAAAATTTGTAATGGCTTATACGTACTGAATTATTGTTTTTTGTTAGATTATTTAATTTTTAATTCAAACAGTTTTATAACTTATTACAAAAATATCAAAACTATTTGCTTATCAATGATTAAATTTTATATTATAAAGTTTGTAGGCAGATATTAGCATATAGGTACCTTTTTTAAGTACATAGTCAAAAAGGGAGTAAAATTGTTTTAAATTGTTATTGTAATATTGTAAATCACTTTTTTTAATGCTGTCGAAAGTTTTAAGTGTTTAACTTGAGAAGTTTCTAGAGGATTCACTGTTAAAAAAAAATATAACTTTACAAAACGAATTTTCAACGGTTTTCAAATAGTATTTTGTTTCTAAAAAATGTTTTGTCAGAACTAAAAAACCAAGCAAAACTTCCAAAAAAAGTTTCGTTTCACAAGTACCTACTATCTAAGCAAACCTACTTTTTTTGGCAGCACTTTTATAAAAATTGAAGCAATTTTACCACCCTTCCGGCTGATATCACAGAAAACAATTTTTATTTTAATTACCTTGAAGTCAAAAAAAACAGACCGTTGATTCAAAGGCATTTTATAAATATTTTAACAGATTAAAGGGGGATCCGGGACGGCAAGGAGAAAGCCTCCGATAGTAATCTAATCTCAATATTAAACGTTTAGTACGAAAAAATTAAGATTTTAGCTCTGCAGGATGTACAACGTTTACAATTTCCATATAAATTTCCATTTACTCAGCCATTTTGGTGCCGGTAACTGTTAATGATTTTTTTTTTGTTTGTGTGCTTGGATATCTTTTATATTGTGGAAAGATTATTGAAAACAGACAACTGTTGAGTTATGTTTTGTAATCTTATAATAATTATCGAAATAACTTTAACTAACCTAACCAATGAAATTCGTGCACAACAATAAAATTCACTTTTCTCGCCACGGGTAAAATGTGAAAAAAATGTTACTATACTTTCATAACTACATAGGTATGATTTATAATAATTATGACGCAGTTTCCAACTACCCCCGTTTACAATTATCTACCCAATTAGTGATTTACATGTTGCCATACTGCAGTTCGTGTTAATAACACTTTGTCACCGTTAAGATCGTGGGGGCTAGAATGAAGATATGCCACCCAGTTTTTGGTGATCCACGGAAAAAAATTTATTTTACATTATTTTATACAACTTAACAACGACTATATTTTGATGAATTAATAAATTGTATTCGAATTTTATTCATTCAATACTAAGCTTTTATCTAAAAAACAATGTTCCATAACCGTAATCTATTAAAGTAATATATGATAGTAAGTACATATATGATTAAATAAGCACCTTTTATTTAAATAAACGATGACAAAAGTTTCTTCTTCATTACTGTTAGTACGCTGTTATACTAATTCGATATTTTGACATTATTATATTATTTTTCGTTCTCATATTTTTTACCGTGAAAAAGTAAAGACTAAAAACAATAAAAAAAAAAAAAAAAAATAGAAAAAATACGAACATTAACTGAGAAAATATACATTTTGTATATTTATCGCCGCATTGTTTGGTCGCGGTGATGTAAACAGTGATAAATAACTCTCGTTTGTTTGGGAATAAAACATTCCTATACTCGATAATATACAATACGCAAATCGAAGTCGATAAAAATCAGAAAATACAATAATTCTCTCGTATAAAAACAAAAAAAGGAAGATATATTATATGTGGTTGGAATTAGTTCCATAAAAATGTATGTACATTCAGTGAAACAAAAATGTTGTGAAATTTCAACTCTGGAAATCATGCTTCACTGTGTTTCAGTGTTTCAAGCTATTGTTTGAACAAAATTTTCAAAATAATGTTTGTCCAAATTATCATTTACTTACCTAATCACTTAGTTAGCCGTTTGCAACCAATAAGTTCAAAATTTTATACGCTCGTCACACAATAAATATTGGAAATCAGTGACGAGTATGGACAAATTTGACTAGCATAATTTTATAAAAAAAATCTAACGAATCATTCCTAATAACTTCACACTAAGTCCTTATTGAAAACATGACGTTTTGTGTAAAAGGATTCGATCGAATACTATAATATTCGCTTTCTAAATTGGTTTCTATAATCGTACTCGGACAAAAGGTTTTGTTCCGACTTATAAATGTATATTTTCAAACGGCGAGTGAAAAACGAATGATGAAAAACTCAGTTTTCCCGATAAACGTTGTACAGATAAAAGTAAAAAACAATACATTTATCGTCATTGAAGTGGCTGCAAAACTATAATAGGTATCGTAAAATTTTTAAACGTCACTTGTACAGTTATACCAATATAAATTAGGTATACATTGATGATTTTGTTTGGCTAATAAAACCAATTCAAAAATATTATATTGTCCGCATCGCCAATTACTTTTTATGAGTTATGAACATGAAAAAATATATGATTTACGAATGCTGACCTAAACTAAAATAATTTATTTTTTCATTCTCCACATACTCGACGGTGGTTAAATCATTGGTTGTATGATTTGTGAACTCGTTACCGTGCACAGGTCTCGTTAAAATTTAAATTATTTTCCTTAAAGAGAAACGAAATATGGCACCTACGGGTAAACGACGTTCAAACGTGAAAATAAATAAAAGATAATAGTGATCTTGCTGGAGTAGTAAGTTCACTGATTCGAAAGATGTGTAGTTTTACGTTTTATATTAAATTAGTAAGCAGCGATAAATCACTGCTTGTGAGTCACACTCAGTGATAGTCAAATGTACAAAACAAGTTTTAAAGTTCTACGCTTAGCTCAATAATGATAGTATTTTTTGCGATTTTTCAATGACGATAAGTTTCAATAAATTTGAACGAATTTCGGAGGAGTTATTGGAAAACGAATTTCAAAAATTAATATTCAAAACATTTCCAAATAGTAATAAAAGTAAATTAATTTTACCTATTCCAATGGGAATACAATTTGAAAATTACAAGTCATTATCTGAACACACTTAAAAAGTTTGTTGATTTTGATTTTAGATCATTCCTATCTCAAAATATTTCAATATATAATATAATTTTGTGTAATAATATGTACTTAAATATCAAAAAAATTCACATTACTCTACAGTCTACTACGCTCTGAATCTAAATAAACACACGAAACAATTCCAAACTAACGGATATAAAGCATTTATTTTCAACCCGAATTGCTTGTTCGCGTAATGAATTCAAAGCGAATTTACTCGGAAAAACAAATAAATCAATACGCGTTCGCAAAACAATAATCAGAATAATAAAAAACATAAAACTAAAAAAACTAAACTAAAAATCAAACGAAAAAATTAAATACACGTGAATTCAACGATACATCCGAACGCTACTCGTTATACGGTTATTAACGCGTGTACCGACGTTTGGAGAAATTTAGCGTTTTGTATTTATTTTAATTTTATACGAATTCGGTGATTTACCGTTTGGTAAATAATTATAGCATCGCGCTCGAGTGAATAATGATTATCGTCGGTTCTATTTTATAGTAACACCGTGTGAGCGCCGGTGTTGTAGAGGTAACAACTGTTGTAAAATAAATAAAAATTAACATTATTTATACAAGATCGATATTTGATACATTCCAAATACGTCCAATCCGTTTGGAACTGAAAATCTGTAGAGAGGATCGAACAATCAGTGTTATAACATTATATTATGTTATATCATTTTTCAGGATACCTACCCTGACATTATACTGCCAGAAAGTGTGTCCAATCAAAAAACTTCATGGTGCGAAAAATTGGTCAGTATTTTGTATGACATAACATGCAATAAAAAAAAAATAAAGGAAAGACGGGAAAAAGGGAGTAAATTGAATGTCGGTGTCAAGTTTTTAGGCGTAGCGATAACCTAAAACATTCGTATTGCAGGTAGTATAGGATACTGGAAGTTTAAAATAAAACTATAAACTGATATTTTATGTTAAATTTGGTTTTTATACCAGGACGTAGATAACTGAGTTCGCTCAGAATCGTTTTTTCAGATTTTGAATAATAATTTTAACCACAACTTATACAACATAATTGGCCTACCCAATGAAGTGACCCATTCCAAAGCGTAATCGCTACGGCAAAAAACTTCTTGACGACCTCAAATGTATTATATAATTCTTTCTTTAATTTTTAAGTTTTTCTTACGGCGATTTCCGTGTTAACAAAATTAAGGCAATTTTAAGTTCAACGATCGAAAACTATTTTTTAAATTGTACCTATGTTAAATGATTATACGACGTTTTAAGGTATTTCACTAGGTATCTAATACGGTTACAAGTAGGAATTTTCACTACAAAGCGATGTCATCGAATTGACGGTCATATTTTCAGTTCGAATTAATGCTCTACTGATCTACACTCATTCTAAACTAATTTGATGACAAAATTATACATGGATACCTATTATTAATTCAAATTTTGTTACTCACTTATTTCCAAGTACTTCTGATGCACCGGATCGTATTCGTCCCACGTGACGCTCCGAAACCTGTTCCTCTCCTTGGATCCGGAGTCGGGCTTATCGTCGTGATCGTTCGGATCCCTGGAGGAAGAACGAAAACAAATAATACAATTTTAGAAAAATATAATATGATCGTGCGTGAGAAATACGCAAATGTCAGGAGGCGAATTTATTATTCGCGGATATTATTCGTTTACGCGGCCCATTTGTCTTTCAGACAACCGATAAGGACGTTTATTTTTGGTTGTTTTTTACTGTTTTTTACCCTGTCCCCACCCCCGAGATACTCCCTGTCGCTCCGCGAGTGGCTTTCGCTTCGAAAAGACAAACGACGAAATCCCAAAAGCGTTTTCTAATTTCGAGGCCCTGCAGGGTCTGTTTCTATCGGTGACGCGTCCCCGTATCGATCCGTGCATCCCTTCACCCTTCATGGTCATCTTCTGACACGCTGACGACGATAAGATGTGTCCGGTGTATTAAAAAGAAAAAGTAAGTTGGGAGCGCTCGAATGAATGAACGTTTTACAACGTGAAAGGTCCATTTATCATTCAGCGTGTACATTTACCATTTGCAAATGCGATATCCGTCTTTTTTTACTCCAATTGTTTTTATATTATTATTATTTTTTTTTTTTTTACTAAAACACGTCCACAAGATGCACATCGGCTATCGCGGCATCGGGCTTAAAGCCGTCCAAAGACAATACCATTCGATTGAAATCTGATTAACAGTACAATAAATGTATACGCATGACATATATATTATGTACAACGCTTTACCGGTCTCGCGTTTAAAATTAAAGAAAAAATGAGGAGGAAAAAAATCGTTTTTCCCAAAGGGCCAGAAAGCACATTTTTCCCAGTTTCAAGTACTTATTGTATTTTTTTATATATAATAATAATAATTAACAGAAAATGAACGCGATCCTGTTTCTCACACCGAAAATCAATTTTTAATATGCGCGAAAATAATCGCACGTGCACAGCAGCTGTCATCTATTTCCCCTTTTTATAATATTAGTACATTCGTTTATAATTCACACAGCTGTTAAGTTTTAGCATTAAAATCGATTTATATTCATGAATTATGAAATATGTTACGTAGTGAATTTTTCAGTGAATTTTTTCTTCTGATAGTTGTGTGTTCTGAGCGTATTTTAAAAGATAAGTTAGCAATTTTAGAAATAAAAAAAAAAAAAGTGAAAGAAATGCGTTTTGTATATAAATTATAGTTTTACAAAGATAATTAAACAACTTTAGAGCACATTGCACCGGTAAGGATAAAATATTAATATCAATGCATTAATTACAGATCTTTGAGATTACGTAGATGTAATTATATAAATCTGCCACAAAAATTTACAAACGTGTCATTATTAGAGTTCGGATGTTTATGACCAAAATTGTATTAAAACTATATGCAAAAAAAAAAAAAAAGGTTAATATTAATTCAAAAAATGATATACTTTTTTAATGTAAATTAATTAAAATTATCTTATTACAAAATGCACCTATTAAATAAGACAAGAAAACTATAAATGCATTTTAAATATCAGAATTACATTGAATAACAATTATTTTGCTGATGTTTTCAAATTTGAACGACCTTCGACGATCTGACAATATGTTTTTACCTATAAGTTGAAAATGACTACTCTACATCTACAGAGTTAATCGGTGCGTGCTTAAAATTAACGATGTTGTTAGTTTCTATAACTTCAAGCAGTCCTTCAAGTGATACTGTTTTGTCGTCTAATATTTTAGAAATTTTGGACAATACTTTATATCCAGAATTTTTGTCAAAGACTTTTTGAAATGTTGTGTATATTGTTTTACCTAGAGGAGCTGATGCTGCAACTGATAATTTATTCTACGGGTCTTCATTATAAACAATTTTTTAATATTTTTAATTTAAATTATAAAATATATGCTACTAAATCTAGAAATAATCAATATATGCATTTATATGCTCAAAAATGTCAAATATACAAAATAAGTTTGCATAATTGTAATCTAGACTTCATGAATCGAATTTATATCAAACTCGGGCTTAATTCATATTGCGCGAAAAATATATGGTAAGTCACTAACATCCGAGATCTATTCATTATATACATAATACCATTAATACTTTATACTAGTTGCTATTAAATGTACAATGATAAAATGAAGCAAATACAAATAAAAAATATAATGTTAAAAGTAAAAACTAATGTTATTTGATTCATTTTTTATTTATATCGCGGCCAGAAGGTTAAATTTTATAACTGTAAATCAGTGGCTTCGCGAAAATATTTATGATAAATTTACAGTTATGTTATGTTTTTGATAGGATTTTTATTTCAGAACTTTTTTTTTGCTCGTCTGGCACCTGCAGTCGCAAACGCGTTCTTTTAGAATCTGAGCGAAGCGAGGAAGCTATTGATTTTACAAAGATGTTTTTTTTTTTTTTTTTTTTTTTTTTTTCTTGTGGAACTTTTTTTTTTAGGGACATTTCCCAAAATTGTACTACAGTACCACTTTCCGGTAGAGAATTTTATATCTTTGGTGCATTATTGATCGTGTTTTTTCGAAATTTTCAATTCCAAAAAAAGTTCTTCAGGTAAAACAAAAAAAAAATTTAAGAAAAAACAAAAAAAGTACGGAAAACGCATTTTTGACAAAATCATATTTTTGATTCATCATTTTTTCCTAAGTATTTTTTTATTTTCAAATCTTGTAATTAACATTTAACCCACATTCCATTGTCCTATCGACTTGAAATTTATATGTGTCATTAAAAAGGGTTTAAAGAGTTAACTGCTTAGTTTTCAAACTATTTTGATAATTTTTAAGGGAGTAATGGAACTTGGGGGGAACAAATAATTACGGGAAACGTGTTTTTTCCACATCGATTTAGATTTTTTTGATCATAACATCCAAATTAAAGATTCGACCATGCTGAAATTTTTAGACAATACCAAATTAGGAAGAATACAGATTTGACAAGAGAATTTATTGTTAAATTTGTTTTTACTACGACGTACATTAGACAACTGAGCTCGCTCAGAATCGTATTTTCGAAGGCAATGATTTATCATTGCTTTCAGAAAATAAATAATGCGTTTAAACCACAACTTCTAAACTAGTGACCCACCCAAAGCGCAGTCGCTACCCCGTCAAACTACCCACGTGACCTAGACTGATCCCGGCGCTTCCTTTTTTACATTTAGCTTATAATATTTTTAGTACATTGATCATAATAATATTATGGGTGTGATTATGTGAATGTATAGTTAAACAGAGTCGTTGTGCACATTGATGATCTACGTCTTTACATGACAGTTGTTTTCCTGACACACCTCTACCCACCTACATATTAACAGTTCATTAATTTTTCAATAATGGCGGATGCGTTCAAAAAAAAAAAAATTTAAAATACTCTAAGTCATCACTTATTGTTAAAACTCCCAGAGTGGGCTCGCTCATTCGATGTATTTGGTTTTCTTTAATATATTATGCACTTATTTGTTGCTATGGAAAATCGTTTATTGTTTTAATTATTTATTGAGTTGAAAATTATTTTCTATTTATTCCACAAATGAATCATTTGAAACTTTTTAAAAAAGATAATGACTTTTTCACAGTTTGTCAGTCACAGTTGCCTGCCATCAGATGCAGTGGCTACCTAACATATACTTACTAAAAAGAATGGAGACAATTCTCGTACATTTTTTAGATACTATTCAGTGTATATCTGCCATCAATAATAGTGAAATTGTAGGTACATACTATATCGTTTTATCTCTATATCGTTATTTATAGTATTGCCTGTATTGGTGAAAGATAATTTCCCAAAAATCGTCTACGCTCAAAATAATAATACATATGCATATTTAAATTACTCCGGATAAAATAATATGTTAAAGTAGAACAATATTCATCTACAGAGCAAAAATTTAAAATTTTTAACGAAAAATCGAATTAAATTTGGGAGATCGTTTTGAGAAACCAAATTGGTTCACCATCGAATTGAAAAAAAAAAAAAAAAATTTATCGACATTAAAAACCGGTCCTCAATTGGTTCGGGAAATTTGCTTAATACTTGAATATGATTATATCTTATATTTTTGTCTGGATACGTGTACAATTACTGTACTATACACATTACTAGAACAGAATGAGATAGTTTTTGTCTCAGCGATGATCTTCAGACGTGGGCGTTGAAATTCGCGCGTCCAGAAATTATGATAAATGGATACCTAATAATATATTATATTCTATGGCTGATGAATACCTTGACCACAGCTGCTGTTTCTGAACAGACGTTTTGCCAGACGGCGACGTTGTTTTTACCGGCCGTTTTCCGGTCGCGGATCGATTTTGAGAGTGATCTGTAGTATACGTACCCGCGCGAGTTCTATACACCAAATCGACAGTGTCAACGACACGCTCGAAATGAAAAATAACAAAAATGAAGTCGATCAATTTTAGTTGGTAAATAATTATAACTACCCCCATGTAATATACGCGAACAATATACGCAACCGACGGCGGCATTATATTATAATAATTATCAATATAAGGATTAATATCATTATTTTCCGTCGCTTTTTCGGCCGAATTCACAAAGATCGACCGCTATTTAACAGATACGTGTCGATTTACGGCGATTTCCGTTTTTCAATTATTTGTAACCGCACAAATCGTCGCTCATTATACGCACACAAGTGTTTCCGCCGTCTTGGAAAACGATTTTTACTGGCCCGGCAGCTCACTCGTTGCCGCCGCGGACATTAATATCACTGTCGCCGTTGAACCCGGCCGATAATATTTTATTCGACACCGCAAAGACGAAATAATTAATTTAGTCTATGTAGAATTTAAAATGTATTGTAAGTAAAAATTCATTTTTCGAGGCATCTCTGCTTTACCTACCGAATGTAAATGGTTCTAGACGTAATTATACTCAAAAATGGACTCAAAATATAATTTTTTTTTAAATGTTTAACTTTACTAGTTAAATAGTTTAGTTTTTAGCTTATTAACTTATTCAGATAAAAATGTTATCGCGTTAACCTAACTTTTAATAGTTAACCATAATTATTATTGTCCCAAAGTAATTAAGGTAATTTTTCTTTTTTAATGTTATCTAGTGGAACCAATTGCCGACTTTTTTTTTGGGGGCATTTATTTTTCTTGTAACAGTTTGAATATAGTATAAAATATATAGGTACATACATATATAAATTACATACATATTTATATTATAAACTGTAAATAATAAATTTTTTTGGGAAATCATTATAATTTCGTAAAATTTGACCTAAAACCGGTTTTAATTTTTATCACGTATATCTGGTTTTATATTGTAGATAATATTTGGTGCAATACAAATTAAAACGCGCCACATGGTTTCTGGGCTTTAATTTGTGTTCCAAATACAAGTCTAATACATTATAATGATTAGTAATCATTAAATATGTGTAGATGCTGCCTATAAATGTCTGGTAACAGTTTTCTGCAATAACAATTTAATGTTTAGTTTGAACAGTATGATATTTTTTAGTAAACGTTTTGTAAACAAAAAAATTGGGAATTTTACGACATGAATAATTTAGAAAAAATAAAAATAACTTTTAACTTATCAAGTTATTTTTTTCTTTGTTAACTTTTAACTGAAGGCAATTTAATTGAATTAACTTAACTTATCACACTTTACGTTTTTTACTAACTTGCCCACCTTTGTCTATACTTACGTCTAACATGAGGTAGATACACCACCGTATTCATAAATTGCATTATTTAACAGGTAAATGACAATAGTAATGTTTTTTAACAAAATAAAGGTAAGTAATTTATTTTAAAAAATTTCATATTAATGTTACTACGGTAGTAACAATAATTATCCTTTGAAATAGTATAATTACCTACCTGACTAACGAGAATTGGGTTTTTTTCTCATCACATTTTTAGATTCTGAGCGTCATCGCGGATTTTATTGTTTTGACAATAATTTGTTTTCTTTTTTTTCTGTCAACAACTTTTTTGATAGAAGAAATGCTTAGATTTTTAAAATCAGTACCTCTACTGATAGGTACATGGACTCTGATGGTAATATTCGTCTATTCAGGCCGCGTAACATAGATTTTCAGTTTTTAATGGAAAAATATTAACACAGGAATTAAATTGCACAGGAAAAAATTAAACAGAAACAAAATTGCACAGAAACGACAAAACCAGAAATTTTTAAGTCAGGAAAAAATATCAGGAACTATCAAATCAGAAAAATAATTTCAAGGAAACGACAAAATCGGAAATTTTTTTCAGGAAAAATGTATTAGGGACTATAAAAATCAGGAAAATAGTTTAAAGGAACGATAAAATCGGGAAAAAAATTTCAGAAACTATCAAAATCAGGAAAATTTAACTTCAGGAATCGTTTGATTTGCATTTCAAATCTAGGATATTTTCTTGTGATCGAGCGATCAAGAGCCAAAACTCAGTAGGTAATAAGATGCGATTGTAGTTTATTTTTAGGTTTTAGTTATCTCTTTTTTCGTGCTTTCTGATAACAAACAAATAAAAAACTTGATTTTAATGGGCCCCTAAATATTATGTTTTTCCTCAAAAATGTTTACCTAAATATTAAGTTTCCTAAGCAAAAATATTCCAGATTAGATATTATTCCTGAAAAAAAAATTCCGGTTTTGCGCTTCCTTAAAATTATTTTCTCACTTTTTAATTTCTCAATACATTTTTTTCCGACAAAAAAATTCCCGATTTTGGTGTTTTTTATTTTTGACTATTCCTAAAAATTATGTTCCTGAAAATTATTTTTCCTGAATTTTACTTGCCTGTGTTATATAGCCCTCCTTTTAAAGCTGTGTTCACCTGCTATCACCTCACGCGATGCGAACGCTACCTTCAACCACCTGTTATCACGTATTTCTTATCGAGGTTTGACTTGACGTTGGGATGTTGGGACGCGTCAAACACGTCGACATGTTTGTTTTAATTTGTTAAATTTTAGTGATTTTAACGTATATTGTGTATAATGTTAAAATAACCATTTTAATTATTTTTTGGTTTTATGTGTCTGTGTATTATGAAATTAATATTTATCTAGAAATCAATTATACATTAATTATATCTTGATAATTTTAAAGTACCTACCTATTTTAATGTGTTTATACATTACTTCGTGTAACAAATCTACGGTTCCGATATAAACTGCGACGGAAAGCGTAAAAACTATCTTCATCAATATAAAAAGTCTATCAAGCCATCAGATTTGGGTTAGAAAATTTAATATTACATTTTAAGTAGGTTAGTAGGTATATCAAAATAATTAAATAAAGATACATATCGCTGGCTTGGAGCAGAACTAGCCTATGTCCAAAAATTGCCATTTTGAGGTTATTTAGGCAAAACATTCTTCTAGGTTTTAATTTCATAGTGCAGAAGTAATGTATGTCCAATATTATTAGTTTTCTTTATTTTCCAATAAAACAGATATATGCCTATGTATATATAGCCTATGTCCATAATGTTATTTCATTTGGTGTAGAAGAATCCTATGTCCCATGTGTTAGTTTTTAGGTTTTTGGAGATAGGATACTTCTGCTCTAAGCCAACGATATTATGACTCTATCTAAAATCACCCAACAATCTACACTGATTTTCGAAATGCGAAATTAATTCTGTCTGTTACACTTTCATATCTAAACCGTTGAACAGAATTTGATTGCATAATATTATTAACGTAATGTGTGATGACAGAGGATACTTTTTATTCAAAAATTTTGACCCTCAAGTTTGTGTCAAACACAAATTTTGTCTCATTTTTCATTTAATCTAGTAATTACTTTTTTTTGGCCGACCCCAAAAAATATCGTTTGATTTTTGGATCCATGCTGCGGCCATCTCCAATGTCAAAGACGATATAATTGAGACAAATAATGTTTTCTATTTGCCTTCTGTTACTTAGTGTATATAATGTTTTCATTAGATATCTTTTGCATACATAGTTACTTAAACAACGCTTTTAAATCGTGTACGTTTCATTTAAAGTTGAAGATGATGTTTAGGAAACTGTTAAAGGCGTAAAAAGTTGCTTTTATAGAAACTACTATACAAACTTCAGTGAAATTATATTCTTTGATTTCTAATTATTTATTTATTTATTTTTTTTTTTTATTTCCTAGAATAATAAATAATTATTATTCCAGCCTGCACAAAAAGCCGGGCAAGAAGCAGTCAACACACAGATGGATATTGATAACAACATTGAAGGAAACATTGTAGACATCATTTAAGAACCAGATAGAGTTGTCATCAATGAAATGAAAGAAATTATTGTTAACAAGTAAAAGGCAGTTGATTTTTACATAATTATTATGGACATAGTGGAGTAATATTAATATTGTTAAAGTTGATTGTCCAGGACATGAAATTGCAAATGACATCCCAGAACAAAAACATATTGTTAAAGGTGAAAGTAGTAAATATTCAAGTATTCTATCAATAAACTTTTTTTTTTAATGGATATTAGGGCTCAAGTGTCGTTCAAAATTTACATAATATATGTATTGCCACACAATAGGTATTAACTATTTAAAAGATTTTACATTTTATAATTCAAATATCTTGTGTAAGTCTATTAAACAACACATTGTGTTATAAATATTGTGTACACATTTTTGACAATTAACATCAGTTTTTATTTATAATATTTGAAATTTTTTTAAATTTTTTTTTACACAAAAATAATTTAATAATATGTACCTTAGTTTTTTTTTATTTGTACTTTGTACGAGTATAACAGACATGTAAAAATGATGCACGTATTACAATACAGACCATATTACATTTTAATGTGTATCTTAAGTTCATATTTTTGCACTTATGTACCTACCTAATAATACTTAGGAATATTAGCAAATTTTATTTAATGAACACATAAATAATTTCAGAAAATAATTTCTACTACTATTTATATAATTCATACTTTTTAAATTATATTTCCTATGAGAATCTATAAATTGTAAATATGAATGAAAAATTAATGTACATACTAAATGTTTTTTAAAACCTTAATATTTCTTTGCAAACTTATTAGTTCCTTACAACAATAATACCTAATGTGTGTTCAAAATTTGTTTGTTTAAGTACATATTCATAATATGTCTTAATATTTTTTAGTTGCCTATATATATATATATATATAAATATATATATATACATATATATAAATAGGATAATAAGATATACATTTTAAGTAGATACAAACTTGGGTACAGTTATTATTTTGTACGTATTATTACTTAACTTAATTTAGTTTAAAATTTTAAAAACAATACAATAATAAATAATGTATGACAGACATAGAAAACTGACTAAGACGATAGGATAGAATAGAGTATACATGTGATTAATAGTTTTCTTACATTGGATACGATTTTTCGTATTTAATACTTATAGTGTTAAACTCTTAAATCAATAGTAAAGAGTTTCAAATTTTAATTTCAAATTCTTAACTTTTTTCATCTGCGTTTTTAATTTTTTTCTTATTCTGTCTAATACACTTGACCATGTTACAGTTTGTTGGAGAAATTAACAAATGGCAATAATCATGTTTGAACATTGAAGCAGTGATTGCAGACAACAATAAAGAACAAAATGTGATTTTAGTATACAAATTATATTATTATTATTATTATTTCGTATGGCTTAGATATAACATTCATGGTTTAACATAATAAAATTCACATAGTATAAAATAGGTACAAGTATTAAAATAGATTAATAAATAAAATATAAAAGATAGCTGGTTGATAACAAATTATATAGGTAATACATATATAGGTCTTTAATTAAATCTTTATGTCCAGGGAGTTCAGCCATTGAACTGCATCTGTTGTGGCTTTGTGTAATTCTTTCATTCCTCCTTGGAAACGACGAATGGTACATTCATCAGTAATGTGTGTAGCAGTTTGCTTTCTGTGTCCGCAATTACATCCTGGCGAGTCCCTTAGTCCCCATTTGTGAAGCATGTGTCCTGTTCTTCCGTGTCCCGTTCGAAGTCTATTTAATGCTACCCAATCTCTTCTCGGGAGGTCAGAGCCCGGAACTCCTTCTGTTGGGTTATTGATTAGGTTGAGTTTGTCAGGATTATTGCTTTTCCATTCATTATTCCATTCTGTGTTTATATTGAATTTTCCTGATATTAATTTTTGGGCAAGCCTCCAAGTGGGTTTCCTTGATTTTAGCCTTATGTTTGATCCAGTGTTTATGTCGTTTTGAATTGGGAGCAGTGTATTCGAGAAGCATTTATTCCACTCTCGTATTAGTGAATTGTATCGATGTAGGTGTGGTGGACATAAGTTACTGAGTACAGGCAGCCAATCTATGGGGGTAGATTTAACCGCTCCAGTGATAATTCTCATAGCAGAGTTGAGTTGGGTATCTACTTTATTTGTGTGGGCACTTTGTAACCATACTGGTGAGCAATAATCAGCTACCGATCGTGTAAGTGCTACTGTTGATATTCTGAGGGTATTGCTATCTGCTCCCCATTCTGAGTTTGCTAGTTTTTGGATGATATTGTTCCTTGTTTTCAGTTTTGCAGCAGTCTTTGTCAGATGTTCCTTGTAGGTGAGGGTTCTATCCAAGGTTACCCCAAGATATTTGGGGAAACGGCTATTTTTAATCACCTGTCCATCAAAAATTACGTCGATTTGGTGATTGGCCATTTTATTGCAAAGGTGGAACAAGGTTACTTCTGTTTTCATTGGATTGGGTTTTAATCTCCAGCGTTTGAAATAATGGTTTAAGGATTCTAGGTCTTTATTTAGGGTTGTCTCACATAGGTCAAATGTTTTTGCTTGAGCTACCAATGCTATGTCATCAGCGTATATATATTTACCAGAGTCTGTAGGTGGTATATCATAAGTGTAGAGGTTGAATAACAGCGGTGCTAGCACTGAGCCTTGAGGAAGTCCATTGTTCAAAGTTTTTTGTTTGCTTTCAGCATCATCAATGATCACTTTGAATAGTCTGTTGCTTAGCATGTTGTTTAGTAATTTACCTAGAGTTTGACATGGTATAATTCGTAGAAATTTAGTAATCAGTCCTTCTCGCCATACAGTGTCATAGGCTGCTGTCAGATCGATGAATGCTGTTGCGGTTTTGAGCTGTTTTTCAAATCCATTCTCAATTCGGGTGGTCAATGCAAGAACCTGGTCGCAACAATTTCTTCCTGATCTAAAACCCGCCTGTTCTATAGGGATGACCTGATTTATTGTGTCAGAGATACGATTGAAGACAAGACGTTCAAGCAGCTTATAACTGACGCTGAGCAGGGCAATTGGTCGGTAGCTTTGTACCTCATTGCTTGGCTTGCCTGGCTTAAGTATAGCTAAAATTTTAGTTTTCTTGAAATGCCTTGGGAGTTTGTTGCTACCTATGATGTCTGAGTAAAATTTTGAGAGCCATATTCTAACTTTAGGACCACTATGTTTTATGAACTCCGGGTATATGTCATCAAAGCCAGCTGCTTTTCCAGATTTCATGCATTTGATTGCAGTTGTAATTTCGGTGTCAGTAAAGTCTCTCGCAAAAGTAGATTTTGGTTCAGCATTACGCTTGCTTTCCCTTAGTTCAATTTTAACTTTTGTTCTATACTTGTTATCTATTTTTGCCCTGGAGAGTTCAATTATTCGATTGGCAAATGCATTTGGCTTAATTTCGGTATTATGTTTTTTTCGTTTGTTATTGGGATCGATTTTCCTGAGTAGATTCCACGCTTTTCTGCTAGAATGTTTAAAGTCCATTTCTTCTATTGTATTCATCCATCGGGTTTTTCGTGATATGGAGAGTGAATTTAAGAGTGCATCTGCTGTCTCTGGGTTATTGTTTATATGGTATTCATTGTATAGATCGTCACTTTCTTTGCTCCAGCCCGGAATGTACTCTTTTCTATAACCCCTTGGGATACAAATTATAAAGAAGCTATTACTGTGGTGGCGAAGAGAAAATAATGACTTATGTATGGCTGAAAAACATCTTGCTATCTAATTAGGAGCTCCAAATTTGAACAGTTTTATGTCAGTCTTTTGGATTTGATTAGTCCTTATTGTAGTGTCAGGCACTTTCAAAGAAAAAAACTATCACAAATAAACTATACTTTCCCTTTATTGCAGAAACGGTAAAGTTTGTTTGACTGGCAATAGACTATAACATAATTGAACCCGTACTATTAACACTTTGGTAATATCTTGATAAAAATAGTCAAAAAGGCAACTTTTTTTGTCTTGTTTGAAGGGGAATAAGCGGTATAACAAGGCTCTGATATTTGTTTCTTTAGTTTTCAAAATATTTGAGGCTACCAGAAAGGATCCATTATTTTGTTTTGTTTACAAAATATGTGAATGTCGAATCCAATACTTCCTCACAATATTGACAACTCTGCTTTTTGGATACTTATTGGAAATAGATAGTATTAAGTATTTATTAAAAATGTATTTTTAATTTTAGTTATAAAAGCTTTTATAGTTAAAACACAGATTAGGTGGTTAGGGTTTAAAAATTATAAAAATTAGTACTCATAAATTTGATAATATACATTTAAACATTGAAAACTAAAAACATTTTGGGGTAAAAAATGCATTCAAACACAATTTTTACTTTTAAAACTTGAAAACTCCATGTTATTGAGAGTAAAATTTTCTCACTGCACGTAACATTTTAATAAATATTAGCTGAAATGTTTCTATACGCTAAATAAAAAAATGTCTAATGCTGGTCCAGTTTAACATAATGAAATTACACCCTGTTATAAAATAACGCTTAAAATAAGTGTCTAAATAATATGAAACTTTTATACCTATCAAATATTTTATAAACATGTGTAATTCTAGAATTTCATGATGTTTTTAGTTATGTTATTCAATACTATATATCATATTAAAATTTTGTCGGGTTCATGTCATTATTTTAACTCTTAAAACAGGAGATTAAAGTTTAAATGAAACAGAAGATGTCAAATGATTTTAAATATTATAAATTAGCAAAGTGTTCTATAATTGTAGCACAAAAATTTTCAAAACTATTTAAAACTTATGTCACGCTTATACCTATATTATAAATGTTGAAAACGTATTGTGAATTTTAACAATTATTTAAAAAATTTTTTCAATATTGGTTTGGTTGTATTAAAACATTTGTAAAATGTCAATAACAGTATTACGCGATGTACTAAAGTACACCATTTTATTAATTTTGTATTTATGTATTTGTAAAAAAAAAAAAACTCTTGTTATATATTTTACTGGTTTTACATATTTTAAGAGGGCTTTTTTTTACGGTAACACCTAATTTTGAAAATTCCAAAAACGAGCATTTACGTAACCATACTATAAACATAGAACAGTTCTAGGAATATTATGGAAGTTTTTGTGAACAAAAAAGAAAACACATCATGTTCAGTGGCATATTTGAAGGGGGCAATTGCTTTTTTTTTATATATATCATCTGGTTGGCATAATTAAAATTTGCCACTTGGCTGTTAGGAAATACCTATTTAAAATCGACAACCCCACAAGATGAACTCTGAAATACGCCACAGATCATGTTAAATGTTAAAACCAAAACATTCTCCCCAGTTTTTTTTCACTCAGAATCTAATACTGAACATAATAAAACCAATGCTAAAAATTTCAAAATTGTATAACCTTAACTTTGTTTTTATTTTCATATATAATGTTATTAACTTGAAAGAGTAGTGTTAAAATTGTAAACAAAACACTTTATATTGTATAATAAGTTTATAAGTAGTGTTCAAAAATTTCATGAAATATAAAATTTTGAAATATTTCATTGTTAAAAAAAAACTCATTTTATAGAGTAGTTTTTTCACATGTTGAGTTATTTTAGTTTTACCAACAAAATACAGATTTCTATACTACGCAAAATCTGTGTAAGTAATAACTTATAAACTTATCATTTATTAATTGAAAAACGGTGATACTATAGATATAATTATTAACACATATGTTTTAAACTTACAAAATTTAGTAATATAACAAAGAACACAAAAATGTCTTAATTTTCATATCATTACTTACTAATTACTTAGTTGCACTATAATGTGAATAATTAACATGTTATGTACGAATGATTTTCAAACAAATAGCGTTGAGTACTTATGAGTTTATAACTTATAATTTACCTAGGATATGAACTATCTATACAACTCAAATTAAAACATAAGGGTGCTCGTGAGTACTTACTTTTATCTACTTGAAATGCAGCTCTAACACTTCTAGAACATTTTTAACACTCCAAAATATGATGTAGTAGTCGGGTGGCATTTTTTACTGTAATCCAATTACAGTAATTGCACAATTTTTTAATTACTATTATTAATAATAATAGTAGTTTTTATTATTTTCTTAATTTTTATTTTTTTTTTTAATTATGGCTTTATTATTCTTTAATTCAATTATTTGACGAAATAGTTTGTGAATTTTGGCACTATTTTTACCCATCACAATATTAGACGTTAAATACTTGAAAATAATGTTAAAGTCATAATACTAAATAAAAATAAAAACATGAGTTTCGACACACAATTTTTGTTCTACGGTGAATAATATGAATCCTTTAATATGAATCCTTTGGCTACTGTAAGTCTGTGTTTTTTAACAAGTAGGTTTAGACTGTTTATATTTTACAACTTCTACATATATTACCTACTAACCGACACATTTTTAGAAGTTACATGAACAAATTCAAATTTTACTGTTATTGCCATGAAACTTGTATTATATTACCTATTGTCTACAACTAAAAATATATTATTGTTTTGCATTTTTTTAAGTATGTAAAAAAAATAATACTAAAATAAAATTGTATTGAAAACGTAAATACATATTATTATTAAGTAGATAGGTAAATATTGGTTTCTTTTTATGCTGCAAAAATGGTATTCGTTTAATTTGTATTATTTTTATTATTTGTCTAATTTAATTTGCTGTGTTTTTTTAATAAATTGCTTTCTACAGCAGCTTATTGAATTACTTTAGTTGTTGAATTTTAAAAAGTTAACAATACCAATATACTTTTATTTTAAGTATAAAGTACTCAAGTTAAATACAATTGTAAAACACAAATTCTTTGACTTGACTCGTACACTTTTAAACTCGTTATAACGTTAAGTACCTATCTTATCGGAAAAAATGTACGGTCCTGTCTATGAGATGAATTATTTTAAAAGTTTTTTGTTTGGTTTTGTTGAATGTTATATAAATAGGTACCTATAGCTCATAATGAAATTCAAAGAAAAAGTAATGGAACATTGAGACAAAAAACATTTGTGCTACAAACGTGACTTTGAGTATAATGACTCGGGGTGGTTTGACATCCCTTTACGACCCTATGGAAGTTCAATATTATGCTGTGCTGTTACATTTAAATGCTGAAGCTTAACATAAATAACCAATAAAATCACATAAAATACGTGTCGCTGGACGCGCTATACAATATTACAATTAATATGCTAATTCAATCCAAATGTTCAAGTTAATGTGTCTGCCGGTTCAGTCGATTAATCTGTCGACGGCATGAAAATATTGGCACAAACGTTTGTTTGTCAGGTACAACGCGGCCTTTGTACTTAACAGCAAAATTAGTTTAGAAAAAGCCATAAAACATATTTTGTTAGAACTTTTGGAAGGTTATAAATTATAATTATTTCTTGTGTGGATTTTTAAATTTATTGATTCATATACAAATCACATATTATTTTTTAAGTGGTTTTTGTCTTATTTTCAGATGGTTCAGTCCTTTGTTTAACTTTGTAGGTAGGTTTGTTGTAGGTTATACTTTTATAAAAAAAAATGGGTATATATTTATAACATTCTCTATTTTTTTGTATGACATTAAAAAGAATAAAGATGTTTTTGTTGCTGTTACATTGTATAAATGTTATTAAAATGAATGTGTAGTATTATTTTTCTCGTTGGTTTTACAACAGTAGGCGACTTATTATATATTTGATTTGCTTTTGAATGCTTCAAAATTTGATACCTAACGGTTAAGGTATAATTTATAATTATTGAAAAACTTAATTTCTGCACATTTACATTTGCGAATGTGACGTTTTTGTTATACAAGCCACATTAGATTCTGAGCGTCAGCGAAGAGTGTATAGGTTTTACAATAATGTTTTTTTTTTTTCTGTGATCAAAAGTTCTTATAGAAAACCTGCACCAATTTTAACGCATGATATTTTTAAAAGAAAGATAATGGATCCGAGATAGTACTTTATTTGATGCGTTTTTTGAAATTTGGATTATTTTCGAAGTTCTGAGGAAAACAAAAAACGTCCCAATTTTTCAAATTGCTCTGATCGACTTGAAGTATGTCAATTAGGATGGTCTTATGAGTGATCCGCTGAAATTTCAGTCGATTTCGATCATTTTTGAGGGAGTTATGGAACTTTGAAATTTTTGTTACTTTGGGCGGCCGTGATTTCTTACGGGAGGTACAAATAATTAAGGGAAACGTGTTTTTTACACGTCGATTTAGATTTTTTTTTTTCAATTTTTGTTATCAGTTTTTCTAGTAGAAAAAATGCTCCGATTTTAACGTACAATACCTCAAAAGATAGATGATTGATCAGAGATGGTACTTTAATTGAAGCGTTTTTAAAATTTTCGATTATTTTTAAGTTCTAAGGAAAAAACGAAAACGATCAAATTCCCAAAAGTGCTCCGTTCGACTTGAAATTTATAGTGTCATTAAAAAGCGTTTACTGCTTAGTTTTCAATCGATTTTGATCGTTTTTAAGAGAGTTATGGAATTTTGAAATTTTTAAACTATTGAATTCTACGCAACAGTTATTGTTTCATAAAACCTCTAGTTTTAAAGTCTCGAAACTTTAATACAGTCTAAACGAGATAGTTTTACATACGTGGTTGAAAAATTTAGAAAATTGGTGTACACAATTTTGGTTTATAGCCGATTTTAAGTTGTTATTTTGTCGTAAAACTCGTCATTCCGGGCTAACCGTGTATTTCTTATGAGGAAAGAAATAATTACGGGAAAAACGTGTTTTTTCCACATCGATTTAGATTTTTCTGATCATAACATCCGAAATTAGAAAGATACAGATTTGATTAAAGTTTTTATCGTTGAATAGTAATGTTTTTACCACGACGTGTACTGGACAACTGAGCTCGCTCAGAATCGTATTTTCAAAGGCAATGATTCATCGTTGATTTCAGAAATTAAATGTGTTATGCGTTTAAACCGCAACCTCTAAACCATAGTCACCCGGCCAAATCGCAGTCGCTACCCGGCCAAACTACCCACGCGACTTACACCGATCCCGGCGCATTCTTTTTTTTAAATTTCTTCTGGTTTTTTTTCACCCTCCGGCCCAGCAACCCTGCCGACCCATTCCACTCGGCCGCGGCACCTACCTACACGCGTCGTATGGCGCAAAAAGCACGTGTGTGTGTGTGCAGAACCGTGATTTTCCCGCCAAAAATCCTCTACAAGCGCGCGCGTCTTGTATTATTACCGTGTCACCATCGGCTGCAGCACACGGCCGCGAGATTCCCGCCAAAAAAAAAATAATAATAATTGCGCACCTGCTGTCGCCACCGCTCTCCTCTTTCTCCCTTATTTATCATCACCACCAGCAGCAGAAGCAGCGTACCGTTATGAGACGGTGTGTAACTTTTTTCGGTTTTTTCTTTCATAACGCAAAACGGGCACAGTCGTTGAACAAAAAAAAAATATTACTGGGGAGCGCCGCGTCGACAACAATAAAGTATGCTGTACGGAGGGCGAGTACAAATATTTTAATTTCCGAATAACTTTGGAGACTCTATTTATTCTATATGTGTGTATATATATACATGTTATACGGACGTAATCTAAAATGTACAGATTGAATTTAATGGAACAAAAAAAAAAAAACCAGCGGGTGTGTATTGTTTTGTGATTGAAAAAAAAAAAAAGGTATTTTTTTCGTTGTAACGATCCGTATTTGTACAAAAATACGTGTTCTGTAATCGAGTCTGTGTCAAAGTTCGAAGGTATCAAAGCGAAATTTGTGTTGAGAATGAACGGCTGTTTAAAGCTATTACAACATATCGGTGGGTACGACGGTGTTAATTCGTTTGTAAAGTGTCGATGAAAAATATATCAAATATAACGCATACTATCGAACATAAACAAATATATAGGTATTAAACCTACTAAAACTGCAGAACATAAAAAAAAAAAAAATGTATTACGATTATGTAAGTTGATATAACTATGGTAAACACTACAGAATCAGTTGAACAATCAGTCGATTTTAAATTTTCATATAAAAAACCTCGAACTGTGTGAAGATCACATAAGTTGTTTTTCCAACAGTGTGTAACACGAAGAAATTTGAAAACCTATACTATCAAATCCCTACGTAGACGAGAATATTTTTTATTGGGAAAAATGTGGGATTATTAAAAGACAGTTTGCAACCTAACCCAAGCAGAAAAGTGCTCAGGAATATTGCAGAATGAATAGGAGGAGGGAGGTTGAATTTGTTTTTATTACATAAATTATCTCTAGTCATTGTGAGATAAACCAAATGCAACATCCAGAGCTAAAGCCTCAGCGACAATATATATGTAATCAAAAAGAGAGTAACAAGCTGTTGGACGTGCGGGTCATTGTTTTGAATTGATTGATTTTTGGAGTTTTTTTAACCATAAAAAAAAAAAAATGTGAAGTTTAAATCAAATTAAAGTAATTATAATAATTTTAATTTAAATTAGTACCAATTAAAATAATTGATTTACTACAAGTTTTTAAATTGTTAAGTTCTGTATAAATGTTTATATACTAACCTAACCTAACGATTACAATTTCAAATAGTTTAAGCCTTTCTAACGATATGCAAAAAATTATTTAAAGAACTTTTGGATTTTTGTTTTTGAATTTGGATCATAATATAGCTTATACTTTTTTCAAAGTACGATCTTCAGCCAATATTATCTATTTTTAAAATTATTTATATCATGTAATGACAGAAACAGTTCTACTATTACAAAAAATTTTTGTAGGAAAAAAATTACTTTAAAATGAATAGGCTCATTTTTGCTTCACTTCACTCAGAATCTAAAACATGGTAATGACCTCCTACCTAGATTTATATGAAATTGATAAATAATTACGGCTAAACAATAAAAATCGAATCTTAATTTAAATCGGAACTATTATAAATTAGCGGCAAAATTAATATAAAATAAAACAGGATTGATATTGAGGGTATGAACCCGGCCTTCTCCCCCCGAGCGCGCCTCTGCTCTCAAGGTTGTGCCACTGGCAAACCTCATAATATATACAGTTTAGATTAATTTTATAGGTATTATATTTTTAACAATTTGGTAATTCTCATTCACTAAATGAATAGTTATACTAACAGTCTATTTTAAAATTTAAAGTAATACTTCTATTATACATTTCAAAATAAATTGTACTATAGTGTGTTATAATAAAACAGGACTATCATTTAGAATTTTCACCTACTAAATGTTGAGTCACGTTAAAAAAAAATCTAGTCAAATTTATTACTTTTTCCAAGGGGCATTATAATTTATAATATATATTATATGTACCACAGCCCTGTTACTCGTTATTTTAAATCCCCCGCTAAAGTACAGATTTATTGCACGCGATATCATATGTTACCCGTTCGAAGGCTACACTGCTTGACATTTAGTTTTGTGTTAACCACTGAGATAGATAACAATAATAATAACAATAATAAAACAATAAAAAAATTGTTATCTATCTCAGTAGTTAACTTACATCGAAAATAACAAATTTTAACACCGTGAGACCATTGGACTAGTTAGAGACCACCATATTAAAAATATTGTGTATGCACAATGTTAAATGTAGGTACTTAAAAAATATTTTTAATCGTGTTGAAGATGTTTTAATGTTAATTAAAAGTTAACCTAACTCTAATGTTCATAAAATCATGATTTACACCAAGACATAACTGTTTTTTATACTCTTTCTCCCGTTTCCAGTCCGTTTTGTTAGTCAGTGTCCTGCGAATTTACTCATCAAAATTAATGACAAATACTCAAATTATTATTGTTCTACTGAGCCTTTGAAATTTTAAGGTAAGTTGCTATAAGGTTCTAAAATATTGGCCGAAACATTGGTATTTCAAATGTATAATGATATACATAGTTAAGTATTAGCGTTGATTATACGAAATATTATTAATACAAGGTACCTAATAATTATAATCAATGTGGTGCCTATGTTAAAGTTGCACGAAAAAGATTTAGAAAATTTAGCTGCCAGAGTCATCCCTCGACCTCTCCGGCCATTCCACTGAACAACTCTGCGCATTAATTCCGAGCAATTTTAGTAAAAATTAATTAATAGGTAACAGGTAAGTACCGTAAAATAGGATGAATTGGTCAAAGGAGTGTTCAATTACTTAATTGTTTTCATTTTTTTTTTTTCCAGCAGTGTATGAGAAAATAATTACTTGGTTAGTTATATGGAGTTATGGCTTCCAAGTTACTGTTCAAGCACAACACTGATTGTATGGAAAATGCAGTTATTGATCATCACAATGAGATACTGGTAAAATGGATGGAAGAGACAACCGAAAAAGAGTTTTCTTTTGTTTACAGCGATATACTATTTATTGTGCCAAAAATATTAAAAGAAATGAATTTGGATACACACATTTTCAATGGAAAGCTAGGTAAAAAATGGCTACAATTATTCATGAAAAAGCATCCTTCAATGGCAAAGTGTATTGTTAATAAAGTAATAAATTCAAGATCTTTTGTTACAAAAGAGCAAATCTTAAATTGGTTTTCCAATGTTGAATCATTTTTGACAGAAAATAATGTGAAGGATATTTTTCAGAATCCTAGTAGAGTATTCAACGCTGAAGAATTTGGCTTTATGATGTGTCCAAAAGGAGAAAATATTTTAAGTATATATGGCCAAAAAAATATTTATATAATTGCTGGAAATAATGAAAAACAGCAAATTTCTGTACTTGTAAATGTATCAGCAACTAGTATTGTAACAACAAAAATGACAAATTTTGTTCATAATAGAATGTCAAATGTAATTGACAACACTGAGTCTGAGAATTGGGCTGTTAAACAAGAATGGACCAATGAAGTTGACAAATGGTGTATACTACCTCAAAGTTCTCTAAATAAGTTTTACTTTTCTTCCATGTTAAGTAAAATCATTAAGTGGAATCCCCGAGCTTTTGACTGTAGTAAGTGCTTAACTATATGTTTTAATACTGTCACTGTTTCTTGTACAGAAAATATATCAACACCTATGTCATCAGAACCTAATAATAAACAAATGGGGCACAATTATTTAGAAACATTAATTGATACAAATACATTAAAACAATTTAAAGATACATTAAATAATAATTTAATATGGGTTGGACCAACAGAAGCGAAGAATCTCTTTCTAGTCTGGAGAAAAAGTTATTTGTTGTCAGGAAAAACGGTAGTAGAAGTAAATCAATGTGTTATACGTAACAATTTGACAAAAGTTTTTGAATCCGGACCAGTTTTCAACAAACAAATATTGAGGTCAAGTACTGAAACAGTTGTTAAAAATATGGATTTAATATATAATCCTAGTTGTAGCGTTGCATTGCCAGAAAACCCTTCACCTAAAGAAAAAAGAAGAAAAAAATTGGCAGATAACATTTCTCCTCATACAGGTAGAAAAGAAGTTCCATCACCATTTATAATAAATCCTATAAGGTCAAAAGTAATTTTCAAGTTGCCAAAGTGCAAGTTGTAACATAACCAATTTTTTAAGAATTTGAAGACAAAAAAGGAAACTAAAAACACTCAAAAAACCATTGAAGGTAGAAAAAAAAATGAGAGGGAAAGGCAAAAAATGGTTTGATTATTTACTTACTAATGATAATTTGTAATTTATTTTTTATTTTTAATTTTTATTATTTAAAAATGTTTCAGCACACCAGGCGCTATTACAAATATATTTTTGTAATTTATACTTGACATTATTTTTTTGCACTTTTTTTTATAGTAATTATTAACTATAGTTACGCAACCTCTTTTGATCATGCGAGTTGTACTTTTAAAAATATAAGCATTGTATATATTTATTTTTTTGATTCAATTTTTTCTATTACTCATAATTTGTATTGTTCGCATTATTAAGTATATAATTATTGTATGTACCCTGACTTTTATTTTGTTGTTTTAAACTTTTGTGTATTGTCTGTAGCTTGGTCTGTACTTTCATGCCTTTGAGGCGTTGAAATCTAAAGTAAATAATTAGTAATTATTAACTTATGATCGACTGCATTAATATAAATGTTGCTAGCGATTTTTATTTTTCCCTTGTAATAAGTTATACATATAAAATCTAGAGCTATATAATAGCTATAATAGAGCGGGTGTGTTGATTTAAGACCAATTGAATTGTATCCTTATAACATACTTTAATGAGGTTAGTCAGTAATCTTTTCTTTGTTAAAATATTTTACATTTTGTATAACAACTAATATATGGACTCAATTAAATAATATGTAGTTAAGATTAGCTGTACCTATGGTAATAATTGTAGAAGATTGGATTTTTTTAGAAATTTTTTTTATTATAATAAATTCCTTTTTTTTAATGTTCTGTTATTTTCTTTTAAGTATATATATTATCAATGGTTATAATTTATAAAGATTAGTATTTATAATCAATGATATTATATTTAAATTGATGTATGAAAAACAACGTGTGTAAAGTCAGCCTGTCCATGTTAATGTGATTGCTTATAATATGTTACGGTCAATTATGTAAGTTACATGGTGTTTTTGTCAATAACCGATTAATGTCGTTAATTACCTAGTACAAAAAAAATTTACTTAAATGCATTATGCGTATTGAGCACTGTTGTATAAATAATTTTAAATATGAAATCAATATGATGTCATCTCCAAAAGTTACGTTCAGAAAGAGTGTTTGTGCAAAATGTACTAAATGTACCTAAACCTAGTACATGAATGAAAATCATTAATCTACTTAACCTTGAATTATGAAACAATTTTCAATAGTAATTATTAATTTTACTTTTGACAAATTTTGTAAAATAATTTTACACAGTCAATGAACATAGAATTGTCATTAATAATATTCAACTGAAAATATATGAGCTTGCAGCATGACATGTTTGCGCTCCCAAGTTATTCTCAATAACACAACACCAAAATGATTACCTACATAATTTAAAAGTTTAGGTATTTGTTTATTAGGATTTTATTATAGCTTATATTTTTGAAAACAAATGGATGGTTTGTTTTTGGTTTTTTTCAGCTTGTACAACTTAGTGTTTCTGTTTTTACAAGTTTTTTTAAACAATTAGTTGCTTGTAATTTATTATTAGGTGTCTAACTCTTAGTAAAAAAAATGGTGAATTTTTTAAAGAAAATTTTGTAATTTGAACTTACATTTTAAACTCGGAGTGTAGCAAAGAATGTATTGGTTTTAACATGATGTGTGTTTTTTATTTTTCAAAAATACTGTTATTTTGTAAGTTTCTAGATCTAGAAAATTATTGTAAATGATTAAAATTTAGCTTTTTATTCTATAATTAGAACCGATCAAACGTTATAGTTTAGACTTAAGAATATTTATAGGTAATATCATTAACAATAACAAATTAGTATCAACATTGTAATGAAATATTTTAATTGTGTTATATTTTATAAATTCCTAATTATTAGAATTTAAAATTGTATTAGTAACTTGCTGTCCCCACCCGGAGTTGCTCGTGTTTTAAGGAGGGTGCCAGGAACGACTTTTGGGTGAAATTTGTTTATTTGTTGTATAAATAAATAAATAAAAAAAATTTAGATTATGTTACTTTTTAAATGTGTTCATCACTTTGGACTAAAAATCCTATTGTGTCAATAAAAAATAACTTGATTGAAAAACAAAACCATATTAAAATACCTCTGTTACAAAGCTTCCCGGTTTGTGATATTCACCGATTTATTGGTACTAACATCTAATTTTTAGATTCTGAGCATAAGCGAAGAATGTTGTAATGTTTTTACAAATATGTTTTTTTTTTGTTTTTTTGTGATCAAAAGTTCTAGTAGAAAAACTGTTCTAATTTTAACGTATGATACCTTAAAAGATAAATTTTAGGTCGGCTGAGAAATGTTCTGGTGAAGCTGACCATGTAAGGTTTGGAGTGGGTCACTACTTTGGCTATGTCAATGTTTTGGAAGTTGTGGTTCAAATTCACCATCTTGGTTATTATTAACTAGATGGTGTCTGAAAAAACAAATTATGAGCGAGCTTAGTTATCTAATACGTAAGGCGGAAAAAATCAAATTTAAAAAATATATCGGCAATATTAAAGTTGATAGCCTCTACACCACAGGTTTTTGAAGTGAAACAATAACTTCCATCATAACTTCATAAGTTTTTCTCCAATTTTAAGTTTGAAAACGGTATTAAATATTTTATGAAGTCTATTTTGGAGCCTATAGTTTGAGAAACATTTTTTAAAAACTTTATATGATAGCCTCTACACCACAGGTTTTTGAAGTGAAACAATAACTTCCATCATAACTTCATAAGTTTTTCTCCAATTTTAAGTTTGAAAACGGTATTAAATATTTTATGAAGTCTATTTTGGAGCCTATAGTTTGAGAAACATTTTTTAAAAACTTTA
>CM029357.1:43319768-43339391 GCA_017140985.1 Hormaphis cornu | reverse complement strand
AATGAGATTTCCCCCTTGAGAAAATAGAAAAATTTAAAAAATGTGGCTCAAAGGATCCAAAATAAACCTCATGGCAAGTCCTAATCCGTTTTCAAAATTACTATCGGAGCAAAACTCAAGTCTGCGATAAAAGTAGTTTTTTTAAAACTCCATTTTAAAAAGTCCATTATTCATAAAATTGTATCGCAATTGTTCTGTCATTTTCGGTACATGCTTTTGCGAGTGCGTACAGGCGTACGCACTCGCAAAAGCAGGCGGTGCCAAAATTTTTTTAAATTTTAAATTTTTTGTCAACTGGAACTATAGTTGATCCAAGACATTCCAGAAGCGTGCACAAATCAGACACAATTCTAACTTTATATTGGAAGCATGGGCGTACGCAGACATTTTTATAGGGGGGGGGGGGCGGGCAAAGGACGAATATTTAAAAACAGAATAACTAATTTTCAAAGTAAACACTCCACTTTAATACACCAAAGGAATTAAAAATCTTTTCAAAGACTCGGAAGTTTTTCAAAGTGTTTACAGATATTTTAGGAGATATTTAGGCCCGGCGCAAATCGGACCCAATACCCATGTACATCGCGCGCGCAGCACACGCGTACTATATTTGGTAGAACCCCATTGATTATAGAATTTATTCTAGTAGAACGTGGTTTGACACGGAGTGGCGCACATTATTATATTATATTGGCATTTATATAGGTTAGGCATTTATATAGGTTAGATCCACCTCGCGTAAACAATAAAAACTTGACATCAAAATTTTTCACCGTGCACGTTTGGCAACACTGGACAGTCTCATCTGTGCTGCTGGGCACAGTGTAATGTACAGAAATGGCGGGCGAGTATACCCCCGGCCACGCCTTTATATAGTGTACACTCTGTATACAGTCTACTACACTTTATACAGTCTACACTCCACGCTCTCCGTTTTTTGTCTGTTTTTGTTGTTGTCTTTCGACAGTCGATATTGACCTGACTTCGCAACAACTCCCGACCCGATGGCTGACCGTACGGACAACGAGTTCAAGTTCAAGAAAGGTAAAGTATAACCGCGCGCGCGAGATCGCTGCGTTCGGCCGTGTTTCGCCGATTTGTCGGCCGCGTTAGACGCGGTCTTTCGTCTTGGTACCGATTGAAAACGGTACCGACCGAACGATACGATATTCGGTTAGTGTAGGTTAAGTGTACATTTCACGAGTCTAACTGGTGGTTTTTGGCATTATTACTGGATGATTCGTTCATTGATTTTTTTTTTCTGTTGGTTTTACCGTTAGCGTTTTGACATTTTCAAGTTTGATGGAAATTCTTGGATTCAACCGTAGAATCTCCTGTAACCTGTAAATCCTCCCGTAAACTCGCCTATAACACTCGGACGCTCGCTCGCACGTCGTTTCAATATTTGTGTACTTTACAGTAGTAACGCTTAGGCACAAAAATCTTGCTACCCGTGTATTCTGTCTTAAAAGGTTTACAAACTGTGTTAGATTTTCAATAAAATACAATGGATGACATTAGAAAAAAAAACTACCTGTATAGGCACTTCATTAGGTAGGTATAGTTATTTGGCGCCGGCGAAGTAAAAGGAAACTCGTTCCCCCGACGCCGCCGAGAGTAAAAAAAAAGGATAGGTAGTTATTTTTTTGTTTCTCATTTGCTTATAATTGGGGTTTATTAATTTTTTTGCGAGTTCTTAGACGTCGCTGTGTAGGTAGTTTTTCTTCGATTTATACTTGTGTGTCTACCCGTCGCATACTAATTAGTCGTTAAAATATTTTTTTAACTCGACCTATTGTTATGTTATTTTTTGAAATTTTTGTAACCTAGTCTGTTAAGATGCCTCGTGAAATAAAATACACTCGGGGTTAAATAGACCTTTGGCACATTTCAACATTTTGGTCTATCTTATCCGATTTGAATTCGAAAAAGTTTTGAAACTCTTGCTATCTCTTCTGCGGTTTTTAGTATCGTCAATTAGGCTGTTAATATTTTTTAATTTTTTTCAAATATTTACTTTATTTAAAAAAATTGATTTGCAAAAACTAAACAAAAATAATCGTAGTAATGATAACAACAGTTTATAAAGAACTTTTTCAGAATAGAAATCGGACTACCTACATGGCAACACAGTATGATGGAAATGCGAAAGGCACATTGCGAAATATTTATAAAATATATTGCCAAATTACTACGCTAATGTATGCTCGTGCTACTAACACACAGGCACTGTGTAATGTTGACAACACTATGCTATCAGATTGATGATTTATTATTGTTATAACTCATGTAAAATGATATACTACCACTTGTTTTTGTTGACATAATAATAAAAATGTTTATCAAGTTGACTGTAAAGCACGGACATATACCTATAGGACTGGACACTCCTCGTTATCGGTATAAAACAAGTGTCACGACTAAGTTGGGCACCAGATCATTCGCCATGGCATCCGGTGGTTAAAAAAATAAGTACCGGTATAATATATGGGCCACCAAAACAAACATTTTTATTATTATATAACTTCATTACAGTCTACAACTATATACCTAATTTTCAACTGTTAAGTGTTAACAGTTTGTTTTTATATTTCTTTGACAACATTTTATTATTGACAAAAAAAATAGGACCTGTCATGGGACAGCCGATAGAAGCGTAGCTCCCGTGTATGTCGTGCAGATTTATGTTTGGTTCAAATAAACAAAAATTAAGTTTAATTCAATCAAATTTATTATTTTCGTTTTATTTAAATACAAAAATAACAAATAAAAAAATAATTTTTTTCATGTTTTTCATGATGTTTTCATTCACTTTTTTTTACAAAAACAATATACACCGTATCATGAATAGTTCGTTTCATAATTATTCAATCAAATTACCTCAGATCTTAGGTATACTCAAAAATTCTCGTAAACAATCTAAAAGTGGAGGGAACTGCGGAGTGGGGAGGCCAGGCGTGCGTGACTGCCCTGCTATCTCCAGCGTCCAGCATGCAGCAGAGCCATGCTCTGCTGTGATTGGCCGCGGTGTCTCTTACTCTGATAAAAGTTACGTTGCATGACATTTTTCATTTTACTCCGACGGCGGTGGCTTCTATATATAGTGCTTTCTAATAGGTATGAGGGTTACAAGCTAAGGATAGAAGCTACGCTTCAAAATATACATTTAATTAATTAAACTAAAATATCAGCAAATAATATGGTTAAATTTTGTTGTTTTCCTAATTGTGAAAGTGTAAAAGAGATAGACACACATATTATTCTTTTTGATTGGATGACAAAGGCAAATAGCCCATTTAATCTTCCTTATGTAGTTGACTGTATTATATATTATATTGCTGGATATTTTGTAAAACAAGTAAATAATAATTACTGTTATAATTAAAACCCCAACAAACAATGGAATAGTAATACTTTTTATAATTTTCATAAATGTTTCTCACATTACTTGTTAGGTTTCGAAAAGACGTAAGTGTAATATATGTGAAGATTCATTTAAAGGTCAATATATTAGTGATGAAGAAGGTAGCATTATTGACGTCTATGAAAACACAAGGGATTTTAATTCATCCGAATAAAGGGATCTTTAAAATGCTGACATTAGTTTAAACAAGTTTCCAAAAGTACATGGAAAAACCAGACGTTTTCGATTTAGTAACGACGGAAGTTTGTTACGAAACGGGCTACACGTTTCCTTGTACTGAACATCAAGAAGAAATGATTAGTTTAATAATAAACTACTATTTATCCATCAGAATGAAACAGTACACAAAACTAATTAACATAAATGTAACTAAAAATAAAAAAAAAAAATATCAAAACTTACACTTACTTAAACAACAAACTTTTGGTTGTTATTTAATTTGTAAGTTTAGCGTGTTATAATATTATTATTTTTATAATTAAAACTTATTATGATTCCTTGTATGTCTTGTATACACTAAAAATCTACGTCGTAAATGTTTTATACTTAGAAGACAAAATGTTTTAAATCAACCCATCACATAGTATCTATAATCCATATCATTTATTATATTATATAGAGTATAGACATGTCATACACCACTAGATACGGCTGCGTATGATCTATGGCCCGAAACCGTGTTGCTTGTTTATTGAACATTTATACTGGCGGTATGTACAGTGTCCAGTTCTATGTGTATGTCCGTGCTGTAAAGTAATAAAACGCACTTAAGTTGGAATATTTCTTTGTTTAATATTTTGTTTATCCAACTGAATTATGGTGTTAGAAGTGAGAGTCAAACCCACGCCCTCAAATAAATCAGGCACAAACCTAATAATTTCAATGGTTGTCGATTTGACAAACAGCCTATAGTTGCAAGCCCCCTTAAGCAATTAAATGCTATAATAATGCAATTGCTCAGAAAAATATTTAGTGGTTTTATCATTATAATCATAAAACATGATTAAAATGACCTAAGGTGACATATTTTAGTTGTGCTTTGAAATTTGTGTGTCATATTAACTTAGGAGATTTTTGTGATCAATATCCATTAATAATACAGACAAATAGTGGAAAAAATTAAGTTTTTACAAATGAAGGGCATCCCTAGCCTAGCCCATTCATTTTTTTTACTCAGTATCGAGTACTGAGAGTAGCTTCTAAGTACCAAAATTCATTGTCCTATTCAAACGCTAAGGATATTTATATTTAGTTAATACAATATATAACTTCCAATTTTAATTTTGGTTCTTATCATTCTATAACTCATAGGATGATGATGAATTCTTTAATTAAAAAATAATAATTAACTATGTGCTACATTTTAAATGTTGACAAAAAAATTATTATTTTAACGTCTAATTTTTAAAATAAATCATTTTGTATACTTACTTGGGTATGTTATATCATTAGCATAAAAAAAAATTTAAATTTTGAGTTATTATTAATTTTTTGTTCAATTTTAGGACAACAAATTTGGTGCCTGTTTGAAAATAACTTTTACAAAGCAAAAATTAAAGATGTGTTAAACTATACAAACGGACAACAGCATTACTCTATCCACTACACAAAATTTGATCGGAAGTAATTAATGTTTTTAATTGATAACCACTTTGGTTTCTATGTATTTAATTATATAGATATGTTAAATATATAAATTACAATTATTTTTATTGAATTAAATGTTTTAGATGTGGTGAGATAGTCACTCAGGATAGAATTCTTTCAGTTAATAAAAATAATAATACAATTGTCAAAAATCATAATCAAGCCAACAGGTAATTAATACAGTTTTGCAAATTTATCTTTAATTAATTGTAATTGATTTTCTTGATTATTATGTATAAAATAAATATCTATGTGTTTATTTTGGTATTTGTTTTCAGATTACAAAGAAAAATATATCTTCAACATCAAAGATTAAAAGCAGAAATTATTGTAAGTGCCTACTGATGAAATTATGGAAAAGTGTTGAATTGTTGTATAATTTGGATTTTTGGTGACTGATGTGTAGTTTTTTTGGATGTATTTTATTAATTTATAATACATACTAAGATTATCAATCTAATTTATTTTAACAGTAGAGTATCCATTAAGTAATTTTAAATTTTATACTACATTGTAAACATAGTAATTGAAAGGTTTTATTTAAGTAGTTTTTAATCACTCATGTCACAGGTTCTAAAAGTGTTTTCCTAAAAACCCACTGTTTATTGAATCACCCATATTTTGTGGTTTTAAAATAATGTGTTTTAACCATAAAATTTGATAGGTGTGGATTGGTCCACATTTTGCTACAGTAAAATGCTAATTGAAGAATCTAATAAAAAATCTATTATGCAAACTTGGCGAGATAGTCTATTATGTACATTACAGTTTCATTGATTCTCTCACTACAACATTCATATTTTATCTCCTCGAATTTAGACGGTGTTCAGTCCATTATAACTATCAAATATGATAGTTAAGGTTTTATTTAAAAGCAATGATTAAGGTTTAATTGTATTTGTTATAACTTCAATTTTTTTTTTTTTTTTGGTAGCAGCCTCTAGGACCTACAACCTAGGATCCTACAACCACACTTGAATCCGTCCATTTGCTTGTTCCAGTCTGTTTCTCCTATCTCTTTCACATCATTCTTCACTACATTTTCCCACCACATTCACAGTCTTATAATCTGTGTTTTTCCTTTTGGGTTCTTCTCTAGTACTGTCCGGAGTAATGGGTTTTGGTTTCTTCAAGCGTGCCCTGTCCATTGTAATATCTTGTATATGATTGCTTCAACAGTGTTTGGTTTTTGGTATAGTAATTTTAATTTTTTGTTTTTCCTAATTTTCCACCCAATTGTTACACTGTTCTTCACAGGTCCAAACATTTTTCTCAAGATTTTCCTTTCAAAGATGAAAAAATTTACTCTCGTCTGTTTTCCATATTGCCAAAGTCTTTGCTCCCATATGATGTAAGGGTCGTGTATATCTTTTGTTTTAAATTCCTTTGAAAGGGATTGAGCTTCCTTGACAGCTATGTTAGTCTAAAAAAGCATTTGTTTCCAGCCTGGATTTTCGATTTTATTTCTTTTGCTGTTTCATGGTTTTCTGTCAGAATTGTCCTCAGGTACCTGAATAGATCCACTCTACTAAAACTATAATCACCTATACTTGAAGAGCGGCTTAATCTCGTGTGTTTCTGTCTTCTACAACCATATATTTTGTTATATTCTCATGGATGCGTAAACCTATTTTTAATGCTGACTTTTCCAGCTGACTTAATAGTGACTTTAGTGACTTAAACAAAGTTCCCTTTGTAACTCTGACAACAGAACTAGGTCATCCATGTATGCCGCTTGTCCTATAGTTTGTCCCTGTAGATTTACTTCTTTGTGCTGTCTTATATTAATTTTTCTTTTTTTAACTTTTTCCATTGCAATATCAAATAATATAGGTGAGTCTCCTTGCCTTAATTCTGTCCGTACTGGTATTTGTTCCAATTTTGTGGTTACTATTCTGACTTACATATATTTTAATGATACAATCCATAATCAAATGTATGTGTTGAGAAGTGGAACTTGGCCAATATATTTATTAGACCTTCTTGGTTTAAGATAGCTTCTGCTTTTTGGAAATCAATGAACAGCACATGCATTTCCTTTTTGAATTTCTTTGTTATTTGTAAAAGTTGCCTGACAATAAATATCTGGTTAGTTGTCAATCTGCCTTTTGATATTTTTTGGGCCCTGCAGCACATTCTTTTATGCAAAAAACTAGAATTATAGTTACAAAATTTCACTTTTTAATTATTTACATTTATCAGTTTTAGAATATGAATTTGTTATGCAATGGTCATATCATCAGTTCATTTAAATTACTATTGTATATAGATGATAATGTTTTAAGGTTCTTAATAGATTTTTCGCAACATTATTCTCTTGTTTAAGTTAAATTCTTTTTAATTATTTTGGATGGATAGTAGTTAGTTAAATAAATCTAGGTTTTTTGTATGGTAGTAGGTTGTTGTAGAAGGTTTATGTTAAACTACAGGAACAAGCGGCTCTAATTGTTATTCTGGGATTTGACAAAAAGTGTTGGTTCTTAGTGCTATCTAGCTGTTAGTATTGTAGTTTCTGTTGTAAAACCAAATTGTTACTACCTGATATTATTATAATACCTAGGGATATATATATTTGTGTCATTGTTTATTTTTTAATATATTTTTTACATAATATTTGTATATAGAATTTAAAAATTCGATATAAAAATGTTGAGCTATATGCTTTCTAAAAAACTTACTACAGAGCGCTACAGAACTATGGTTTTTACTAAATTTGGTAAGAACATTAGGGCCTGTTTTGTCAGGGCTCAATACACAATCATAGTATCTATAGTTGTGCTTTATAAGTAATGATAGTTTTAGTTACAATTTTGTAGCGAGTAAATTATTATTTATGTGATAAGTTTTAAATATTGTGAATCAATTTTTGATCAATCAGTTTTATATGGTCAATTTTTATTAAATTATTTGGTAGTAAACTTAAATCACTACCTTTAATTAATAAAGATGTACCAACAAATTAAGTTATTGTAATGTGTATTAATTTTCTGATTTTGTAGAAGCAAAATGAAGAAATTTCTTTATTTTACCGACCCCCCTACTTAAGAGTTAAATGTATGAGTATGGAAGAAGTAGAATTATTATCAAAAAAACATCAACAAGTGCCAATAGATGATTCAATAGAAAAAAATCCAACTATAATCGAAGCAGATGCTAGTATAATGTCGTCTGCTTCATCTAATGTGTCTCATGTTAATAGCCCCACAGAGAACAATGTAAGTGCTTTAATATAACTTATTATCATTGAACATTTAATTAGACCTAGCATAATGGATAAATAAAATATACTTCTGTATCAGTTAGGCAGATGAGGTAGTCAATTACTCCCATAATCTGTTAAATGATTGATAAAGCTTTTGTTTGTTGTAGTAGTAAACTTTTAATGTTTTAAAATAGCACATTTATCTACCTACCTAGTTAGATTTAAAATCCAACAATTTAAAATTGTTAGTACCTGTTATCATTATATGAGTAATACCTAATGATATTTTTTTTGTCATAATTGATATTTTAATATATTTTTTACATTATATTTTTGTATGGAATTTTAAAATTCCATATAAAAATGTTGAGCTATATGTTTTCTAAAAAACTTACTACAGAGCGCGCACAGAACTGTGGTTTTTACTAAATTTGATAAGAACGTTTGGGCCTGCTTTATCAGGGCTCAGTACACCATCATAGTATTTATAGTTGTGCTTTATATGCAATGACTGTTTTAGTTACAATTTTGTAACGAGTAAATTATTATTTATGTGATAAGTTTTAAATAATGTGGATTAATTCTTGACCAATCAGTTTTATATGGTCAATTTTTATTAAATTATTTGGTAGTAAACTCAAATCACTACCTTTAATTAATAAAGATGTACCAACAATTTAAGTTAATGAAATGTGTATAAATTTTGATTTTGTAGAAGCAAAATGAAGAAATTCCTTTATTATACCGACCCCCCTACTTAAGACTTGAATGTATGAGTAAGGAACAAACTAAATTACCACCACAAAAACATCAACAATCGCCAATAGATTATTCAATAAATAAAAATCCAACTCTAATCGAAGCGGATGCTAGTATAATGTCGTCTTCTTCATCTAATGTGTCTCATGTTAATGGCCCCACAGAGAACAATGTAAGTGCTTTACAATAACTTTTATTATCATTGAATATTTAATTAGACCTAGCCTAATGGATAAATAAAATATACATCTGTATCAGTTAGGCAGATAGGTAGTCTGTATTTACTCCCATAATATGTTTAATAATTTATAAAGCTTCTGTTTGTTGTAGTAGTAATCTCTTAGGTTTCTAAGGTAATCTAAGGTTTTAAAACAGCGCAGTTACCTACCTACCATGTTGAATTTAATGTAAGCAATCATGTAAGTATTAGTTAAGTCTTGTTGTGGTTCAACCAAATCCTTAGTAAAAGTTAATAGTCTGAGAAGTCATGGTTTGATTTGACCCAAGTTATTAGTTATTTAATTTTATGTTTCTTGTCAATAAAATTTGACAAGTACAATATTAAATCACTAACCTATGTAGGTTAGTTATTTAAGTAATAACTAATGTTTGAAGTCAACTGAAATAGGTAGCCATTATTTTTTTTTAATCATGACAAGCACTAAATGGATCAATAAAATAATAATAAATTTGGATTTTATGTTTTTATAATATTTATAAATATTGTTCTTTGTTATATAAATAAATAAATATTTATTTGTAAAATTAGTCAGTCACTTGTTCAACCAACATACAACCAAATTGTTAGTACCTGTTATTGAGTAATACCTAATGATATTTTATTTGTCATTATTGATGTCTTAATATATTTTTAGATTCTGAGCGTTAGTGAAGAATGTATTGGTTTTACAATGATGTTTTTTTTTTTTTTTATTTCTGTGATCAAAAGTTCTTATAGTAAACCTGCACCAATTTTAACGCTTAATGCCTTAGAAAGATAATGGATTCGAGATGGTACTTTATTTAAAGCGTTTTTTGAAATTTGATTATTTTAAAAATTTTTAGGGAAAACAAAAAAACGGCCCAATTTTTTGAGTTGCTCCTATTGACCTGAAATTCTTATATGTCAATTAGGATGGTCTTATGAGTGTTCCGCTGAAATTTCAGTCGATTTCGATCATTTTTGAGGGAGTTATGGAACTTTGAAATTTTCGTTATTTTAGGTGGCCGTGTATTTCTTATGGGAGGCCCAAATAATTACCGGACACGTGTTTTTTACACTTCGATTAAAATTTTTTTTTTTGATTTTTGTGATCACTTTGTCTAGTAGAAAAAATGCTCCAATTTTAACGTATGATACCTCAAAAAATAGATAATGATCAGAGATGGTACTTTATTTGAAGCGTTTTTAAAATTTTTTATTATTTTTTAAATTCTAAGGTAAAAACAAAAACGATCAAATTCCCAAAAGTGTTCCATTCGACTTGAAATTTATACGTGTCATTTAAAAGGGTTATAGAGTTTACTGCTTAGTTTTCAATCGATTTTGATTATTTTTAAGGGAGTTATGGAATTTTGAAATTTTTGAATTATTCAATCTTGCGCAGTTATTGTTCCATAAAACCTCTAGTTTTTACGTTAAAGTCTTGAAACTTTATTACAATCTAAACAAGATAGTTTTACACATGTGGTTGAAAAATTTAGATTCTTGGTTAACACAATTTTGGTTTATAGCCGATTATAAGTTGTTATTTTGTCTTAAAACTCGTCATTCTGTGCGGCTGTGTATTTCTTATGAGGAACTAATAATTACGGGAAACGTGTTTTTTCCACATCGATTTAGATTTTTTCGATCTTAACATCCAAAATAAGGATCGGACAAAGCTGAAACTTTTACATAATACAATAATTTATTGTTGCTTTCAGAAATTAAATAATGCGTTTAAACCACAGCTTCTAAGCTAGTGGCCCACCTAAAGGGTAGTCGCTACCCTATCAAACTACCCACACAAACTAGACTGATCCCGGCGCTTCCTTTTTACATTATATTTTTGTATGGAATTTTAAAATTCCATATAAAAATGTTGAGCTATATGCTTTCTAAAAAACTTACTACAGAACGCTACAGAACTATGGTTTTTACTAAATTTGATAAGAACGTTAGGGCCTGTTTTGTCAGGGCTCAATACACAATCATAGTATCTATAGTTGTGCTTTATAAGTAATGATAGTTTTAGTTACAATTTTGCAACGAATAAATTATTATTTATGTGATAAGTTTTAAATATTGTGGATCAATTTTTGATCAATCAGTTTTATATGGTCAATTTTAATTAAATTATTTGGTAGTAAACTTAAATCACTACCTTTAATTAATAAAGATGTACCAACAAATTAAGTTATTGTAATGTGTATTAATTTTCTGATTTTGTAGAAGCAAAATGAAGAAATTCCTTTATTATACCGATCCCCCTACTTAAGAGTTAAATGTATGAGTATGGAAGAAGCAGAATTATTATCAAAAAAACATCAACAAGTGCCACTAGATGATTCAATAGAAAAAAATCCAACTATAATCGAAGCAGATGCTAGTATAATGTCGTCTGCTTCATCTAATGTGTCTCATGTTAATAGCCCCACAGAGAACAATGTAAGTGCTTTAATATAACTTATTATCATTGAACATTTAATTAGACCTAGCATAATGGATAAATAAAATATACTTCTGTATCAGTTAGGCAGATGTGGTAGTCAATTACTCCCATAATCTGTTAAATGATTGATAAAGCTTTTGTTTGGTGTAGTAGTAAACTTTTAAGGTTTTAAAACAGCACATTTACCTACCTACCTAGTTGGATTTAATGTAAGCAATCATGTGAGTATTAGTTAAGTATTGTTGTGGTTCAACCACATTCTTAGTAATAGTTAATAGTCTGGGAAGTCATGGTTTGATTTGACCCAAGTTATTAGTTATTTAATTTTATGTTTCTTGTCATTAAAATTTTCCAAGCACAGTATTAAATCACTAACCTACGTAAGTTAGTTATTTAGGTAATAATTAATGTTTGAAGTCAACTGGAAATAGGTAACTACTATTTTTTTTTAATTATGACAAGCACTAAATGCAGCAATAAATTAAAAATAAATTTGGATTTTATGTTTTTATAATATTATTTAAAAATTTTATTCATTGTTAAATGAATAAATTTTTTTTAATTTATAAAATTAGTTTGTTATTTTTAAACCAAATTGTTAGTACCCGTTATCATTATAATACCTAGTGATTATTTTTTTTGTCATTTATATTTTAAGTTATTTTGTACCTAATATTTTTATATGGAATTTAAGTATATATTTATATAATAAAATTTGAAAATTAAATGAGTTATGTAAAACAAATTTTCTATCTCAATAAATGAATTTTAAAAAAATCGGCCCAGTTTATTTCAAACACTTGCAAAAAAAGTTTTGAAAAACGGTGTTATTTTTATTATAACTTTGAAATTATGAACTGTTGTAGAATGATTCCGACCTTAAAGAAAATTCTAAAAATAGAACTTTCAAATACTCTGAGGTATTTGATATTATATGTTGGGTTTTTTTATGGTATTAGTTTTAAAATTATGGCAATTTTAAACTGTTTTCATAACTTTACAGATTTAATTTATAACTTTCCAATACTTTGACCCACAGCATCAAACTACTACCCATGCAACCTAGAGTGATTTATATTTTTTAATAATAATCATTATATTTTTTTATTTAGAGTATAAGTGAACAATATCCACCAGGAACCATAGTATGGACAAAGATATTATATAAGATTTGGTGGCCTGGACGCGTTGTAAATTTGGAAGACACTCCAGAAGAATTCCAAGACTATGTTTATTGTTACAAAAAAAATTATAAAGTTATAGTTAGTTACGATACGGATAAAACTCAGTAAGATAATTCAAATGATTTATTTTAATATAACTATGACTAAAAATTTTTTTTTTTTTTTTTATTGCAGTGATGCAATCACCAACTTAAAGCAATTAATGAAATACAACTGCCCAGATAAAATAGATTTATTAAAAAAAGGATATCGTAAGTATATTTTTTTATGTGACATGTATTCTTTCCTTAATTTACCACTATGATCCATCAACTAGGTTCTGTACATAATGTATGTCTAATACTCTTCTCTTTCACCATTCTCTCAACTATTTGGGTTCAGCCACCTTTGTCTTATACTTTCTCTTCGTCATTCACATTCCCTCCACACACATTAACAGCCACTACATTACTTTTAATTGTTTTCATCCATCTCTTTTTGGTTTTCTAATACCTTTTTATTCTTGAACATTGATTTTCATATTCACTTTTACTGCTTTAGTTTCCCATCTCATCAAATGTACAAACCATCTCAGTCTATATTTTCTCATTTTATCCATTATTGATGCATCACTAATAATATCTTTTGCATATGATATGTTTCTTATTCTATTTTCTTTTGTTATTCTATTTATTTAACTATATTCATTACTGTCACTCTCCTACTCAATTCTATTCACCTGTCAACCACCCAACACTTCAAACCATGTAACATGGAGGTTGATGTCACCACTCTCCACACTCCTGTAAAATTTATCCTTAAGTCGTGTAGCAATTTAAGATTTGGCAGTAAAGTAGGAATAGAAGAAGATTGGATAGAGTACAAACATGTGTGTAAAATAGTGATGAGCGTAGTAAGCAAAGAAAAATTTAAGAGTGATGTTGAGTAGGAAAGACTAGAAACATAGGAAGTAGAAAAAACATGTATAGACTGGCTAAAATTAAAGAAAAGCAATCCAGGGACTTATAGAATGTTTGATGCTGAAAAAGTGAGAATAAGAGAGTCAAATGAAGAAGATGTTAAAAAGAGATGGAAAGAATATTTTGAGAAATTACTGTACAAAAAGTATCCAGTATACTTATACCTTTACTTAAAGGGAAGAGATTGAAGATTAGTAGACTATAGGAGTAAAACAGTGTATAATTTTGGAAGAAGAGACTAGGCGCTTAACAATACTAGAAGAGTAATGGCAGTAAGTGGTGATGTAATAGAAGAGGTAAAGAACTTAATTTTAGTACCTAGAAATCTTTGTACAAGTGCATGGAGGCTTCATGAAAGATGTGAAACATAGGATTAAGTGCAGTTGGATGAAATGGAGAGAATCATCAGGTGTTTTATGTGGTAATTGAATTCCAATCAAAAGGTATGTTTTACAGGAGTGTTGTGAGTCTAAACATGATTTTGTATGATTTGAAGTGTTTAGCGGTTGACAGGAAACTAGAACAGAGTATGAGTGTAGCGGAAATGAGAATGCTTAGATGGATGAGTAGATGGAGGTAGAGAAAGACCACCAAAGAGATTTGAATGGAAACAATTGAAAAAGATAATGTTAATGTGTGTGTAAGAATGTGAATGATTGTGATAAGGGGAGGAATAGGACAAGGGTGGCTGACCACTTATAGTTTGGAGATAGGCAAAAAAGAAGAAGTCTTGTTTGCCTGATAGTAATTTTACTATTGATTTGTATTTTTTATGAAATTTACAGTTTTATATGATAAAGAATTAAAAAGTGGCGTAAATAAGACTGGTATTTGCATGGCTAATTTCATTGAAGACGTTAAATTAGCAGAAAGAGCAACTGGGGGCAATGAAAATATTTTTGATAACATAAAAGAAAATTCTATAAAACAAGTCCTAAATAAATTGAAACATCAACAACTACTGAAAGCCCTGTTCACACCTAAAAGAATAAAAAAAAAAAAAAAAAGTTTTGGGTATAGGTCTACAAGAAGTACAACGCTCATGTAACATAAATGTGCTTGTGTCATAATAATGTCAAACCCGTAACCTATAAAATAAGTATATTATGTATATTATAAAATAAGTATATTATGTATACTTGACATTTGCATGTATATTATATATATATTTTAGAATATATATATAATATATAAAATGTATAAATTGTCTATCTTATTAAATTATGATTAAATTTAGCACGTTAAAACTTACTATTTTGGTTTTTTTTTCTATTATTAATACGATGTACATTAGGTCCGTGCGCGGCTCGTTGTTATGGGCTTGTTTTGTTCTTTTTTTTTTAAGCTTGGCAGCAGACCTACCGGCCTGCTTGATATTACTTTTAGGTATTTGATATTTAAATGTACTATATTACAATGTTAGAATATTTGTTAGATCAATTTGTGACCAACCTAGGAGTTAATTTTTTTTGTCTTGTATTTATTCATTGTAAGTACTAAAATAACTGACTCTTTTATTTTAAAATTTTGTTAGTATTTAACTTGCTATTATTTGTGCTCAATTTATTACTTATAATTTAATGAACTTTAATTATTGTTCAATTCTATAAAATGTATAAGTTGTATATGTTATTAAATTATGATTTCATATAGCACGTTAAAGCTTACTATTTTGGTTTTTTTTCTATTATTAATACGATGTACATAACTATATGCTCATAATTTTATTATAATTATTAGTGAATAAATTCATGTATATTTTTAAACTCTTTAAATATCCATAAATCACATGCTAGATGTCAGTGTGGATTTTATTAAAAGAAAACACCGTAACTCAAATAATCATATATTTTGATTATTTTTCATTGTATACTGATCATTCTAATGCGTTGTGTTATAAAAAAAAAAAAAAAAAAAATTAAAACACTTTATTGTTAGGTATGTTATAATATTCAATTCTGAATTTGTCTCAAGGGTCTTTATCACTCTGAATTTTATGACATATATATAGTTACAAAAAATAATAGTGGTACTGAAAACCACCAAAGAAAGAATGTGATGCACATGTTTCCTATATTATACTGCCCATATTTGTGATGCCGTGAAATGCATCATCCTCCGAGAGGAGGATGACGACCGGGCGAGAGAGACGCGCACCATGACCGCTTGCGGCATGGTGTAGTCAACAAGAAAGGAGAAGTAGACCAGTGATGTGAGTTAATGTCACTTCACTGGCCTTAGGATGGTGGCGTCGGGGGAAGTAATAGGAAACTCGTACCCCCGACGCCGCCGGATCAAACGAAAAAAAAGGTTTGAAAATTTAAAAAACGGGCCCTCGTAATAATCTGATTTACTAAAAATTTCATACGCGGCTGCTATCAGGTTTTAATTTGAAAAAAAAAAATTCGATTTTTTTAAAATTTCGAGACTAAAAGCGCGGATGCGGAGTCAAATTAGAGAGAGTGCAAATGACGACCGTCTCGGCGCCTAGCAGTACCGGATTACTCGAAATACGAAATTATCATTATTATTTAATATGGGCCCTACACAGTATACAGGCCTACACGGGTCACCGTAGGGTGTTTCTCGGAACACCTGGAACATCCTGTAGATTCACCAGTTATGAGAAATAGTTTAGGTTAGGTATAGAATCAGTGTTTATTTCAGAACTTTTACCCTCGGCAGGAGTCATTGTAAATTTTCAAGGGGGTTTGTTAAAGGAGCAAGTAATTGAAGGAAGTAGAAAAAAGAGCTTTCTAAAAAAATTCTGTACAATATAAATTAAGACTTCAGATTACATTTCAGATTCCCGAGGGGGGGGGGGTATATTTTTTTCCCGGGAGGGTAATACTCCCTCGGTCACCCCCTGAAATACACACTGGACTCGATATGAACAACAAGGCAAATCCGTTTATAACATTGCTCGTTTTCCGTTGTTCTTCGAGTGTTTTTTTTATAAAACCCTGAATACATTCGCGATCATCCGCTTAATATTTCAACTATAGGTTTTTGCACGATTATAGTTCTTGTCATCAATTTACCGTCTACGAAAAGGTTTAATTTAAACGTTCCCCCGTCACGATACGACGGATATAAGTACGCGGTTTTATGCCACGGAGCATGAAAAAATGTTTTGGGTATGCAGAATATGAACAGTAAAAAAATTTGAAACAATCATTTTAGATGGACGGAAGGTGTGTAAATTGAAATTAAAATATGACATTATTACACTATGGATTAAAACTCCAATACATTCGCCTGTAATGCTATTAAATACATAGGTTTTTAGTTTGATATTTCGTCAAAAACAGCGGCGTGACTTTGATTCGCAAGACGTTATTAGTGAGTGGGATTTAATCAAAACACAATATTATTATTGAACACTTTTATATGTGGTTTATTTTGATCATTCTCCAGACGGCGCTCACTCCACGAACGCCTTTGATTTGGTGTTAAGGGTGTTCCATAGTTACCGCAATCGTTCAGGCAAAAACTGGCCGCAAATACGGACATTTTAGCTCACCGTGGTACCAGGAACCCATGATCCGCATGACGCGGCTCGAAACCGACGCGACGTTCGCGTACACGTGTTTACGGCGAAGTGTTTGCCACGTGGTGCACTTGAAACGCGAACGTCAGCTTCACGGGACCCTGGTACCAAAAATTAATAATTTCGCGGAGCGATGGACTGTATTTATTGATTAAAATATAATATTCTAGAACTATAAATATTACAATATTATTCTACGGCAGTATTATATTTATTCTATAACTACATTATAATTATTCTATAGTTATATTATAATCAACACCACCGTTCATGTAAAAACTGGCCGCAAATACGTGTATTTTACCCCACCGTGGTACCAGGGACCTATGATCCGCATGACGCGGCACGAAACCGACGCGACGTTTGCGTACACGTGTTTGTGGCCACGTGGTGTACGTGAAACGCAAACGTCGACTTCATGGGACCCTGGTATCGAAAATTGACGATTTCGTGGAGTGACGGGCGCACAACACCACTGCCGCCGCCGCCGCCGCAAAGACTGGCCGTAAATACAATATTGTATATTGTATACGTCATACAATAATAATAAATTAATAATATATATTTTTATATATTATTAATTAATAATAAATATACAACATATTTTTGTCCCCCGTGGTACCAGGGTCGCATGAAGTCGCACGGGAAGTTGTGAAGTGGCGAGCGCGCCAAGTGGAGACCTGTACACATAATTATGAAACGTCGGTTCATGGGGCCCTGGTACATGAATCGGCTAAAATACGTATTTCCGGACCGTTTTTTCGCCTAAACGGAGGCGGCGGGTGTGTGCGGGGTGTTGTATAATTTAAAAAAAGCCGGGATCAGTCTAGGTCGCGTGGGTAGTTTTTGACGGGGTGGCGTCTACGCTTTGAGTGGATCGCTAGTCTAGAACGACAAACCACACTGTCTTCGAAAATACGATTCTGAGCGGGCTCGAGTGGTAAAAACAAATTTAACAATAAAAACTTTTATCAAATACATATATGTATGTATGTTTCCCACTAAAGTATTGTGTAAAAGTTTCGACGAATTCGTTGCGATGGTATAAGTATCGATAAAACGGAATTTTTTCGCTTAAGGCGTCACAACTATTTTACATAATATTTTTCTTGAGGGTATTATAATAATATTTTTGATTATGAAAAGGACGACTCTACAAAATCTATAAAACAATTAACTTACACATTTTTGTTGTAATCATTTTATTGTTTGCGTTTTCTATCAACAGTAATCAACAGATTCATAATGATCATTATTATATAATTTAATAAATTTTTTTACGTTTAGTTTTCCGTCTTTTTGTGTAACATTTTAATTTAGTATTCTTCCTTGGCGGAGAGCAAAGCTAATAGATACATATTTTTATTTTATTCTTTTTCAAGCAAAAAACATAAAAATTATTACTATGGTTTTGCGAGTAAATAGACAACAGGCGTAGGCTTAAGGCGGTCCATTCTAAAATCGTAACCGTAATTGGAAGGCCACATAAACCTCTATGGATTTTATACTTTTCCCGGTCAATGGGGGCCGCGTTCTACAGAATGTCTAGAAATTCCATAGAGTACCACATCCGATACATTGTTGCAGGTAACACGATACGAGTGTATTATATAGGTACGTATAAATGGGTCCGGTTTGCAGGATAACACTGTTGTTGCTCGTTAAAAAAGTAAAATGTTCAATCTTATGTACATAGTGTACAACGTCCTTTCAATAGGTGACGACTATGATTGTTTTAAAAATAATTTACGTGTTGAGCTGGGTACAAAACTTGTTCGCTACAATTACACGATGTCGTTTCATACAATCGGCGGTATATCTCGCTCTACCTTTCTATTCGTTCGACCGTCAATTGGTAAGATTGTTTTCTTCTGCGTCGATTCGTCCGTATCGTTGAGTCTCGATGTCATTTTCGCCATTTCGCAGAGACGGAAGCGGATCGTGAAAACGGGGTGGCGCGAAACGCAAATCCGCCGCAAAAGATATCTGCTGTAGATTATACACAGATGTGCAATAGAATTAAAATTAACTTGTTTATATACACCATCATTAGCGGAGCGAAACGCAAATCCGCCGCAAAAGATATCTGCTGTAGATTATACACAGATGTGCAATAGAATTAAAATTAACTTGTTTACATACACCATCATTAGCGGAGCGAAACGCAAATCCGCCGCAAAAGATATCTGCTGTAGAATATACACAGATGTGCAATAGAATTAAAATTAACTTGTTTATATACAC
>CM029357.1:43279035-43319758 GCA_017140985.1 Hormaphis cornu | reverse complement strand
TATCATTAGCGGAGTGCAGAAAAAATAAATTAAATCATTCCACCTGCGACAGACCTCAGAAATAGTTGTTTTTACAGCCAATTATGATCTATTGGTTTTTATTTTTTTAAAAATATTTCCACCAAAAGTCGAAGTTTTTATTAGACATTAATCACGAAAAAAAATGGAAGTTTAAAAAACTTCATGTTTCTATATACTTAGCTCGAAAACGATTGAAATTTGTATCAGATCTGTATTTTACTCATTATTACTGTTTTAGAAATAACTATTACGGAAGTTACGACCGAATCGAATCGATTTTGTTAAAATCACGTTTGCTTTGGTACTTTGTACCGGTTTATTTCGAAGTTTTTTTTTTTTTTTTTTTTTTTGGGGGGTAGGTACTTTTAACTTTTTTGGAATTGAACATTTTTAAAAAACAGGTAGTATCCTAATGCACCAAGGACATAAGTTGAGCTACACTACGTGTGTAAAGATATGAGCAATTATCTATAGGAGTTATGCGAGAGTGTGAGACACAAAAACTTTTTTTTTAAAAAGCACGCGTCTTTGTAAAATATAGATTATAGCAGCTTCATAGCTTCGCTCAGAATCTAAACTTGAAAAATACTTTGCGCGCATGCACAATAAGATAGTGGAGTGTATTTTATTTTTACTCCGAATCACTCAATCTACATCTACCTACATGCATTACTGTGTGAAAAAATGTTCCAAATAAATATTGAACATCAAATTCGTCATGACGCATTGTATTGATTGAAACACTGCGGGCACTAATTTGCTTGTCCCGTTGTACGACTGCCACAAAAATTAAGTTTTACAGAAAACAATAGTGATTTTCCAATAATAGCCAGTGAAAAAATAAAAATAAAACGCAGAAAATTAATCCCACAAATTTACCAAAATGAGCACCAAAAGTATTATAACCGCGTCTCTTGGGAAAACACAGCTGCTGCGGTTGGCCCCAGTTGCCCAATTGAACACTTATGACGATGTTTAGGTTTAATTTAATTTTTCTTTGTCTTTTTTTCACCGGTAAACTGTGCGAGGCAAGGCTATAATATATGTTACATATTTTGTATTTTACGATTCAATGAAGCAAACAGTTAGAAAATACAAGAGCGTTTATACAACATGAGTAACTATAACATATTATACCTACTTATAGTTTTATTGTAACTCGGTTTAAAAGTACACAACAACTTTTGTGCAAACTTTGTAAGAACCTTAACATCATAGCACAGGTACCTATCTATAATATTATTATTATTAAAAGGTCAAATTTTATAAATATGTTTCAAAGTGATTTTGGCGCTTTAAATTAACGTGTCATTCGAATAAAAATTAAAATCCGACCTTTTGCCGGCAGTTAATTTTGCACGTAAAAACAACGATTTATAAATCATTTTCAATGGTGTAAATGTATAATGTTTAATAATGCATAATAATTATTATGTAGTTTTATAGTTCTATTGTGTGATGGCAGAAGTTGATGTGTCATTTTTGGCGATTTTCGGATTATCATGTAGAACGTAGATAGTGGAGAAATCGTACGTTTCAAGTACTGGAAAAACATGGATACGTCTCTCATGTGTATAGTGCAAAGGGCCAAAACTGATATATTATTAACATTTGATAACATACGTGATGGCAGAACTCGATACATTTTATAAATACCTTTAATTGAGTAAAATTGATAAGTCGTTTTTTGAAAATACGTGATGGCAAAACTTGATAATACGTCATAATTAGGTTTTTATAATTATTATTTACTACATATTTTTAATTTTTTTTCAATTGATTTATAGAGATTAAATTACTTTTTTATAATTAACAAAACAACTTAAAATAATTTTTTACTAAACAAAATATTAATTTTATTTTACTTTTATGTTGTTGCAAAACATGCGACAGGCACATAGTAAAATACGCTAAGCGAGGTACAAATCTGTTTCGTAAAATTAAAGTAATAAAACTATTAAGTTTGATAGTGGATAGTTTTGCATATTTTGTGTGTCGACGCATAAATTCAACATATTTAACATACAAGATTTTTTGGAATTATTAGCGCAAATTATTTCGTATGGATTCAGAGAAAAGAATAAAATATTCGAGAATTTAACAAAACGACAAAGATTTAAATTTTACAAAGAGTGTTTGATTTTTTGTGCCAAGATAGAATAATAAAAATTGTCGAACTTTTAAAAACGATTATATAATTCTTCTTACGAGTTGTATAGAATTGTATATTTTATCACGCACATTTTAAATGCTTGATTTTATATTTTTGTGTATAAAAACGCATGTTTCCAAACTTTTTAAAGCATATTTTAATTCCTATTGTTGCCGGTTTTTGGATTGGTATAATATGCTTTTTTATGCGTTTTTTAAAGCACGAATATTACTATTACATGCCCTGATTGTAATTAATAAAATTACACGCGTTTCCAATGATTTTCACCGAATAACGGCCGGAAGTCGTTATAAAAGACTGATTTTGGAAAATCGAAAGGGAAAACACGTCTTAAAACAACAGAACGCTGCAGTCACAGTGCGTATGTAACTCGATCGGGCGAGTTAAAAGCTATACATATATAAATATTGTGTAATATGGCTGTATAACGAGCTCCGCGCTAACAAGGCGTCTGAAATTTGATCAGAAATTACGGCCGTTTCTCTTTCGCGACGTGCCCATAATTTTCGTTTTATGGTTTAAGCGAAGCGGGGAAATTTGACGGCTCGGAGTGTGCAGTTGTTATCGTTATATTTATCGGTAACGTTACATTATTGTTATTTATCGTTATTATGATTATATATTATTTTTTATTAAAACACAACCCGGCGCGAAAACCGAACGACGGCGGAAATCCGTTGGTAGGTATAAGTAACTAATATTGTTATAAGATTAGTTTTCGCGTGTATAAATATAAAAACTAAAAAATTGCTTACGAAAATGGCAATTCTGAGTGAGCTCAACGCCTCGAATAGCAAAATAGAGAGACTAGATAAATAAATAAATTCGTCGCAAAGTTTAGTTTATTTATTTAAATAACGTGTAAAAATTTCAAACCATTCGGACCATTAATTGAGGAGTTATTACGTTTTTAGAATCAATTGCACAACAGTGTGTAGTTTCATTGTTAAAATCAAAATAACACGGGTTTTCAATACTTTTTTGTATACGCTTTCAGAATCCACTCTTACAAATTTTGAGTTTTTTTTCCAAAAATAGTCAAATGAACGATTGTCCAAAAATTTTCCTACTTTAAACAACTTAATATAAAAATTGTGCCAACGGTTTTTTAAAATTTTTTAGTAGCATATGTAATTACATGTTGGAAACTTAGTATTAAATTTTCAAAAAAATTTTTGAAAATTTTATTGTTCTATACTTAGTTCAAAAATGTTTGAAAGTTCTTGAAATGTGTATCAGGCTTGTATCTTACCAATTTTAATAGTAAATAAAAGTTTCAGCTTTCCCGATCATTATTGTGAAAATTATGTCAAAAATCTAAATCGATTATGTCAAAAACACGATTGCCGTAAATTGTAACGGTTTTTTCCTTAACTTTTGCTCAGTTTTTTTATTGCAATTTTTAATTTTAGAGACGCTCAAGTCTATGACCTCTCACAGTTCCATCTGTGCCCATATACCTATTATTAGAGTTACTGACGTTATAAATTGGAGCATTATTGAAGAAGTTAGTGTGATCACATAGTGGTTAAAAAAGAAAAAAAAACATACATCATGCCAAAACCAATACATTCTTCGTTTCACTCAGAATCTAAAAAAGTATAGATACCTATATACCTAGGCTGGGCTGGGTTTAAACTTTTTTATGCCCGGGGCTAATCTATATTTTTGAGGCCTCTATATAACAGTAAAAATTTAAAAATAGCCAATATCTAAATGTAGTTAAGGATAAAAATCAAAAACTCGGATTTCTTTACTAAATTCAAAGAATATGCAATGCAAATTATGAACTTGACGACCATATTGAATTTCTCGATTTATATACATGTGAGAAATAAAAGCGTTCGTTTCAAATCACTTTTCGTTCACCTAACCGGAATGACGATTCCGAAAACGACATTTTATCCGACAGAAAACAATTAAATATTTTATATTTAGGTTACAAGACCAAAAAATGACTCACCCAGTTCTGGCAAAATTTCCCAAGTACAGGATCATAGCGTCGGAAAGTGCAGCTTCCGCTTTTGTGAAATTTCGGGAAAAATGGTTCATACCTTCAGTCACCATTGGAGCGCCGAACATGTATGGAAGTTCTTCGCCGTGTGCAGTTCCTATCCTCTGAAAAACAAAAAAAAAACAACAAGTTACGTACAGTTCTGATCAAATTTACTTAGTCTCCAAAGTCAAATCAGTAAATAAATGAGCAAACGAAATGAGTGTACAATTTTTTTTTATCGTATGATAAAAATTAAGTATAAAAACAATTCCACAAGTTTTCTACCGTTAAATAAATATATATATTTATTTCAAGGTATACGTATAGTACCCATATACATATATTAAAATGTAAAACTGCCAATGGTGGAGTATAATAAAATGAAAAAAATGTTTTTAAATACTTAGACTATATGGCTGCTTGTTCAATAATAATTAAACAATTATTGTTTAGCGTTATTTTCATATTATGACCTTTATTAAATTTTGACACAATTTGATTTGGTCTGAAGCTGACGTGAACAAACATTATAAATAGTAATATATTATGAGCCTTGAGGCAGTTGAGGAAATAAAGAAAAAGCAATTAAACAGCATATGCTGTCCAAAACCCGAAAATATAGATAAAGATTTTGAGTGGTAACTACTTGGTAGGTTTTAACTTTATTAAAATAACCAAAACAAGAAATCAGACGAGTGCGATACTGATTGAGGAAAATGAATTTTTATCTCGGAAGTATTAAAAGTGAAATGTTAATATTGTTAATATTTTTATTATTATTATTATTTTTTAAATAACTAAAGTTTGTTATGGCTGAATCACAAGTACAATTCACTAGGTGATGTAATATTATTTCTTGCAATAACACGTGCCAAATGACGGTAGTTAAGACAAAACAGAATATCAACAAAGCATATATTCGATTTTTCGTTTCAATGATTTGTAATTAAAGTTCTTGCGTAGGTGCGGTTACCTATGTTGGGGAGAAAAAAATCCAAATTGAAATTTTATAATAATCATAGCAATTTTTTCATTTTTTGTAGATGACAGTAGTTCTTAATTTTTTTTTTATTCTAACAAAAAATATAATATCTATGTAAAATATAGGTAAGTTCCTATAAATAGATTGATTTAAATTTATTCATTGTGATATTATGTAACATTATTTTCAGTTATAACATAAGCAATGAAATTTGTATTCTGTCTTGTGCTTAAGTTTCATTAAAAATTCATTTATAAAAAATAAACTAACTATATTCGTTAATTTACAATTATGTCAAATGTAAGTTAACTATAAATAAATTCGTATACTCATGTATCTAATCTATTTTTGTAGATCATCGTAGTTTATTATTTATCATTTTACATGAAATTTTGAAGCAAACAATCTCGATTTTTTGTGGAGGTAATAACTACCTCTAAATACTAAATAATTGTTTTTATTAAAAAGTAGGTGGCTTAAAAAAGCCTCTATTAACTTATTTCACATTCAGTATGAGTTCTTTTGTTTAGTTTTTTAAAATTTTTGTATAATACAATACATACATATACGTATCCATAATTCCTAATTATATTGATAGGTAGTTTTAAAGAGAAATGTGTTAAAGTGGGTACGCTGCATATTGTATGTATAGCAAGACACAAAATTCTTAATATTTTCACGTCGTTTTGATACATCAAATAACCATTTTGAGTACACAACTTTGCACTTAGACATTTCTCTATTGCATCATTCGTTCCAGTTAAACAAAATAATATCATAAAAGAAACCGAAATAAGGATTTTAACCACCAAAACCGACAATAAATTTAACTTACATCCATTTAAATGTGTTATGAATGATACCGATAATATTTAATTTTCAGAAAGTTCGGACGTGGAAGATAAATATCAAAGATTTGTGATAATTTTTTTATACATTTTTATCATAATTATTATTTATTAAGCATAAGCGTAATGTGTACACCGCGTTACCTCAAGGAATCTCTAGCGTTTTTTTTTCACGAAGGGTGATTATGATATAGAAAAAAACTTTGGTAATAAAAAAAAAAAATAATACTACGTTATGGGATTTAAGATTATAAATGAAAATGAACATTTGTGTTGATGTTGGTGTCTGAAGTATCAAAAAAAAATAAAAATAAAAAAAATAAATAAATAACAATGACAAAAGCAAAATGTTAGATTATGCCAAAATGTCTAAAAACACATTAATTGTGTAGCGTTTCCATATAACTACCACGGAAACCAGTAGAAAAGCTTTAAAATTAATGCTAATACATTTAATTAAGATCCCGAAACAATGATAAAATTCTACCAATTTCAATATAAGAATTTCTGAAAAAAAAAAAAAAAAATTCACGATGGATATTTCTTACTTATAGTTTTATTTAGAAATAAACAATTGAAAATGGCATATTGTGCACTTACGCAAGATGAATTATTATGGTACCAAACAAATAATAGTACGATATTATACTTAAATTTGTTTTTTTATGTAATTTGAATTATTTTAACTTACAAAAACAATAATTGTAGTTATTTTTAATACAAGTATCAAATACAGAAATAATATTACAACATTGACCTAATAACAGTTAATATAACATAACAGAAAATTACCTATAAAACAATAAGTTACTAATTAGAATTTAGATAAAGAGTTTAAGCAAATTTTTTAAAATTATCTAGAGTAAAAAATATAAAATATACTTAAAAAATAAGACATAAAATAAAATCAAAATGTTTAGTTTTGAAAATCTGTTTTTTTCTTAAATTTTTTATCGTATTGAAATAAAAAAAAAAATCAAATTACACTAAATTTATACAAACATTATCTTTTTGAAAATATATTAATAAACTTATAACTAATTTCTTCTTGAAAATTTATTTCTAATAATAAAAATACTTATAAGACATAATAAAATATAGTATTGTTGTAGAACTTGTGTAATATATTAAATTATGAATATAATAAACAAACAATACTCTTTTAACCTTTATTTTGCGTGCACACTATTTTTATACCCCTTAAATATAATTTATTATTTTTAGTTATTATATAGCACACTTATTTTTAGTTATTTGATAAGTGTACTCAATTTAAAATGCCAATCCTCAGAAAAAATAATCTGTCTATTATATTATAAATATTGCAAAACTTTGTACAACTCGTAGTAAAAATTATTATAATTTAAAAAAATTACGTTTCTTTTCAATGAGTTTTGAAAGATTTTGCATATTATTATGAAAAAACTGTTTTAATATATTAATTTGATCTTTAATTAATTTTGACCAAATTATTTAAAAAAACGTTTTAATATTGACAAATATTGCACAAATATAAGAAATAAACGCCTCTTCATTATATTTTGCTAGCATTGTGTGTAAATATTTTTTTGTTTCTATAACATATTATAACAGTAAACAAAAACATTTTTATGTTTTGAATTGAAGCAAAAACAAATTTCAAACTTTTTGTTTTTTAGTATTTAACCTACTTTCGTTATTTTTTTCTTTATTTTTTTTTACAAGCAACTCAAAATAATTTGAGTATTTCAGAAATCGCGTCATTTAAAATATCATATATTATCAGTTTTGTTTGGTTAGCTTCGAATTCATGAATTTGGTAGAAAGGTTTAAATATATTTTTTTTGGGATTGTAACTAAAAAAAAAAAAAAAACATTTTGAATAAAATGAGATTTCGGGCCGATTACCTATCTGTTCATAATATTAACTAAAGATCGGAGCAATTTTTAAGCATCCTATTTTGATATTTCGAAATATTTTGTTAAAATCTCCTGTACTAAATGCTTGAAAAAATAAATAAGATATCAAAAAATGTTTCAAACAAAATATAATTTAAAGCCAAAATTTCAACTCTTGTGTGATATTCAACGTAACGATTGGAACACTGCTTCTATACGAAAACGTCATCAAAAACCTGAAAACTTCAAACTTTTCGCCGTAAAATTCTGAACTTGTTTTTGGTTTTTGCGATGTGACCCGAAAAGTGAGCAAAGTTTAAAAAAAAACTAGGACCAAAGTATCTCTGGAGTCTACCTATCAGAAAAATCTTTAAAATTTGGAACACTCTTTATGCATACAAAGACATACATTTCTTTTGGTTTTTGGGGTATTCCTGACTCAAAAAGTGAGCAAAATTAAAAAAAAAAACTTGGTCCACTTGACTCCGTATACCTATCAGAAAAGTTGCTGATTTAGAAAGTCAGAGCATTCCTATTTTACCCGAAAAAGTTTTCACGAAAAAAAAAAAAACATCAGTGAAAAAACAATATATAAGTGTTCTTCACTGCGCTCAGAATCCAAAATGCGTGTTAGTAAAATCGACACATATTTTTCCGGAATTGCTCAAAAACTGAAAAAATTCATATAGGCCCTTATCCCCTTCCCCATAACCCATCCGTTTGACCGTCACTGGTGGAAAAAAAGGGTCCACTCGTTTTTTGAAAAAGAATTTGTCGCACGTCCTCGAGAGCAATGCGTTCTTCAACTGTTTTACATGCGATTCGCACACGATAATTATCATTTGTTGGGCGCGTGCATGACCGGTGAAGTGTTTAAAAGTGTCAAAGGTACATATATATATATTATAATTGCTATACATTTCGGTTGTAAGCACCGGTTATGATGTACACGGCAAAACATACGCGAAACACATTATTTTATAGTATTCACGCGCAGTCCACGAAATTTCGGGTATTATTTTACCTACTCGTCACAGAGACTCGAATGACTCTCGGTTTGGCCACGGATTTTCGAGTTTAAATCCTCGCATAACATGTTATGGCCGACACTGAATATTACATCATTGCAGCTGATAAATTAACTGAATTTCCGCGGTTTCCAGCTGCAGTGCCGCGGAAATTGCACCTACAGCGATGACGCTTTTCGCGTACAGTTGACGCGAACTAAACGCGTTAAAACAACAACGTACTTTGTTTAGGTGGTTGAAATTATTATCATCGCAACATACCTCACGAGTGATTTTATTGCTGGGTCGCTGGTGGTTTGCGGTTGACGGCGATATTTCTGCACTAAGTAGCGTTTGAATTGGAACGCGATGATAGAATATTTAAACACGATTCATCCACTTTATTTAAGCTGCAGGCGGCGGTGAGTTGAAATTATACAATCATATCAGATTAATTAACAGACTAAAATTCGTACGATTGAAAATATAGAAAGAAACCAATAGAAAAATATCGGTGATATTCCGTAGGCATATTCCATCTACCATGTGTATCCAAATTACTAAAATCTGTGGACACCCACCCAACCCCCCCACCAACCTTTCCTTAAACACATACATATAAATTTATTATTATACACTTAGATTTGTATAGCTAAAATTCTATTTTATTTAATTAAGGTTCCATCTGCATTGTGTGCTCTTTTTTCTTCTAGATACGTGAAAAACACATTTTTAGTTATATTATAGGCTCGGTATTTCTACCTACTATAGTATAGGTAGTAGTTTAAAATCTTAAATAGTTAAATTATTAAAGTTGAATTCATAAGGCACTTACTTTATCCTGATATTGATGCCTCGTCAACAAACGAATTGTCTCGTTTTTTAAAAAAGAATGTTGATATAGTTTTTGAAACTTACTTAAAAACTCATTACAATTCAACTACAAGGGAAAAAACATACTTTCAACGCTTATATTTTCGAAAATTAAGTGCCCTATTCTAAAAATAAATTTACTGCTATCAACATTTTGAAAAAACGTTTACAATAAAGATAACAATCGGCAGTTGAAACACGGCCGTATTCTTGTATGTTATTTAACACGGAACACCATAATCGCACTATACTACTATAGCAATACCCTGATTATATTTTAAAAGTAATTGTATTTTTTTCTTAAAATATTGTTATTCTTCTACGTAATTTTTTCTCAATATTTCGAAAATAGTTTAAAAATCAATACATTTTGATTAACAACCTGTCACCCGAGTGTTATACTATAACGATCATAATATAATTAAGAGCTGGGGACGCATAGTTTGTTAAAAGTGTATTAGAATAATAGAATCATTCTAATAGAATGCATCGCCACGACTATTCCCCAAGCGTCAATGCAATGTGCATGCTGCATGTCTCATGCCTGCATTACTGCTACTGCAACCAGCGTAGAGATTTGTCGACTAAATTCAGTTAATAAGTGCAATACAGCAAGTACTGTATGTATATCTCTAATATAATACCTACCTATAATATGTCAAGCAGTCACCCACCTACCCACCCAACCCAAAATCATGTGTATCCGTCGATACACTTGTGGTATAGGATAGCCGCCACTGTCCATAGGTATAATAACTTTGGGTTTTTTATACTATACCTACACATGATTGAACACACGATGAAAATTACCATTAAAGTACGAGTTTTTTCAGCATAAAAATTATTCTTATTTATACAAAAATTTGTTTTTGAATTTAATTTCCGATTTCCCTATACCACAACCACAAAATTTCAATGGGTACCTACGCAAATTTTTTTTTGTAAAAAAAAGTCTTGTAAAGTTCAGACAATGGATTAGAACAAACGGGATGCCGAACGAAGCCTTATCACACAAAGACAGAACTTTCAGGCTTTTAAATTAGACTCGTATCATATTTCGGGACAGCGGTATGTCCCAGATTTTAAATCATACTTGATAAAGTACAATTTTCAATTACGAGAAATAATATCGTGTATTTACAATTGTGGAATGTGTATAACGAAATATTCGATTATCCGCGTGATTGTAGCGCGCGTGTTGTATTTTTAAACATTCTATTTTGTCTTAGGTATTCAACGTGAAGTTCGGGACGTTCTCTCCATCCGAAAGAGTAACAAACAAGCAAATTTTATATGCCTAACACGAAATTTTCAAAGATTTTTTGGTGTTTGAAGTAAAACATTCCCACGTATGCATTCCAATATTCACCCATCTGAGTTAATATTCCTTAATTCTATACAGGCTTCCCTTAACTTAGATTTCCTTGTTAATATACAGACATGTGCTTTCTATCTAAACTAGTGAATGGTGTTATGTCTTGTCCAGAACTATTACAGTCTATAAACTTCCATGTTCCTAAATTTTATTTACGTTCTCGTTCCACATTTAAAATCCCTTTTCATCGAACTTCTTACGGCAATAATAACCCTATTGATCGAATCGCCAGAGAGTGCAATAAATTGAAAAAAATTGATTTGTTTATTATGAATGATTTGTATTCCTTAAAGCACTGTTTTTAGTAGCCTGATGCAAACCTCTAAAGTTATCTTTATATTATGTAAATTTATTTTAATATTATGTACATAATCTATACAACTATTGTACTTGTATCCGTATTCTAACAATGTTACTATTATATATTTTATCGTCACTGTATTTGAGCCTACTTGGGCGTTTATACCAAATAAATAAATAAATAATTAAAAAAATATAATAGTTAATCAACATTTTGAAAAACCCTTCTGTCTTGGTCTATAACCCTATCGTGGGAGTTACCGACTTCTTCAAGCAGAAAAAATTATCACAGAAAAAAAACATCAACGTTGGTAAAAACGCAATACATTCATGTTGTTACGCTCAGCGTTTAAAATTGTTTTCACACACGTGATGCACCGTAAAAAAACCAAATTATAATAAAAACGATACTTCATTGCGTATTCTAAAAGTAGGTAATGCTAATAGATTAGGATACGCTGGACGAAATTTTCCCGGGTTCCAGAAAAAACAATCTGGTAACTGGGACCCGTGCTAGCGTGACCGGCCGGAAACGAGGTATACTTCCTCAGCACTTCCGACTCGGAAAATCCCTTGTAAATCGAGGTTTGCTGCACGAAGCCAGCACAAACGAAAGCCCTTAGTTCAATTCCGAAATTCGTAAGTGGTGGTGCTGTCGTTACCCCGCCCCGAGTTAAAAAAAAAAAACACAAATATACCTATAGTAAATCAGGGTTTGCCGCACAAACGTAGCGCAAACGAAAGCCCTCGGTTTCGGAATTCTGAAATTCGTGGGTGCCAGGGAAACGTACCCGCGGAAACGTGCGTTTACACAGCTCCCGGACGCGTTTAATTATCCGGCTCACGCGATTATCATAAACGGGCGGACGAGCGCGAGTGGTTATTCGACACATCCCTGCCACTGCACTCGACATTTTTTTTTTTTTAAAGCCCATTAAAACCGGACGGTATAATCGTTATACACACGACACTCGGTAAATTATTATTACTATTGCCGCGTTCAGTTCACCGCACAACCGGGCGCCGATTTTGCCGAATTTCGTGCATACGTAGTAGGTAGGTACCGACTGCGTTGTTTTACTCCTCCGATTTGTTTATTGTTATTATTTTTTTTTTTCGTGCTTTCATTTTGGTAGTTCTATTCGTATTTCGTTATCTCGGCCGTGTATTATATGGTTAGGTCAACAGTGATACGGTTTTTTTTCTCTCCGGACCAGCGATCACGCGCTTGGCACCGATCGTGTTGTGCCAACTAATAGTAATAATAACAATAATAATAATAATAATAATAATCGACGTTGCAGTTTTTAGGGGTTGAACGCGTTCGTCACCCCCGCGACTGCGTCGCCATCCATCGGGAACCGCGTCCCTGATAACTATATATTAAGTACTGTTTACACCCAAATGTTGCCCGTGATCGTCAGTAGACGCATTCTTATTCGCGTTTTCGTTCACGGAAAATCAAGCCCCTGTACAAAAATAAGTGTCCCTTTCTACATTTCACGAGCGAATATTTTAAAGTTTTTTGGTGACACGAAATTTTTCGTAAGTTATATTTCAAGTTAATAACTGTAGCTCATAGACTGTAGAGTGTAAGTGATGTTCAAACCATTCCTCGTTTAACGAAAAAAAAAAAAAAAAAAAAAATCAACACAACAAATCTTTATGTTTTCAATTAAAAAAAGAAAAAGTATAGATAGGCTCAGTGAGTCGAATGACGAATACTCAAAAAGTGTTAGTCTTGTATTTAGCTAAATAATCAGACATTTATTTTTTGAAGTTTGTGTAAAAGTTTTGACACGTTGTTTAGATTGTATTATATCAATTTTTAAAACTCCAACTAAAAATTAAAGACATAGGTGCTGGCAAAATTTTTTCAAAAATACAAGGCTTTTTTTAAATCGTTTAAAATTTGTCAAAATTGGTTTTGAATTCCTATTTAAATACACTTACCTCTTTTTAATGTTGTACGAACATTTTAATTTTTCGTAAAAAATAAACCTTCATTCAATTAAAGTGCCAACTGGAGTCAAAGGATTATCTATTTTTCTTCAATCAACTAAAATAAATTGTTAGAAACGGAGCATTTCTACTTTAGAAAAACTATACGAATAAAAAAAAAAAAACACTCTCTTAAGAAAGTTACATTCCTAGCTACGCTAAGAATCTTAAAAAATGCTCATTGTCTGATTTTCTCCCAATTTTGGTAGCGTACGCTATACAATGCTGCAATGCTTACACCTTAATCCGGGCCTAGATTGAATTTTTTTGTGTATAATGTATGTATAATTAGGGTAGTAAAATAATGATTAGAAACGTATAACGTGCTTAGGAGAAATTCGACTATCACGATTAGTTGTTTGTATACTGTGAAGAACCACGTGAAAAGAAAAAGATTTGAACACATTTTTCGGAAGTTTTCTTTTATTCATAAAATGCGGCTTTAACCGTTTAATTTTAGAGTTCATTCGATCCGCATCTATTGTTTACTATAAGGCGTAAGACGCGACTAGTCAACACGATTTTTTATTACTTACTCTGCAGGTGATAGTTTAAAGAAAACCATACATCATTTGATGTTGCATTTACACAGTAATAGGTAGTAAAAGATGGTCGATAATAATATAATCAATGATCAAACGAGAAGAAAAAACTATTCACTTTGATCATAAAAGGTCTCTGTAAAAAATTGAACGACTTACTTCAAGAAACGTTTTTATTCTAAGGCGACGTAATGTCTCATTGATCCTAACCTTTTTTTTTGCACTCGAACAAATCAACATAAAATCTGTTTAAGTATTTTAGAACACAACAATTAATTAAAATACGAGTAAATCGCTTAAGTGCCAAATCTTAATTTTAATTTATTTTACTTTGTACTATCCTATTCAAGTATGGAGTAAATATGAAATGCATTTACACCCAGTAAAGATATAGATACCTAGGTACTTAAAAAAAAATGAGAAATTTTTCTGCAACGATTTGATGTATTTGTTGACATTTAAAAAAACATTTGGACATTAAATGTATAATTATGGTTCTGTTTTGTATTTATACAGTTCAAAATACGTTTTTCTGTATCCAATATTATCGTTCCCGTTGTTAATATTATATAATTATTATTAAATAATATTATATTATTTGTATGCATGACAATATGCAGCTAGGTTACCAGAAACGCATCAAAATGTATCTACTTGTAATCTGTAAAGAAATCAAATATGTATCGGATAATAATAGACAATCGGATGAAAAGTCAGAACTTTGAAACATCCAATTAATAAACAGTTTTCGCCACATTATAATTATTACTGTAGGTATTATGTGTTCGTCTTTGTGCAGTTTACGCAGATATTTGCGCTCGAAAAACGTCCTCGAGTACCCGCGTTTTTGATATGTTCTCTATACGTACAAAAAGTTATTTAAATTTTTTTTATTTTAATTGCCATTGTGACGTTTGTCGCACAAAAGCATTTGAGTTTTCGCATCGTGGGCTCTTTGTCATTTTCAATCTCGAGCGAGTTTTCAATTAAACACGGGTGCGAATAAAACGAATTCGGTACAGGTTTACATATTATAACAGCTATCAACGTGAACAATATTATATTCACCAAACCGATTTTGTCACAAATCGTCACGCACAAAACAAGTGTATTAATATTGTATAAAATTGGTAAGTATATAAATTAGGTGTATTATAATTTATATTCAAACGAGTAAGTACTGAACACGGCGGTGCAACAGTGTAAAATTTAATTGAGTTTTAAACGGTGTGTAGGAACCGACTTTAGGGGTATGCGAAATCTTTCCATACGGTTCAATGATGCAAAACAATTTACTTTTTCAGTATTTACGTTAATATGAAACAGTTTTATGTGGTACAATGTATTATTACGTTAAGATAAGCGAAATTCGAAGAACTGAAATTAAAATTTTTTAGCCGTGGGGCTAATTTGAATCGCTTTTCTCCCTGAGATAAGCCAATCTGCATATTTTCTAATAAAAATTTGGGAATTTTAACTAACGAGAGGCCTCTATAGCCACCCCGGATCACGCCTATATTGGGACGTATACATTTTATTCATTTTTAACCGACTTAAAGAGGTTCTTTGTACTTTTGTTACGCAATTATTTTGCCAACTATGAACCGATTTTGATGATTATTTTGTTGTTTGATAGGGACACATTTCAGAAGAGGTCCCATATAAATTCCATTGAATTCGTTCAAGTGATTTTGGAAAAAATGAATAAAAACCGATAATATTATATTGGAAAATAGTGATAACGTCGTTTTGACACTCTATGGAAATACAGCTTACCGCTGTTAAGGTAACAAACAGCTATTTGCTATGGGTAGTCACCGGGTTTCCTACATGTTATTTTTTTTCGAATACTTATTATTACAGTCCACAAAAAAAATATGATATTAAATCAAATTTAAATAAAAAAATAAAATCGATTTCCAAAAACAAAAGAAGCTCTAAAAAGTATAAGATAATTAAATGAAATAAAAAATTTTAGAAATTACTTTTTATTTTTAGTGTCGGTATGCCATCCAACACATATAATCAAAAATAAACTACATTTTTGCACAAAGGTATGAGGAACGGACAAATTTAGTATTTAATTATAGTTTCAAAGAATGTGGTTTTGTCATCACGTAGGTTACACTTGCGGCACAGATTTAAAAAAAAAAGTGATGGCATTTTTTTCTTTTTTTTTAATAAAACATTTTCTACATTTTAATGTTTTTTTTTTGTTTTTTTAATTAGGTTTTTTTTTTTTTAAATTTGTAATTTTGTATTTATTATTTCTGTATTATTTTCTATATACGTCTTCGAATCGTGAAATGAAATTATAGTGTATTTACGGCCACATACCGTTGTAATTGATTTTAAAATCTTTAAATTTTAATTAATTAATAACTACTTTTGATTGTGATTTGTGACACATTCATTACATTTTATTGCCAAATGATAAGATGTGAAGTATGGATAACTTCTGAGTACTACAACATTTTTATTATTTTACTGATTTGCATAAAACTATATTGTTTTTATTCTATTAAGAATAAATACTATTTTAGTCTTTATAACGCAAAAATCATAGAAGTATTTAGACATTTCCCTTGTCAAACGTACGAATTGATCTAATGATGCGATAAGGATTCTGAAAACTGATTTGAAATTTTCATAAAGTCTATTCGAAAACTATTTTCGAATATTTTTTATTTTTTCGTCTTATAAGTTTTCAAAAATAAATTTTTTTTTTTCAAATTTGGTTTGTATAAATTCAGAGAATAAAATAAAAAATGTAAGAAATTCGTTTTTAAGTAAACTTGATGATAAATTCATATCAGTTTTCAGAATCCTTATCGCATCATAAGATGAATCGGTACCTATTCATTTAGAAAGAGAAACGTCTGTATTCCTACAAAAAATGCAATTAAACGTCCGATTTTATTCGATACGCCGCTAAAACAAATGCACGCGCATTTATATTGACGATTTTAATTGTGAGCTGTTTTTTAACTTAAAATAAACTTCCTTACCTAGTTTTTTATTTTATTTTATTAAATTGGAACTTTTAAAAATGCGTCGATTCACTTGGCTTATATACATAATATGATTTTGTTAGGAAATGTGTTTTTAACTCACATTATCGTGTATTATATGTCAGTAACGTACTTCAAACGTTCGAGTTTTAGACCTTAAAGGAAATCTTCCGGTAAATCTGTTCTTATTTTGCAACGCCAAGGTCTAAGGACTAATAAAATTAATTCATCTAATCAAAAGGAGTGCGTAGACTTTTAACAGTTTTAAAGGATTCTACTAAGGTCATATTGTACCTATAGTGAATATTAGTGATTTTCACAAAACACGTTTTATGAAGCAATTCAGAAATAAAACGTTCACGTTATTAAAATAGTAAAAGCACAAAGTTATTTACATTTTGTACAGAGGATTTGAAACGAATGAACTTGTCTATCGGCAGCAGTGTCATTATCACATAGACTAACTGGTATGTATGGCGCGAAAACTTATTAGACTGCGAGTCCATTTAGTAATGTGTTTAATGAAATTATTGAAGAATTTATATTACCGTAAATCGTATAATGAGCCCAGAAAATAATCCAAGTTTTGTTAGTTAGTAATTTTTTTTTTTAACGTTTAGCTCTAATTTATTGACGATAGTTTTATAAATCTTAAAGAAAACAAATGTAGTCAAAAAACCCCGGTAAAAAAGTGTACCAGATTTTACGAATACTGTGAGTTCAAATATAGTTGCCTGTATAATATTTTTACTTAGATTTCATTCAAACTTATTTTTAGTAGAATTACTCCCTTTGTGAAATATATAGTCGAACCAAATTATATAGGACGATAACATAATTTATCGGTTATTAGTTATATATTTAATTAATTAGTTTTTTTGATTAATTTTTGTCATTTTACGGTTAAGAGACAGTCAAAAACATTATGTATTTCTACAGGTATTGAATATTTTAGTTTGACGCTTAAAATAATAGTTATTGGAAACCGTATGCTAGTTGCTACAATATCATATAACAGATTACAACAGACAGTTGATCGGGAAAAAAAAATGTTCAACGACATTGGACGCATTATTTGATTGATTTTGATCGAATGCATCCTTATGTAAGACAGACGTTTTTATGTGTAATTTTGAACCCGCCAAATAGAGTTAGAAATCGCGTTTTGAATTCCAGACTAGCTTTATAAAACAACAACAATCGTTACGTAAAAGACTATTAAGAATATTCGCATTTAGACTTTATCGTCGAAAAAACCCACGCACAAGGAAAATATTATAATTTTATATTCCGAAAAAGTTTTATACTTTTTTTTTTTTTTTTTTAATGCCATTACTCTAATGCCCAGATGGGAGCGATTATTTTTGATTCATGCTTTTATATGCGGCAAAAACGAGCCCAAAGTGCACTATCGTAAGACGTTTTGACTGTTTTTTTTTTTATAAATTTAAATAGACGATTTCAGTTATGCGCAATAAAACAAGAGTCTTGTCTGGCGGTATAAACTATTAAATTAAAAAATACTGATATCTCGTATAACTGGGGTTATTTTTTACTATGCGAAAAAATACATAATTTATATTTTTTTTTTTAAATTGGTTCTGTCAGAAATCGCCAATTAAATTACACTGATATGATTTACTCTGCCTCCGGGAGTCGTCAAAAGTAGTTTGGTCGAGCTCGTGTTTTCGGGTAACTGGGATTACACTTTAGTTTTTAATCATTCTAACATCGTTATTGTAATTTATACTTCAGAAGATCCGCAAGAGGACCTGGCTGCAAGCCAACCAAACAAACTGTCACAGAGATTCTTCAGTTAACCTATAGCAAAAAAGGCGTACAAATTAGTAATTTGTGTCAATACAAGACTGGTTATTATATACGTTAAGCACGTCTTATAGAGCTTTAAATGAAATTTAGGAAAAATAATAATTCTTCTAAATGTATGTATTAAATTTTTTCTTTTAGATTCTGAGCGCAGCGACGAATGGATTGTTTTTACAATGATGTATTATTTCTTTCTGTGAACAACATTAATGATAGCAAAGACGATCCCATTTGTAAAATCAGTACCTCCAATGAAAGGTCTATGGACTCTGGTTGTAATCTTTAAGGGGTCTCAAAATTGAAAATTTAACAATCAAGAAACTAAGCAGAAACCAAGGAGAAACATTAATTACGGCAAATGGGTTTTTCACATATCGATTTAGTTTTTTGACCATAACATCCAAAATAACGATCGGAACAAACTAAAACTTTTAAATAATTTCCTATTGGTAATGTTATATAATATTATAATAAATAATAATATTTAATAAATTTTATTTGCACGGAAGTTAATAGACGACGGTGACCCGTTGTGCTTTGCAATGGGCTAAAAATAATTTAAGAATAAATCCGAAATCGTCTCATCACGTTTCCTTTGTTTTGCGAGAGACACACGTGTACGAATGGCGTCTATATTTTGTTTACGGAACGTTTACTTGCATTCGTGTCGTTTCGACGTCAGCAAAAATTATTACAGCCTGCTGCAAGCGAGGGATAAGAAATCAAATTAACATTATCCTTTTTCTGATTTTCCAATTTTGTTTCATCGAGAGAAACCGAGTTTAAAAACACACACACTAACGCTTATAAGGACACACACGTGTTATCCAAAACTGCTGTTTGAGGAAACTCGTGTAATGATTACAACGTAATTATTATTGCAACAGCTGTCCGAAGATCGAGATCGATTTCAATTTCGGTAGACAATTAAACGAAAATTAATCGAAAAAAAAAAAAATACCGACGATGAAAACTTTTTCGGTTTTGGTCACTGCAGTAGGTACTTAAAAAATATCTCAATGCAACGATAAATTATTTGCTTCGAAGATAACGATTCTGAGTGAGCTATCTAATCTAATAAATCCTTGGCGAGTATAAAATAGATCGAGAATAACTCCTATAGTACATACATAAAATAAAAATATAAAAAAAGTGAATTATACTACCTAGCAAAAACTTTTTAAAATTATTTTTTGACGTTTTAGTTGTATATTAATTTGTTATGTCATACAAGTTTGATAACGACAAGGACCAATGTTCTATAACGTTTGTTTGACAGGTATAGCCGTGTTCTGATGCCATAATTGACGATTTCGCCATTTTCGTCGTTCTCGGCACGTAACTCAGAAAATAATCAAAATTTAAAAAAAATGCTTCGTATATCATAAAATTAAAAGCCAAAATCCCAGTTTTTATGTAGCGCTCAACGTAACGATTGGAGTGCTCGTTCTACCCGAAGACGTCGTTACTGACCCGGAAATTTCAAAATTTTTTGTCGTAAAATTTTCGATTTTTTTTTTTTTGGTTTTCGTGGTATAACTCAAAAAGTCGGCCAAATTTCAAAAAAAAACTTCAACCAACGTACCACCGGAGTCCCACACAAAACTTTCAGAAGAATTACCGACTTTGATAGTCGGAGCGTTCCTACTGTACGAAAAGTTGTCGACTGCAGGAAAAAAAAAACCAATACATTGCTCGCTCGGAATCCGAAAAACGTGGCCGTCACCGAGGGACGTCAACTCTGGACAGAGTTTTAAGCGGTTACACGGCGTGATGGCCAGAAACGTGCGGTCACCCCCGTAGAAAAAATCCCTGTTACGTGACCACCCTACCCGCGACCTCGTTCGCACGACCCGAAATATATAATGCGTTTAAATCGACCGCGTAAAAGTCGCGCGACGTAATGGCCGTTTCGTCGGCCACCGAATAAATGCTCCGAGATTTTATAGATAATCGCGTCGTGCGGCATTACAGCAATAACAATATTACGCTCTGATCCCACGGGACACGCGGTTCGCGTACACAGAAAATTGGCTCGCGATTCGGAGATCTCGTTACGTGCGCGCGACAGACCGCAGAATCGTTTGCGTGGAACGTTTAAAAAAATAAAAAACATAAAAAAAAAAAGGAAGGAAGGAAGGAAGGAAGTAAAGAAAGGGGGCAAACTCGAGGTTTGGCGTAACGATCGTACGCTTCGTAGCTGCAGGTCACTTCCTTGAGTGGCCCGATGTTTCGGAAGCTGTGCTTCAAACCTATATCATTTGATATCTGAAAGCAATAATAAATTGCATTCTCTTCGAATTCTGAGAGGGCTGAGTTGTTAACAGTATACGTCTTGGTAAAAGCCAAATTTTACAGTAAACTATCATTTGTATTATATACTACCCGTAGTACGACATTTATAGGTGATCGCTATGCAAAACAGCTCCCCACCGACCTTAAACTGACTGCCTTTTTTTCTTTCTTCTTTTCATTTATTTTTTTTATGTAATACTACGTTTACTATTTTCAGTCATAAAAGTACTCTACTGGAAAAGTTCTTTACTCGCTTCTCCATCGTGATTTTTATTCTAAATTCGTGGGTTTTAGAATCAAAACTCGCTATGTATGTAAAATTTGAAAAAAATTTTTGAATAACAAATGGCTGACTTGAAAATATAACTATATTATAAGCAACGTAATAATAATATAGCAGACAAATTTAAATAATTTCAAAAACTATAGAGGAAAATTTAAAAAGTCTCGAAAAACAGCCGCCAAGCATGAAAATTATACAACGACATTGTGACAAAACAGGTACAAGGGTAGTAGGTAAAACTAAAGAGAAAAATGGGGAGTTTAGGGTAATGACAAAAGAAAAACTATGTAAATTAGAAGCTTGGATTATGATGATAACAGTGCATTTTTTGGCCAGGTTTTTTTCGCTAGTATGAGTTTTATGGCTCTATTTTTTGCTTGGCGTTTTTTTAATTTTAATTTTTAATTTTTTGGGAGATAGGTCTATTCTGTACAAATAAAAACACTCCACTTGAATAACTCTATCTATAACTATCATACTTAAATATGTTTAATACGGAATCATTAACTATTTATTGTAAACATTTGTAATAAGATTTTTATTACAAAAAAACAGCATACTTCTACTGACTGTTGAGTTAATTTGTAAAAATTACGAGGTTGTAAACAGCTGATTCCGGGACCGTAGTTTATAAAATGTGCTTAAAATGATGACTCCTCCGTCGCCGTTTTACTATATTTTTGTTGTCTGTATTTTACCACAACATAAAACCAAAGTGTGCAAATTTAATTTTCAGTCTCCGATGTGAATATATTTCCAAGCATTGCATATCGGCGCTCAATTTAAGCGTACAAAAAAAATATTATAAATTATATTATTTTTATATTATAAATTCTCCATGAATTTCGGCAGTGAAATTAAACTTTATCCATTTTCGAAACGCGTAATGGCCAAAGCTATGGGAATATTTCGCAAAACATAAACGCATTCATATCGTGGCGTCTAAAATACTGCAAAACTTTCTTGTGCGGAACCGAGCGGACAGGTCAACGTCATGAAAATAATAATAATAATAAAAAAAAAAAAACGATTCTCAAAAACGGAAACCCATTGAATAAAAGTTATTTTTGGAAAAAGTCAAACTTATAGTTTTGTTTGTGTTGTTATTGAGTGGTTTTGGTTTAAAAAAAAAAAAAAAAAAAAAAACTGCAGACCAAAGAAGTTTAAAAGTGTTTTAAAATTGCTTAGCGTTACAAGCAACATATTTTTTATGTTCAAAACGTACGTAATCTACGTTTTTTTTTTTTTTTTTTAAGAAAACATATAATATAGTAGTGATATTTTATAAACAAAAACAAAAAATGCAACGGTTTACTTTTGTTTAGTAGATACAAGTAAATTGAATGTTATGTGAGAACCTTGTAGAACTGTATTAAATATATATTATGTATGTGATGATAACCTTACTAAAATAACTATAAAACATTATTTTGGCAAAATAAATTAAATATTATTTTTTGACTAAATTTTTTTGGAAACTAATGGACTTACAAGAAATGTTGTAAAATAATTTTCAAAGACAATTTATAAAAAATGTACTTTATGGTTTTATTATATCTACTTTATTTTTTGAGTTATACCTGAAAAACAATAAAACTACCCGTTTTGGCCATTTCTCAACTCTAACGTGGTACGGGAAGTGGGTGAGTCGTCATTTTCCATTATAAACCGAATTAATTTCTGATGGTATTAAACAAAATGAGGAATCAAAAATATCTAAATTTGTTTCCCCATCCTTTACTTAAGGGCTATCTTAACATAATATAGTACATACTTAAATTCTCGGAATGCTTGTACAAACATTTGAAAATATAGTTATTTTCCTTTAGAAATAAAATAAAAACATTAATTTTAAATTATATAATTTTTTACATACAGTTAATGTTAAATTTGTATTGAAACACAGTGATATTAGATATGGGATCAGACAGTCCATTACGGGATTTCTATGTTTGTAATATTGTTATGCTATTATATTTTTCCGGTAGTTTTCGACAAGTTTTTTCTTTGACTTTCGAGTTCAGCGTACAAAAACTTTCCTAGTTTCTCATTGTATGTGTTTATGATAGGCAAAGTTTCGGATCTTTTATAACTTTTGATGGGTTTTTTAACATTACAACAGTAATTTAAACCATGATTTAGATGCACCTATTTTGTTATTATTTCCACGTGTACGACTCTATAAAGACGTCGTTCATTTCGACTAAGTGTATCTTTCTTACTGTTCTCTATTGTGGAAAAATGTCTATTATTCAATGAGTAATCTGCGTTTTTCGCTATTTATCATTTCAGTGTTTTAAAATATTGATCACGATTAAATATCTAGTTTTCAATTACTATTTATGTGAGCGATCGGTGTATATGTACAAATTTAGCGTCGTGGGTTAAATAGAGTTTAATAGAAACTTGAAAAATTTAAATATTGACATAATTGAAAATGGTCTATAATGAACCGGCTAGACGAAATTGTGTCCATTCATTTTGAGTCTCTACAGATTTGATTGAAAAATAAATATATTTTATCAATAACGTACGTGGGCTCGAGAAATATTCATTTTAGTCGTTTTGACTTTTAAACAATTATTGTTCTTCAAAATGTTTGAAACTTAATTAGTGTTTAACTAAAAATTAAAACACGAGGACAAAATATTATAAAATTTAATTATAATTTATTATTCATATTACGTACAGCAATCGTTTAAGTTCAATTTCCTAATGCTATTCATGATTGGACGCTGTAAATAATTTAGTATAATTGTTTTTTCTTAGTTTAATAAAAAAGAAACAAAGAAAAAACTAAAATGTCAATCTCGTAACTGTCTGGAGAACACTAAGAACATTATTGATTAAAATTATCTTGACTTAAAGTTATCTTTCACTCTTAAGACAAATCTTAATTTATTTGTTGAATAATATATTGAAATAAGACGAGAAGAACTTATGCGTACCTAACTATTTTTAAAAGGCGTGCTTGATCATCAATTTATTTTAAATCTAATCGTTTCTTTTCGAGACATGTCCGATAAGATTGATTAAGTTCATGGAAGTGTATTAAGCTTTAATTGTATATTTTTTAAATTGATTTGTTATTTATTCATTAATTCCTTCAGCTCAATCGCACGCGTAATTATTTGTAAGTCACGATTTAATCGGTGTCTTATATTGTTGTAATAATGAATTTTAACAACGAGTGTAATAAGACATTAATTTTACGTACAATATATAAACATAAAACAAAAAAAAAAAAATTGTATTTACTTCGTACAACCCATCGTTAGTTGGTTGTTAATGAATTATTTCATGTTTAATTATTTTTTTTTATTACAAAATATAGCGATATTTTTGCAATGTTGAATATAAGGTAAACATTTTTTAGCATCCTTCCTATAACTAAATCGTGTGTGAGCCACAGACAGTGTTGACCTGACGTAAAAAAATAATTATTTCTAGATTATCGTGATTGAGTGAGTATTTTCATGTAGACTAATATGATTTTCAAACTAAATGTAAAGACAAAAAGTGAATCATATCCATATGGATGATTGAAATAGGTCTTCTCCCAAATGTCATATAGAATTATGCCAATTTAATATCATTAAATATTATAATTAGTTTTATCTAGATAACGGTTTATAATATTATCTACGACACAATGCGGATGAAGCATATTTTGTTCAGACAAAAGATAGAAAAGATGAGTGATATTTAGCTAAATGATTTATTCGGATAATGGTATGTGATCATTGCTCAACACGAGCAGGGCAGTACACAGACTTTTACTCCCTTTCCTTTCTTTATCCTTCTTTCGTTACTCATTTTTATTACACTAATACAATATAACAGTGACAAAGCAGCGCTTACCTGAGGGTAGTCTCCGTCCCTGGTCTGATAGTCGAACACGTAGAAAAACGACTTGGTCCCTCGTTCCTTGCGGTCATCGGCTGAAGAAGTCGATGACTTCGGCTGGCTGAGCATGTCACCGGTGTGCACCAGGGGAGCCACGTACTGAGCATCGCTAAGAGCGGCGATCGTTGCGTCCCTGGTGTTGATCGGGTGGAGCACCGTCCGCTCCCAGTCCGTGTACTCGTTGACGATCGTGAAGAATATCTCGGACAGGTGGTAACTGTAGGCGTTCCGCACGTACGTGCGCAGGATCTTGTCGCGGCGGTCACCCTCGAATCCCGCCTAAATTGTGAATTGAGGGATTAATTTTAGTAAAAACTTAGGCGTAGATTGGGAGGGTGGCTTTGGAGGCTTATCCACCCAAATCCAAACAAACGTATAAGGAATTAAGGGTGCCTCTCAGACCATAAATAGCCCATCCCCAATAATTCGAGAAATATTCATGTGCAAGTCTAATATTATAATCTCTCGTTATAAAATGAAATTTACTTTGGCCCCTATCCCAAAACTTTTGACTCTAGCTACGCTTATATGATCATGACAATGGTGAGGCCGAATCGCACTTGCTTCGATCGGGGTGTACACGTGATTTGCACCATCATAATTATTCAAAATAAGATTTAATATTCACACCAAAATATGAATTATCCCTATTGACAGTTTCGTCAATGAAATTGTACACTTGTAATAGAAAAAAAAGTATCCGTCCATGAAATAGTTTATGTCAAACATTGTCAAAATGTATGCGTTGTATGTCAAACATATTAGGTAATGATATTTTAGTGTAGTCATCTTTGATAGTACGATTCAATTTTTATAAATGACCGATAGAACAGGGTTATATTTTTACTACCTAGCGATAAGGTTGGTAGGTTACACTAAGTAGCGTAATTTTACCGCATTAAAAATAATTATAATATTGGTTAAAAATGTGTTCAAATGAAAAAAGGAAAAATAAATTTCTTTTTTAAGTGACCATATAAATTACTTATTAACATTCCGTAGAAGAATATCATAGAAGACAAGACATTGTCCTATTTTACAATCATTGTGTGGTACCCATAACGAAAACAATTTTACATAGAATGTTTATTTTTAATTTTTTTTTTCTTTTTGCTCGTTGTAAACACGTGTATTCGCCATCGAAAATCGTAAAGATTAACGCGTCCTTAAGTAAGAAAAAAATAAAAGTAGAAAAACTTTGTTCTCTTTAATTTTTCTTTTAGGCGATACCGAAATGACTCTTGAGGGAAATCCTTTTCAAATGCACGACCGTACACCCTGAAACTGCTGTATACCGACACGTCCGCTTTTTGAACTCCCTCGCGGGACCGAACACCGCGTAGGAAACTTCAAAGTCCTTTTGGATTTTTGAGTGAAGTAACGAACGCTTTTATTGATTTACAATAAAGTTCTTATCCTTCGTACGACATTTAACATTTTTTTAAGCAAAGAGAATAGATCACAATGAATAAAAGAGTAAAACAAAAATGTAAAGCAACTATGATTCTTATTTTATTATTTTTTTTTTTGGTAGTCATTAAAAATTTGATTGAAAAAAAAATTATACATTCATTGACTTCTTTAACGATCTGAAATTTTAAGTTTGTATTGAAAAATGAAAAGAACGCGCTTGTGTCACACGTCGTTTCCATCACACAAATGTCAAAACTTTGTCGGTATATTTTTTCCAGTGGAAAATTTTTAAATAACACTGGTTTTTAACCCGGTAAATGTTGTGGTCAAGTGTATATATTATTATATACATTTATATATATATATATATATATATAGTTATTTACTTTACTTTTAGGCTAGTTTTACAAGAAAGTAGAAAAGAATCAGCCATACGCTATTTTAACAGTTATTGATTCTAGATATATGTTTGTTACGGCTAAAACGCGCGTAATGCGGATAACATTAACCCGCGTCACCCATCAATCAATAATTAGTTTTACCTCGCAAGAACATTTCTTATCACATTAACCATTAGGTTAGAGTTATTTAGTAAAGGAAACATAAATTTACGCTTAAATAGTTTTTGTGCAATAATATTTGTGCGAATCGTGGGGTGTTGGTGTAGGAGAGGTCGTAACAAGCTACCAAAAAGCGTTTCTAAAAAGTAAAAAACACATTTTCTCCATTTTATTGAAAAACAATGAATCATGGTTATGGTTCAAAGGCAAATATAATATGGTTCATACGTAATAATGTATATATGTATGTCTGTGTGTACTTTACTACCATACTTACTTTCATACACAGGTATATATTACATACATACATATATTTATGTATAGGCTAAGAAAATGTATTGGCCAATGCAACATATGGGTCATAAGCCCAGGGCGTAAACGGGTTGATACCGACAAGTATGTAAGTTCATACATAATTTTATACGCATTTATTTAGGTATATACCTCCCCATACACAGTACACACTTTTATACACACGAGTTACGATGGTTACCTGAGCGTTGTCACACTTTTTGAGTGACGGTTCACCACATTGACCCCTCAGCCCTGAACCATGGCCGACGCCCGTGGTGAGAAAAAAAAAAATCCCTTAAAACGAACCCGTTCGGCACCGTGTTCGAGTGACCACGTACCTGCACGTCGTTGGAGCTGAACCGCCACAGCGCCTCGCTGGTGACCACGCCGAACAGCAGGTCGTACCGGTTGACGCCGCTGCCGAACTCGAACTTCTGGAACTTGCGGGCGCCGAACGCGACCGTCGTCGACCCGCTGTACCCGTCGAACTCGGGCAGCAGGTTGGTGACGACGTCCTCCTGGTAGTTGCTCTTCACCACCACGCCGTCCACGCTGGGCCCGAACGCGCTCAGGTACGTGGGCAGCGCCACGCCCGCCGCCATCAGCCGGTCCAGCGACACCTCGCGCAGACAGTCCACGATCGGTTCCGGGTCGCCGTCGGCCGCCGTTGATGCGGCGCTGCAGTTCACTTGCTTGGCCAGGTCCAGCGCGTACGGCACAGGGTCCTCGACCAGCGCCCAGCTGCTGAGCGCCGAGCCCGACAGCAGTATCGCCCGGCGGAACAGTCCTGGAATTCAACGAATGAAATTCCTCAAACGTTTTCGAGAGACCCGTTTTTTTGTACGCCGAGAGTGACAGCTGTTCCAGAATGTTCCGTCAGAAGTCGTGTATTGAACCGCTTACGTAAGACCCGATTCTGAGCTGAGCTCGGTTTGTTTACTCTTCGAACGTACCCATTTCGGTCGTTGCGATTATTTCAAAAGTAAAGTAATGTATGTTATACGAACACGAAAATTATACTATAATTTCTGAAACGTTTCAGTAATTCGTTTTTTATTAATTTTCTCACGCAATAATTGGCTGACAGTGTCTATTTAAATTATTTTCGGGAAAAAAGCCGGATATTTCTAGACAACGTTTTGATGCCGTTGGACACTGTTTCGGAAAGTTTGTTCAGACGAGACGTAGGTATATTAAATCTAACACGATTAAATATCAAAAAAATGTAATATTTAACTGTAAATGTGAACGAGTTTACGGCACCGAAATTTAAAAAGTTTCGTCGTCGTAGCCAAATAAAAACGGTTTCTTTTATGTGATGAAAAAACGCGATTTTAAAAATATTAAAACAAATAAAGCCGCGAGTGTTTTTTCCGCAAAACAATTTTTCGGGAAGTATTTTACGGCGTATTATTGCTCTCTTAAGCATACCATTCTCTATCTCTAGAGAGATTTTACGAAATTATATGAATAATTCTGTCATCCGAAAATGACGGAAAAAAATTTTAAAATCAGTATCATCAACCCACAGAATCTATAAATAAAAAAAAAACGTTAATTTTTTATACTTGCAATTAATTATAAATGTAATATAACTGTTTTTCGACGGCGTTCTTATGGAAGTGTAGGGGTTTCTACCCTCCTCGGTTTCCGTTATAAATAAATTGTTTTTACTTATACAGCACAGACACAAAAAACATATTTTTACTTTGTTTCAAATTATTCTTTTAATAATTCTTTTTTTTATTAGACTTTCTTTTGTACAGAGATTTTTTTTTTTCATTTTTAAAGTTTGTTGTTTTTAATCGCAGTCAGTACTTCGATGCTAATAAAACTACACGCAATGTAGAAGTATATTGAGTGTGCGATAAAAATTTATGATATTTATCAAAAAACGGAAAACAGTTAAACAACGGTGCTTGTATATAGTATTTTGGCAGTTAAAATTTTATGTTGAAATGGACGAAATCGTTGACGAGATAAACAAAAAATTAATAAAAAGAAAACACGATTTCATTTCACAACCTGATACCGAAAATATTGACCAATTTTTTTTTTTTAGCAACTCATGTACACATTTAAAAGTATAACTATTTAGTTTAAGAGAATAATAAAAACATTAAAAACGGATAAATATTAATCTACAATCCACCTGGAATTTATTGTTCATTAAGTGAGGAGGGGCAAGTTATTGCACTGTGAACAACAGATTATATCTTTGAGGAAGGAATCCTTTAGAGTATAGTACATTCATAAGCTCCAAGTGAGCAGACACGACAGTACAGACCACGGGACAGATCTACAGTGGTGTGTACAAAATAATACGGATATACTTTAAGTACTTAAATAAGGAGATTACTCGTAGCTAGGAGTGGACTGAGAGTAAATTTTTTCTGTTACAGTTCAATGTAAACGTAAATTGTTATTTTTTTATGCAATACTTTCTCATTAAAAGTACATTTTTTATTTATATTTTAAGTATGGCAAAGAATGTAGTTAGTAGGGAGCAATTTGATGTCAGTATAGGAATTTTGTGTTGGGGAGTAGCGACTTTGCATTGGGTGGATCCTCGGTAAAATAGTTGTAGTTTAATGTTAACATTAAAGCTGTCAGTACATAAAAATGACGACCTGAGCTAGATTTAAATATTTAAGAATTTCTATGTCATTAGTTGGATGTTTTGAAATTTTTTTGACGGTTTAATTTCATCCATTCTAATAACTTGTGTTACATTTCAAAGGATTAATTTCAATTACGTTTGTACTCTATATTATTCCTCCTTATAACGTGTGAAAATTCCAAGTCGTCCAGAGGCTCAGAAAAGTTTTGAAATTTTGTTGTTGGTTTTTGATCTCAACTAAAAAATTAAAAAAAGTTATTTACTTAATTAAAACACAATAGAGGGTAAACCGTTTAATTGATTTTTTTTTGTCATAATATATATCCGAAAATGAAATTAAAGACAAGATTTCTAGTCATTCGAAGTACATTTTTTAAAATTTATTTTTATTTTTAGATGATAACTCGAAATTGAAAGATTATTGAACGCATAAAATAAACCCAGGTAGGATAGTAATTGCGTTCGTATTCGTGTTTTTAATGACTAATGATTACTATACTGAGTTTCTGATCTTGTATTTCTGACACTCGTAGTCTGTATTACAGCATAAAAGTAAGCATTTTTTATAAGATAAGATTTTGTACAGATTTTGGTCACACAGTAAATTTTAATAGAATGATAATAATTCAAATGAGAAAACAATTTAAGATGATCGAGGACTGCAATTTTGTTTCTCCGTCTATGTCCATCACAGACATATAGGAACTTAGATGTTTCTCTTGCCAAACTTGTACAGATTGATCTAATGATGTGAACAATATTCTGAAAACTGATTTAAATTTGACATGAGGACTAATTAAAACGACTTTTTTCTATTTTTTTTTTAAATATTCAAAAATAATTTTTTTTTTCAAATTTGAAATAAAACATTACCGTTTATCAACAGACGTATTGCGAAAAATCATTGGGGCGTATAACACTCTCATTCCCCCGTGAGCTTGTGTCCGTTGATTTATACATTAAAATATAATGGTATTTTATAATTTGTGTTTGAGAGACTATTAAAATTTAAAAATGTATAGTGTTATGATTAATCTCGAAAAAATGACTAGTACTATTTGATAAGTCCACTCGAAAGAAAAATATAAACACAATGAACAACACGGTTATGTATTGTGGGAAACATTTTTTTATCCGATTCCATTGGTGTGTAAATAGTCTCTATAATCAAAAAGCAAACGTGATATCAGCGAAGAAAAAAAAAAAATGTGAGAAACGCTCCGAGGCCTCGTGCCCTATGAAATCCGCCTCCGCAGTAATGAGCAATCCTTGACGGTTATCTTACGGAAACGAAATATTCCTCCGGTAAAGTGTACGGAATACCATAGAAATACTACACCTCGTCCCCCCAGGAAAGATATCGCCACTGATTGTGTGTTCAGTATAGGTCATATTATTTATTACTTTTGTCCATTTTTTTTACGTTAAGAAAACTTCTGAACCTTTTGCAGTTTTGCCGTTGTTCAACTCGCTCCGCGGAATACATTTTCTCAGCGATATTGGTTTAGTATTCCAGCTGGTGTCTTAATAAATATCCATTATAGTTGTAATTGGGTTTGATTTAATTTTGCATCATGGGTCGTCGGTAGAGTTAGGCGTAGGTAGGTAGGAACCGCAACAAAGTTCGGCTAATCTCTGCTTTTGAGAGAGATTTAGATGCCTTTGCATAATTTTAAGCACGGCGCTTTGCATATTATAAAACGGGCGCTATATATAATATTTCACGCCATCGTACATAAATATACGTGTTTAATTAATATATGATTCAATTTCGTACGTTCGAATCGAATTTATGAAAATAAAAAGTGAACATCGCAGAAAGAAAAAAACGGTACCACGGTAAAGGTGCAGTAACAAACACATTTAGGGTGGGTCATTGATTTCAAAGTTGCGATTTATCTCTATTGTTTAATATCTGAAAGCAACGATAAATCGTTGCATTCTAAAAAACGATTCTGAGCACGCTATCAAACCTATTAAGTCCTAGATGAAAATAAGAAGACCACGACGAATCACTCCTATTATACATACAATTAATTTAGTACATAAAAGTTTGAAAACGACACGGAATAATTTTTACTACGATAGTTTATTAGGTATAGTTGTTTTGACGCCGGATTTGACGATTTCGCCTTTTTCGTTGTTTTCGGCACTTAATTCAGAAAATAATCAAAATATAAAAAGATGCTGTAAATAAAATAAAATTTAAAGCCGAAGTCCCAATTTTAACGTGGTATTCAACGTAACAATTGGAGCACTCCTTTAACCCCAAAATGTTATTACAAACCTGAAAATTTTAAATTAATTAATCGTAAAATTCTCGATTTTTGTTTGTTTTTGTGATAAAACTCAAAAAGTAAGCAAAATTAAAAAAAAAAACTTTTGTCAAAGCACTTCCGTAGTCCATAAATCTTTTAGAAAATTTACTGACTTTCAAAATCGGTGCGATCCTCCTTCTATACGAAAAAATGTTGACAGAAAAAAAAAAACAAAAAATACAAAAAAAAACATCATTGTAAAAACAATAGGTACATTTTTTGCTCGTCGCTCAGAATCTAAGAAGTAATTTGGCAAATATTGTTTTTTCTTTTTATACATATACAACTAATTTATTAACTTCTTTGTAGACCCACATTTAGTTTGGATAGAGGATTTTTGTAAAAAACATTTTCCAAGTATTATTATAGACATTTCTGAAACACAAAATTTTATGGATTTCCCTGAATTTCATACTGGGATAATATAGCTATGTAATGTCTTCGTTACGAATTCGTGTGAATTCTATAGACGCATTTTTTGGTATATTACAGACCTCATCGATTTACGATTATTCAGTAGCTTGTGGTGTCAGAAATAAGAATTTTAAATTATAATTATAGTGGTACTTGCGGGTCTGAAAATCGACACGTTATTTAATTATTTTTGGGCTACTTAAATAATTATTGTATTATTCGTGATATATATAATGTAATATAGTTATAGGTTGTAAATGTTACAAAAAAATTCTGACCTTCAGTTCTAAATTATCCTGGCGGAAAAAAATAATTTACTTAAGCTAACTGTATAAACGAAAAAAAAAAAGCTGTAAAAAGACAGAATTAACTAATTTGTGAACACTGATTTTTAATCCATGTTCGGCTTCGAAATTTTAATGATAATCACAAAAAAATATATTACATACATAATGTCTCTCTTTTATAAAATAATAATAAAATAAAAAAATGAACGAGTGCTAAGGGTTTTCAAGATGCATGAATAAATAATAAACTACTGGTGCGCATGGTAGTTAAATTTAATTATAAGTAGCACGTGTCAATGCTGACAAACAACTTTTTGTTAAATAAAATGACACGGTGATGAATAATTTGTATTAAAACTTGAGAAGTATTCATGTTAACGAAAGGTATAAAATATTTTTGTTGTACATCGGAAAACATTTATGTGCACAAAGAGAATGTACATAAAGTTGGGAAATAAATGCCTTGAAATGTAGATAATAATAAGAAAAATTTCCTAATTATAACTTTTTTAAATTATAATTATTGTTGTGACAGATGTCGGATGGTAAAGAACATTTGGATCACGTCGATCTACAAAAAAAAAAAAAAAATTAGACGAATATTGAGAACTTCTTTTTTTGTTCAAACTCGGTTGAAAATGTGCTGAAAAACAATATTATATTTACAATTTATCTAAAACACGAATGATTCTGGACTTAAAAGCGTAACGCTATCTTCCAAATGATATGAGCGAATAATAATTAAAGAATAATATCTCATGTTAGAATCATCGGACTGGAGGTCTTGGATGATTGTCCTAAATATCCAGAAAACTACGCTAAACGGGTTGGATTGTTTTCCAATCCAAACAAAAAAAGAAAAAAGAAAAGTCCGTAAAAATTTTTGCTGATGTATTGGTGTATTTAAAATATTTTATTAGTACTTTAAATTCGATGACATTGCGCGTAAAACAACTATCGAATCTATTTTCGAAAATCAAAACGTAGAATAAACACTGCGCGAAAAGCCAACAAAAAAAATATCCCCGTTGAAAGGTAGATTTTTTGCCGCACAACACAAACATTTTTGACTTACTTATCTCAAAAAATACTCTCCAAGTTTAAAAATAAGTTAACAATCCAAAAACAGAATTCAAATCTCTTCAATCAATATTGTTGTGTCGTGTAAATATAATTACATATTATCTACGGCCACCACACAATACTAATTGGCGTTAACATTAAACTAAACTTGATTTTCTAAAAAATTACTCGATCGATTTCGGAAAAATTGGACAATATTAAACTTCAAATAAACCGATTCGTTTTTCAGAAAACTGAAATTAAATCGGTTCCGCCGTTTTTGCTCTGTCGAATTTATAAAACCACATACTCGCCACCACACAATTCCAATTGGTGACAACTTGATTTTCTCGAAAACTACAAAACCAAATTTGATAAAAATTAAACGAAGCACAATTTCAAACACGTAGCTTTATTTTCTAGAAAACAAAAATCACATGGTCTTAACCGTTTTTGAGAAATCGTTATCACAAAAAATGTCCATACATACATTAACCTTTCAATGGGAGTGTGGCTTTGGAGTCTGGGGTTCATGATCATTGAAAATACAAAAAAATACCCGGAAGTCCCATCATTGAATCGAATATAAATACGAAAAACTCTTACAATAAGTATGAAGATTTTTTTCTTTACATATATACTTAATAATACAGCCGTCTTTGAAAAAAAAAAAATAAATAAATAAAAACTTTATAAAAAAAAACGACAAAACCGTTAGTGCTAGGTATTTGTACCATTACGATAATTGAAAATCGCGGGTATCCGACCGCAGACAACCACAGTGGTCTTTTAAATCGTTTTACCAATTTTCTGATCGACCGTAAACACTAATATATGGGGATCGCGCAACAACGGGCGTAGGTACAATAATTTTATGTTTCTTTTGTAGCATAATCCACGCAGCGGTCGTTTAAAGTAACGGCCACACTCGGGCGATTAGAATATTTTATCAGTGGAATTTAATTAGAGCCGAATCCATTATTGATCAGTATTGTTTCGGACCGATTCGAGCTTCTAAATTCCGATTGAGAGCTGGTGAGTATAGGAAATCCATGACGTTCTTGAAGATAGAACGGTAACTGTTATTCGTTATAGTGCAGCCCGAAGGTGGATATTATACAGAAAATGAATTTGAAAAAACGTAAGAAATAAATTCAGGAACGGGGATTATTTTAAGCACAGGTTTTTTTTTAAAGTGCATATAATATGATCCGTCCCCGACGACCAAACTCAAATTTAACTCTGCTGATATCCGTTTGTAATAGCCATTTTGGTGGAAAATCTTATTACTGAAACAGCCGTTTTCCTCATTTCGTCTTTCTTGCGGTCGGTTTTCATTTCTTCTGAATAACGCATAAACAGACATATTTTTGTAATATGTTTTGGTCGACGTTTTTTTAAAACCCGACAAAAATCCCTGCACAAACGTTTGTGTTTCCTCGTAAAAGGTAAGGTATATAATATTTTAAGCGTTACTGCTGGATCTGATATTAAAAAGGACTTAACCCTAGTCTCGCCTACTGCAGTGGCGTACATTATAGTAACTATCTTCACTATGGACTGATTTTGTCTCAATTATCCAAAATAAAAAATTCTATGGAGGCTTTGGGGTTTTTAGACGAGTTTTTAGGGTGATAATTAAAAATATTTTAATTTATCCGCAATTATATTGAAATATTAAAACTTTATTCAAAGCACCCGAAACGGTATGTACGTGTACAGTTTCAAACAAACATCGGACAGCTACAAGTTTAAAGGAAAACAATGTGAAAAAAGAACGGTAAAAGTAGAGTAACGACTACGCTTTGGGTGAGTCATTAGTTTCAAAGTTGCGGTTTATCCGTATTATTTAATATCTGAAAGTAACGAATAAAATATTGAATTAAAAAAAAACGATTTTGAGAGAGAAATCTTTTCTAATAAGTCCTGGGTGGAAAAAAAAAATATCGGAAATTAGGTACTCTTACTATACAAAAAAAAAAAAAAAAAAATAAATAGTGTACTATACATAGCAAAAACTTTTTTCAATTTTTTATTGTGTATTTAATTAATTTAGTACATGAAAGTTTGAAAACAACAGAGAATAATTTTTTATACGTTAGTTTAATAAGTATAGCCGTTCTGACGCTGGACTTAAAGATTTCGCCATTTTTGTCGTTTTCGGATTATAACTCAGAAGATAACCAAAACATCAAAAAATGCTTTGAATAAAATACAATTTAAAGCCAAAACTCTAACTTTAAGATAGGATTAACGTAGCGATTGGAACACTTCTTTTACCAAAAAACGTTTTCATTACAAACCTGAAAATTTCAAAATTTTCGCCGTAAAATCATTTATTTGATTTTTGGTGTACAATTCAAAAAGTAAACAAAATTTAAAAAAAAAAAAACTTCAACAAAAGTATCGCTGAAGCCTATAAACTTTTTAGAATAGTCACTGACTCTGAAATCGGAGAATTTCTTCTGTACAAAAAGTTGTTGACAGAAAAAAAAAAAAAAAAAATTATTGTAAAAACAATACATTCTTCGCTGCGCTAAAAATTTAAAAATGAATTTCGATCTATTGAAATAAATAGTAAATTGTTCCGCGAAATGGAAATTACAACAATGGAGTATTTTTCAGAGTATCAACAACACTTTATCCGACACAACAGCTTAAAACTATACCATCGATTTCTCACAAATACAAAGAAATAATGTAAAAACTACACGAGCTTGTTTAGTTTTTTTCACTACACAAAACTTCCACCCGCTTTATCGGTCTCGTAACATCCATTTTTTTAAAATAAAAATTAATGATACAGGTACATGCGTTACAAAGTTTTATTACTGCTTCAATCAATCAAAACCCTAATGAACATTGTCAATTATTATTGCAGCGTTCATGCATGTGTATGACATTTATTTATTATTTTTTTTATTTTAACTTATCTACAGGCGTTCGGAGGATAAAATGAAATAAAAAATAATAATACTGACTGGCATATTGTAACGCGTATTACGTCAATAACAAAGTTTGGTTCGATGTATACACGTTACGTCTACGTATACTAATACACGTCAAATGTGGCGAGACAAAAAGAGGTAGATAAAAAAAAAAGACTTTGAAAACATATTTTTTTAAACGTTTTTTTTTTCTGTCTGATCATAATTATTTACTATAAATATATAAATAATATTATTTTTAGAACAGTTCCATTAATAAGCTGGAATATTGTATACGTATACAAACAATAAAAAAATGTAATGTTTAATTTTCAAAGAAAACATCGTACCTAAAACTCATATATTTTATGTAAATCTTTATTGTGGCAAGAATATAATTATTAATTTTTAGTTATTAAGTTTGTGTTTTAAGATAAAAATTCGATCTTGTGATTTTATGATTAATATTCTAATCGATCGGTTAATATGTATTTGAATTTTTACTGCATTAATCACAGCTAATTTAATAACCGTAGGCATTCGGATTTTGATTTACAATTCATAAATAAATACCAAAACCATTAAGTACCTACGAAAAACGATGACTTTTCTGCACATTTTTTGTAGTGACTGCAGTAAAATACAATATCATTATGTACTTTATGGTTTACTATTCCTATTTAATAATAATAGCATTGATTTAATTATATAAATAATACATACAGTCTTGTAATTAAATCAATAAAAACAATATGACCTTTTTTTCGTTTCAAAAAACTCCAGTACAAACGAAGTACACACTAACACTTTTTTTCTGTAGCCATAATGAACTACAATAGAAGTATATTAATTTGCAATTTTATCAATACGTTTTATTTTACAACTTTGACTGTACGTACACCTACTACGTAGTATTGTGAATGAAAAGTTATCGACAGTAAAACTAGACTCGATTTTATCGGATTTTTCTCAGTTCTAGGTTGTAAATGAAATATCGTGTTCGTGTCTCGAGTTGTTTTATTTCTTATCTAACACGTGCATTTTACAGCTCATACATTATTTTCGTCTCACTGTTTTCGCGTTTTTCATAAAATAGGTACTTACGCGATACGACGCGTTTACAAACAAACAGAATCACGTCTAAATTTGTGTTGTGTTCAACATCTACGAGTTACGACCTACACAGCGGGCTCTAACATAATGTTAGGTTATTAAAAATGACACAGATGAAGCAGTATGAATAAAAAACACCAATAAATCTTTTAAAAAACATTATTAAGCTTAGACCGTTTAGAGCAGTGTTTCTCAGACTTTTTGAGGTCACGGAACAACAAAAAATAATATTTTTTTATGCGAAACTCTTATGAAAATTATCTTAAAAAAAGTAGGGTACACAAAACGTTGGTGGTAACCAATAAGTATTTTGATGAAAAACGTTAAAATATTAATTCTGTATACTGTGCAAGTACTATAAGTACATACTATAAAATATACATTAGGTATTATTTATTGTACAAACGTTTTTTTTCCTACTAGCCACTACAAATTTTTAGTTAGATTTTTTAAAGTAATTTTTTTGAAAAAAAGTACTTAAATTTCGTGACGCCCTTAAGTGATCTCCAGGGAACCCCAGGGTTCCACGAAACACAGTTTAAAAATCACTGGTATAAAGAGAATATCTACGTTAAATAAAATTAAATTTGTTGACCATGGCATTAATGGCGAGGTCACGTTTGCTCAAAAATAATGATTTTAATATATTTATATATACAGTTTATATTTGAACAGTCTGTTTGTCTGACAAGTTATAATCAGTAGTAAATTACTTGGTAAACTGTTTATTCGAATACTATTATGAAATAACTCAATCTGTAAGTATTCGTAAATCACGTAACGAGACAGTGATTTTAAAATTTTAAAAATAGTAAAAAATATTATAAATTTAGGTACATTAATATTTTATAAAATAATACAATATATTAATTTATTATAAAATCAACAACGATTTATACTCTTTTTTTATGGTATTCATTCAATTTTAATTACATTAAAAACAAAAAAAAATCAATGATAAGTAGGTATAGTTTAAAGTAGATCAAGTTGACCGGTCGCAGTGAGTGAACCTCAGGTAGGAAAGATAATATCAGTTTTCACTGTAAAATGGAAGTTTTAAACCAAAAAAAAAAAATTAATTTCGTGTAAGTGTTGATTTTAAACAAAAATTAATAAAGTAGCTTAATAAAAATAGTAGGTATATTAATACGAGATCTAAAAAGTAAAATGTAAAGACATATTTTATTTTTATTATGGAATCGTCCAAGTTGTTATTTTATCGACATTTCAACTTATTCCCGTTAAACCACGAGTAAAAATAGTATAAATAATTTATATCAAACGTGATCTATTCGATTTATAGTTCGCTTTGATAATTTTGAGTAAATACACAATCACTTCGTAGTTTAAAAAAACCAAATTAAAAAAAACCAAAATTTAATAGATTTACACAATGAAACATTTTTAATTTCGTAATTAAAATTACCCTGACTTAATATTGAAAACGATCGGAGCATTACTGAGAAATTAGAGAGTCATTTGAAACCAAATTTTTTTGTAACCTGTAAAAATGTTATCCTTTATAAATATAAATGTTTTCATAATTTTTGAAGCTTTTGTGGAAATTTTGTTAAATTTTTGAGTTAAAGTACAAAAATTTGTAAATAATAAAATTTTCAAAATGACGTAAAATTCGCATACTAACTGGAGGTATAGGTTAAGATCATTCGTGTGTGCAATCGGAGCTTGATTTGACAATTTGTTAACCGATTTACAGAACTTTTAATTTCGTAAATTTTTGCAGTTACATTGTGTCATTAAACCTTTAACTTTCAATTTAGAATCTTGAAACTTAAATACTATCCAATCCATCTATAAGTGGTTGAAAAATTTGGAAAATGGTGTACACTCACGATTTTGATTTGTACGCGTTTTGTATTGTTATTTTGTCGTTTTTGTCACCATGCGATTTTAGCCATAATTTCCGAAAATTTTTGTTTGTTATTGGACTGGGCGAAGTTTTAACGTCATAAAGATTTCAAACAGTTTCCGAGAACATTCTCGGACTAAAATTAGAACATAAAAAGTTTTCATTATTATGTAGGCGTTGCGTCGTGTGGTTTTCATATAAAAGACTCGAAACTTTTACACAAGTTTTAAAACATATTTTCCTATATGTGCTGTTAATAAATATTTTGTAAATCGGGAATTTTCTTTTTATTCATGTTCATTCTTTTGTTCTTTTTTTTGGCAACAATTTTTCCTAAAATTAGTCAAGTTGATTGATTTTGTTACACAATTTTGGAGAACAGAATATTAGTTTAAAACGTACGATAAAAGTTTAAAAAATTTGAGACAGTTACACAAAATGTACACAATTTTTTTAAAATGTACAACATTTTTTCAAAATGTACAACATTTTTTCAAAATGTACAACATTTTTTCAAAATGTACAAC
>CM029357.1:43105657-43277135 GCA_017140985.1 Hormaphis cornu | reverse complement strand
GCTGGGTTCGTTTCCGGGAGAAGATTAACAATACTTGCAAAATAGATTTCAGCTTCTATCAGTACTTTGTTTTCCTTATTGCTGATGTTATAATAATATTATTATGATAGTCACAGATCTGACTATCGTGCCGAGGGAATACTGATTATTGTTGTTTGAACTATTTGCAAAAATTGTGCCTAGCCTTCGTCATAATCCAATTACGATTTCTATAAAAAATTCTTCAAAATTCAAACACTGCAGTCTCTGAAATGTAACTATACAATTCGATGTTTTATACAGCCACATAGACAGCAGCAGAATAAAATAAATTAATTTTGAAAACGTGTATATATAAATCGCGTATGCGGTTCAATAGCAATAAAGTACTGCATGTATATTATTTGAGCACAGTTTTCACTTATGATTAATGCGTTGTTTCGTACGAATAAATGATGTTTCAGATTAATCAAAAGTGCTGCAATACATGATTAATCAACTATAGTTTTTTGTTTGGTGCAACAGGTAAGTGTAGGTACTTAGAAAACAACGTAGTACATGGACAATATTATGACGAAATATATGATGCTTGCATGTTATTTTCATTCCGTTTTTCAAATGGCAGATAATACCTAATAAATTGTGCTAAATTTGTTTTACTAGAAATAATAAATGCTTATACTACTGTAAAAATACAAAACAACAGTCGACAATATCGATACTTCATTGACAAACCATTGGCTGCATGTTACCATACGACACTTATTATTGTTAAAACATTTTTATTCAAAGCATGCAAACGCTTAAAATATTGTTGGAATTTGTTTTATAGTAAAGAAAGTATAGTAAAATTAAACGATAATTTGATTTAACTTCAAATGAAAAATATTGGTTTCAAAAATTTCTATCAACATGAAAACCTTATAAATTTATAACATTTAAACAAATAGTTACAGTTATTTCAGGTCATAAAAATGTAGCATTCATAATGTTAAGAATACAACTTAAATATCAGAAAATTACTTTCATTATTGCTCAAGGCCGTGTTTGTTTTTGGACAAACATTATTTTAGTTCATAATGCACGATACTTCAGGGTTGATTTTATTTTAAAATTAAATTTATAAATTCAACAAATATTTCTAGTTTACTATATAATAATTATGATTCGTGGAAATGGTTAGTGGTTATTGGTTACAAATTACCAGACTGAAGAGTAAAAAATAATGTACCCTATACGGTTTTTTACAGTTTTGTATGAACACAAAAAATATTATCCAAAATGACTATCTATAGTTGTTTTTCGTTTTTAACTCGTTCAGTTCAGTTGATATTAAGTCTTAGTCCGAAAGTAACGAGTATAGTTTGAAACATAGGTACTTGATACTTATTTTAATTACCTAAGTAAGAAAGTTATCATAAGAGTTCATGTTTTGACTGGATTTCAAGTTTTAAATTAGTCAATGGCCACCTTTGAGATTATTGTAAGCTTATAAAATAAAATTTATTAAAAAAAATTACACCCGATTTCACAAGTTAGGAATCTCGTGAAAAGGTGTATTTGATAAAAATCATTTTGTTGGTGATTATTTTTAAAACATCTTTTAAACGTAAGTAGCTACATTTTATTTTCTAAAATGTCTCCGATTCGATAAACAACAATAAATTATAATTGTAAAACGTACATTTGTATTTTACACTGATAAAAAATTATGATTTTATTTTTACTTTGATTTTGTTCATCACTATTTTGGTATTTGTTGAGAAATATTTTATTTTATGAATTCACTAAGTAATTAATTGGTGTTACTGTTTTTACTGTGATGGTAAACAATAGTTACTGGTACCAACTTGATAACCCAAAAAATTAAATTGGCATCCAGAACATTTTTTAAAAGTAATTTGGAGAGCAATCAAAGAAACAGATTTACACTTTGTCAAAAAATTTGTTGTTTGTAATTTGTTAAAAATTAATTGACTAGACTGGTCAGGAAGACTTTTAAACGCTTCCTCCTGAATCCAGGCACGACACCGAAATTTTTTTCGAGTAAGCAAATTTAGCGAAATTTGTTTGGTTGGCCGAGGGGCAATTGCAATAGTTCAATAATGAAATAAATATAAGTCGAAACAGGCATTTTTAAACGAGCATAATCCTTTGATTTTGGCTAAAGAAGCAGAAATATGAATAGGCCTGATGTTACCCCAAGATAACAATCAATGACCAACATTTGAATTTTGGTGTTGCCAGTTTTTATTAGAGCTTTGACCTTATTATTGAATTTGAAATAAAAAAAAAACGGTAACTACAAAATGTTTTTTCAGTCTTTTATAACGTATTTATTCAATGTAGTACATGTAGGTTTGAAAACGACACGGAATAATTTTTTATAACGATAGTTTAATAGGTATATCCGTTCTGACACCGGATTTGGCGATTTCGCTATTTTTGTCGTTTTTGGCACATAACTCAGAAAATAATCAATATATGCACGAAATAAGATAAAAGTAAAAGCCAAAGTCATAACTTTTATGTGGTATTTAACGTAACGGTTGGAGCACTCCTTCTATCCGGAAACGTCACTACGAACCTGAAAATTGCGAAATTTTCGCCAAAAAAAAAATCTCGATTTTTTTTCGGTTCTTGGGGTGAAACCCAAAAAGTAAGCAAATAAACTTCAATCAAATCACTACCGGAGTTCATAGTCCTTTCATTATACGTACTGACTTTGAAAACCGGAACATTCCTTCTACATACAAAGAGTTGTTGATAGAAAAAAAAAAAAGAAAAAACAAACATCATTGTAAAAACAATACATTCCTCGCTCGTCGCTCAGAATCTAAAATAGCGAAAATTTCTAAAGGGAAGAGCATAATATTTTTGTCTTGGGACGTCCTATCACACGAATCCGCGCCAATTCTTTCTTGGAGAAACCGTTACGATTCTCAAAACACTGTGACCACCTTTCGCGCAATATTTTACCTGGGACGACGGTCGGCGATATCATCAGAAAGTTGATGCAGGCGGCTCCGGGCCCGTGACCCATCAGCGAAACGTTTTCGGGGTCGCCGCCAAACGGCGCGATGTTCTGCTGGACCCAGTGGAGCACTGCGATCTGGTCCATGAGGCCGTAGTTGGACACGCGGGCCCTGGTGTTGGGCGAACCGTTGGCGTTCAAAAACCCTGCGAAAAAATACAAGGATTTTAATGAAATACGATCCGCAACCAGTAGATCGGATATCTAGAGGTCATTAAATTGGACGGAGAGTGAGTTATTAATTTTTAGTTTCAAAAACTATATTCGCATAAATTTCACATTAGCTCAACGATCTGCAGGTATACGTAATTGGGTCTTTATGACATAGATTGAGTCAAGTAATTGGGAGGAGGGGGGTAAATGAAATTTTATTTTATGATGAGTGTATTATATTAGACTTGATCGTGATATATTACAAATCTTCGGGTGGGCTATTTTATGGTTTTGGGTGGGTTAAGTTCTCTTCTCCAACCCATGTCGATAAAAAATATTCATGAAATTTAATTTTCAACAACGGGGTCAATATTAAACCGTGATAACTTTTAAAAAAAAATTGATTTTTAAAAATTGGCCAACAACAGTGAATTAAGCAGTATGTATAGATTGTACGTTTAAAAGTTACAGACTTCTATTTACAAAACTCAAGCTATTGACAAAGAACTTAAAATGCAAAATTGCGATTTTTAAACTGTTGTAACTGACTAAAAAATAATTTAAAATCTTGTTTTAAAGTTATCAGGTTAAAGTCAACCCCGTTGTTGAAAATTAAATTTTATGAATATTGTTTTCAGTAATCAAAATTTAAAAAAAAATTCAATGACTGTAATTAGGTAATACCTGTACTCTTCTAGGCGTGTTTCTCCATTTTTAACACAAAATAAAATAAAAATATGTTTTTGTTTTAAAATGGTCGAAAACAAAAAGTAACGATCATTCACTGAACTCGATAGCTTAATAAGCGGACGGAAAACGTCGTTTGAACGCAAAACCATCGTAAAGTCAAAAATACGTCATATCCGGTAACCGTTCGGCAAAGTTTTGTCGACCAGACGTCGTCGTATATTTGCTGCGTGCGGTGTAATAATTATAATAATAATAATAATAGTAATAATGAAATGCACGGAAAGCGTGTACAACTAATGCGCAGTGTATACATGTATTTATGTAACTTTATATATATATATATATATTGCGACTAAAACGTTGAGAGAGCAAAGGAACTCGGAAGTCTGTATTGTCTTCAAATGGAGCTGAGGAGAATAATTATATACCATGCATGTAATACGATTACAAGTGCGCGTTTCACACCGGCGTGAAGTGTACCCAAGTCGCGGCGAGACAAAAGAATCGACGGCGAAACGAACGGACGACAAAAAAGGATATATTGTAATATTGAAATCGGGGTCTGAAAATTTCACGAAATATAAAATTTTAAAATGTATGTACGACATTTTTCGTGATTAAAAACAAAAAAAAAAAAAAAAAACCATTCACGGGTCACTAAATAGTGGAATTGGTCACTTATTTGGGTTTGCTTGACATTTGAATTAAATCTTACTATCTATATTATGATCGAACTGGGAGTTAAATTGTAAACTTCAAAGTGTTATATTCAACTCAAAAAGGGATGAAATTTTCATCAGTCGTTCTGTGATCGCATCAATTTTTATTAATTGATTTATTTTTAAAATAATTATTCCCAAAAAATGACACAAGAAAACAATTTCAATGTGTTATATGTTCACAATAACTTTTTTTTTATATTTTTCATTCTAGTGTAAATAAATATAATGTTTGGATTGTACTAAAGGGCTCAGAGATTCTGAATTATTGAATATTATAGGTAGGCACTGCAAAATTATAGATACTGCCGAAAATTTGAATTTTAGATCATTAATTAAAAAATTATAAAAAAAATCTTCAAATTAAGTTCCATCTAAGTTTGACAACATTTTTAATAAGATTATGTAAAAAATTTATTAAAAAAAAAAAAAATAATGACAAAAAAAAAATAACTATTAGAATGCTGACAGTTACTGACGATTTTATTTAAGGTTATTCAAACAAATACCAAACATCTTATACAAATAATTTATAACAAATTTATAACAACACATTCGTAATGAACAATACGAGTTTTTAATATTAGTATTTTTAAATAATAATAAAATATACCAATTTCTTTTTAATTGCTGGGTGAAACACATCTGCTACATTTATTGATTGCATATAGGCCATAATTAAAAAAAAAATTAATATTTCACGATTTTGTAAAATAACCTATTTTTTTTTTTTAAAGTTGGTGAAAAATTTACAAGAAAGTCTACGAATTTTCCACCACGGATGATAATAAAGTAATATGAATAAATAGATAAGACATTAAAATTTGTAATGGGTAAAAGTATACATAATTTTACAAATACCTTTTATAATGAAACAAATAGTTATTCTCAGATACATCAAGTCCACTAGTTGTAAATTTCAGCGTTCTATGCTTAGCTCAAAAACGGTCAATATGTTTTGACACTTTAATACATTTTTCAACTCCATCCATTCTAATTTAACGCATGGGCTCAGGGCTCGTAAGTTAATGCATTTTCATGTTTTTACTGCTACATTGTAAAACATGCTAAGTGAAGTACAAATCCATTTCATAAAAATAGAAATAAAACTATAAAGTTTGACGGTGCATAATTTTGCATATTTTGTGCGTTTTTTAGCACATAATGAATTTTTTGGAATTATTAGTGCATATTATATCACATAAATTCATAGTAAAATTTTTTTTTGGAAAATCGTTGTTCAGATAAGGTAAAATAATACTTGAATTCTTTCTGAAATACTTTTCCAAACATATTTGGTACTAATCCTCAGTAATTATTTCGGGTTATTGTAATCTTGTACAGACTGCATGGATTATATGAAGTACCTATGTACAAAATCCAGACGATAGAACAATATAATTCAATAAAATGACAAAGTTTTAAACTTTACCAAGTGTGTTAATATTTTATATTAAGATAAAATAATAAAAAGTATAAAACTTTTAAAAATGATTATGTAATTCTTCCCATTTGAATTTTCCACGAGTTGTATTGTATGAAATTTTTTGATCACACATATTTCAAATGCTTGATTTTATTTATTAGTGCAAAGAATGCATATTTCCAAACTTTTAAGTACATATTTTGCTGGTTTTTGGTGTATATAAGTGCATGCTTATTATGCGTTTTTTAGTGTATGAATTTACGAGACCTGTGCATTTGTTTAAGCTTTGAGGACACTATACAAAAATATTTGTTGAATTAACATAACTATATTATATTAATTTAAAAATAATAAATTAAAATTATTGTATAGTATACCACTTAAGTGGTCTGTGTTTGAAACCATACTGACCAAATATATGTTTAATATCGACTAGGTTTGTAGAAAGTGTAAACGAATTAGAAGGAACCTAGTAAATAGGTATAGTAATTAGGAATAACAAATCGAAATAATACGTTCAATGATTTTCTGCGTTTTCCGTTCATATATTTTTTAATTCGTCCGGAAATCCGTCTCTGACACGCAAAGTTTTGAATAGGTAGTTACGCTCTGTATATAGTATTTACGTGCGGTTTCGTAAGATTTCAAAAGAGATATAAACTTTTTTTAATTATTTGTAATCCTTTTACCGTTCCCGCTTCTCAGGTATAAATACATTTCCTTTGAAAGTCTTCTTTGATTCTTGATTTATTAAAAAAATGCGGTGGTATTCCTATACAGACTAGCTCCAAAAATTTAATTTCTTAGGAATCAAAAAAAAAAAAAAAAACAAACGATTTTAGGTAAAACAATTACATTAATCTTTATATTTTCTAGATGTACTAGGTATCTACAACTAAAACGCCAACAAATGGTGTTATAAAAGACACGCTTTTATATTTTAAATAAAAAAGAGGTTTAATATAATATTTATTATGTTGTAGGCCAGTAGTAAAATGTAATTAACTAAATAGTAATTAAGAGGATTTTAATTTCCAACATACACCGATCAATCTATTAATGCGATTACAGGATTTTGTAGACTGATTTGAATTATTCGAGACGTCCACATTTTATGCTACCAGCTACATTTTATATTTTCTTGTCGCACTTTTTTTGAGAATAATAAACATTTTTTTTAGTAAAATTTGACTTGTAAAAAGAGAGTAAATTTAAAAAACGCCGAAAATTTTTAGGTCGGGTGTGTGTAACTTGATGATGTGGTTTACTGTTATGGACAGTTTAGTTGGAAATTGTATACTAAATTTATTAGAAATTTGAAATCGCTTACGAAAATAACCATTCTGAGCGGTGCTCGGTTTACTCTTTAAATGTATTTTGAACGTTACGATTTCAAAAGTATCCACTTATGTATACATATTACGATGCAATAATACGTTAAATAAACTCAGAAACATTTTAGTAATAGAAATAATATCCTCGCGCTGTTAAAATTTTCAATCAAAGTTCTATATTTAGCTAAAAAAATATTTGAAATTGTGAACCGAACCCATAAAAATATTTTATGACCATTTCAGGTCTTTTCGATCATCACTTTGGATGTTACGACCAATCAACAAAATTGTTTTTGTCAACAAATCTGGTACGCCGTAGTTTTTCTTAAGTTCTGATTGAAAATTCTAAAAAAAACGGACGTTTCAATACGCCCCAAGAATATAAGTCGGGCCAGATAAAATGTTTCTACCGACCGTTATGATCGGAGCGATACCCCGGTCCCTGGGAACTATATACACGTCACTGACAAATGAACGAAAAAACCCAAATGTTTGGTAAAATCAATAGCAATAGGCTTCGCTCAAAATCGATAAAGTTCCATAGAAGATATCAAACTCGAGGAAACAACATCATAACGTTAAACAAGCAAAGGCCGACCAGTCATATTTTAACGCGGTAGGTTTCTACTTTATAATTCAAGCGTATCCACGGCGTTCTCCTGCAGGTCAGTTTTCCCGCCGTATTTCAACTTTCACTCTCTCGCTCGAATTTAAATTTGTTTCCCGGTGCTTCGGGCACTTAAAAACGCGCTAGCTGAAGTCGGTCGCCAAAGGTCCTGGCGACCGCACACACACATACACACACACACACACACACACACACGCGTGAATTAAGCCAACTAATTCTGGAACCACAAAGAATATTATAACAAAGACGACGAGGTAAAATATATATTCTGGCCTCGACGTTTCCCATTCCCGCCGGCTAATTAACCCATTATTATTCTCCGTGCATGTCGCTTAGGCAGGTAGCTGCCCCGACGTTGTGAACCACATCGTATGTACTGCACGAGAGATTGTAAATTGACTCGACGCCGCAAAAGTTTGTGTACAAAATTATAATAATTATTATTTCGGTTCATTCGGGGTCCAGGGGCGTACTTAGGAATTTTTCGCCCTTGGGCAACAAAAAAATATTATGACAAACTATCCTGTTTGCGCCACCCTCCAATTTACAAAAATCCGGAATCACTCCGGGTCGCGTGAGTAGTTTGACGGAGTAACGACTACGCTTTGGGTGGGTCACTGGTTTGGAAGTTGTGGTTCAAACGTATCATTCGTATTAATAACGAAAGCGATGACAAATGTCTCGTGTTTTTTTTTTTTTATGAGTATCTTACGATATCAATTTGTATTTTTTCCCTTTGAATTGGAAATTTGCCAGCGTGACGGACGACACGTCAAGGAGAATGAAAAGAAAAAGAGAAAAACCTTAAACACTCGAAATGTTTTTTTGTTAGTTGTTTGTTTTCGTTTGCGCGTTATCCTTGAATTAAAACCTCCGACAAAGGAATACTTCAGCTTTGTCGTCATCGTGTTTGCGGTTTTCGTTTCTTTTGCCTCCAAAGTAGGTATACGTTCGATAAGTGACCACGAGGTGGTCAGAGCGCGCTAATTAGCACGGTAATTAAAAATTTTCATTTCGTTTCAGACGGATAGTCAACAAGAACTCGAAAAAGGTATCAGAGGGTTTGTAAGTTGTATGTTTTTTATTTGTATGTTTGTATTAAATCTGTACGTAATGAATTACTAGCAAAGTTTACGATTATGAGCGAGCTCAGTGTGTGTTTTCAACAAATCATAGTTTAAATCAGAGTTTAACATTAATTAGCTTGAATTATTTCCAAATTTTTATGATTTTTCACATTCAATCATTCCAATAACGTGTGAAAACGTCAAGAAATTAATTTAAATAACGTGAATATTATGTAAGTTTTATGTCGTTGGAGCGACTTTGATATTTTAGTCGTTTTTGGTTCATAATTAATAAAGGTTTCAACTGAAGTATGATATACGATATAAAGCCAATCTTCAAACATTTTCGTGATGCCACACGTGAAAATTGGAGTTTTGCTTCTACCCGAAAAAGTGTTCACAGGCAAGTCATTTTAAGTCGTTTGGCGGAAAACTGTTGAAAACTTTTTAGTTTTTAGATCATAACTAAAAAAAAAAAAATAAACAAAAATTCAATAAACGCACTTCAAACATACAGTAGGTACCATTTTGGTCCGCTTTTGAAACTTTGCGTTTTCTTTTATATGGCCATAACATTCAAAGATTGGACCACTCCGAACAAGCGTTGATAGAAAAAAAGAAAAGAAATCATTGTAAAATCAAAATGCGTTCCTCTCTTTGCTCGAAATCTAAAAAAATAAAAATTTTCTCGATACTAAAAATACGAGTAGTTATAACGAATTTCAGGAAAAATATTTGTTACATACATCGGAGGAGATTGTTATACTCTTTACTTAATTCCAATATGAATAATTTCTAAACCATCGTTTCTCTTTGATCAAAATCTGTATGTGTAATGTTTGAAAAGTTGGAGTATAATAATATATACTTAGACCACTGTCAATGGAATGTAGAAAGGTCAGTCAGATATTATATTATGCATGATTTGAGCATTAGTACTGTGGTAGTGTTGATCTTTTGATCACGAGTACAGAAATAATGTTTTTTTTAAATTTGATTTACAATTTCACCGTATTTTCATCGAAACTGGGCCAGAGTCAAAATTGTTTGCATTATGTATATTTTTTAATTTTAGAAAAATATTTCAATGCAAAACAGAGTCGAACGGTTGAAGCAGTGCACATGAGTTCGTGTTTTCTTTGATTTATTATATTTTTCAAAAAGTTATAACGTTATCCACGGACAAATTAATTTGAACGGTTTTAATAATAATTTTTTATCCATTTAACTGTAAAATATTTATTTAATTTTGTTTTAATTTTTTTTTTAATCACTATTTCTTCGTGAACTAATTCTAATGTGTTTGAGCGAATTGTACAAACGGTTATTAGCGTTTTATTTTTTATCAAACCGTTAGATGGCACAAAAAAAAAAAAAAAAAAAATTAGTCCTTTGGATCTTACGGTGTATTGTCTATTTAATCAAATTTTCATAAAATTTTTTTTAAAATATCCAATCTTGCATTATCCTTGTTCAGTGGCGTAACCAGAATTCTCAAAATCATAATAAAAAATTCAAAACAGTTCGGCCGTTTTGTCCTTTGATGTTTTATTTTTATGATAAAATTTGAAGTAGGTAGGACCTACCTGGTAGGTAATCAAGTAAGTGACTGCAAACAACATTTACTTTTTTTCCGTATGTACTATTCTATAGACTTTCACTACATTTTTTTCACTTAAAAATAAAAAAAAAAAATTAATGAAAATTCAATAAAAACCTGAAAAATCAAAAATTTTCAAGATGTTCCGAACCTATTTTTTAAAATATTGTAGATCTATTTTATTGGTCTGTTAAAAGGTAGTAAGTATAGTATAGATATTTCAAGTTTTTCATTTAATATGTAGGCAGTTTAGAATTTAATGACGTGAATACACGATACTTTAATGTTGTTTATAAAAACTAATTTTGTGAACACTTCGTAAATTTTGGAGTCTACATACAAAAAAAAAAAAAAAAAAAAAAAAAAAAAAAAAAATGAAGTACTGATAATTTCAAAAAATGTTTCAAATTAAGTACCACTGAAACAAACATTTCGGTCGAAAGTGTTGCTAAGATCCCTACGCTTCGACACACACTCACCAATCGTGTTAAATCTAAATGATTTTCACCAAACTTAAAATCGAAATGTTAAATAAAGCCGAAATTCCAACATAACCAATCTTTTAACATGATTGATGGGAGGGGGGTTGGCCTAGTACCCCATCCTGCTATTGTCTTTGGTGATCTTAAAAGTAAAAAGGAAATAAAATATAATCAAAAATGGAAAGTCGATTGGAAGCTTAATGATGACATTTACGAATTTCAGATATTATGTTTCCACAATCTTTATCAATAGATCGAATAACTATAGTACGTTGGGATAAAATTTAAAAATACCATCAAGTCATAATGTTAGTGAGCGTGAGTGTAAAAATAATATGTAAAGGCAGTGACGATAAATAACAGTTTGCCAGACACACAATATTATATGAAATACACTCGTTAATTATTGCTGTCGAGTAAACAAAACATTGAAAAAATATCACACAAGTATACAACAAAAAATTTGATTAATTTCAGTACAAATAACAAATAGAGATTTGAAACGTTTATAAAATTAACTTTTTTTTTTTTTAAACGGTAACCGATTTGTGTTTTTTTAGTGCAAAAAGAATAATTATTTTCATGTTTCAATCAATTAACATTTTATGCTCGAAACTTTAGTATTGTATTGTAGCGATTTACGAACTATTGGAAGTGTAAATGGCATTGAGAAAAAAATAATGCTTTTGAAAAAAATATCAACCTATTTATTTCCGGGCGACCTTTGGCTGAAAAAAGTACACGTATACCATGCGATGTATATAATGAGAAACTAAAACAATTAATGTACAAAAGAAGTATGAAAAATAAAATAATGAAATGTATAAAAAAGTATAAGGTTATAGAATATTTTGATATCTAACAGAAAATGACAGATCAATGCGTTTTGAAGAATTTAAGTTTTTAAACATTAAATTTAAAAAAAAAAAAAAAATTGCGTCTGTTTTAATAACAACGAAAAATGTATTTTTTTTTTAAAATTTTTAAATCCCCTATAATATCTTCTTAATTACTGGTGATGAATCACGAGTTGAACTTTAAGTATTTTGATACTTAAAAACTTAACTGAAGTGGACAAACTTATTGATTATATTGATTTACTTAATTTTTGATTCGTATATAATAATGTACAATTATAGAAATGAAAATTCAACGTGCTGCAGACTTTTAGACAACAATGTTTGAGATACGAAAACAGTGGTTTCAGTATACATCGCACTGTATATTTTGAGATTTACTGTGTCCTCGAGCCGGAAACAATTATTTTTCATTAGTTCATTCTTATCATGTTTTAATCCGGCGATACAAAACCGGTCAAAAATCAAGTTACTTATAAGTTATAATCGTTTTTGAACAAAAATTACAAGTTGTCAGGGTTGAAATACCAAGCGATTTGTTTGTGGATAATACAATACAATATTATATTATTATTATTTTCAGTTATTCATCCGCCACGTAGAAAAAACCCTTGGAAAATGAAGTACCGACTATTGTACAACATTTTCCAAAAATATTAATTCATTTTCAATTATATAAATCAAAAAATAATAACTCGCACGAGTCGAACTAAACGCTGTTCAAATTGATTATCTCGTATAATTGTAGTTTTTTCTAACTTTCCTACATAGGAAAACTAATGCGCAGTTTCCGATTGTTTCGCAAAATTCGACAAAATACGAATCCGAGAACAGCGTGGAGTCCAATATAAAATCTGGATAAAGTGTTAATCGGATAAATAGACATGTATTTGTTTATTTTTTTTTAAATTGAGACCGAATTCAATCAAAATAATTCTGTTCAAGTGATACGTATTTTAAACAGAACTAGCAATACAAATTTAGGTCTAGCTGGCTATATTTAGGACGGTGGGAAATAAAATGAAGTGGAAACAAATAATATAAAATAAAAGTTTTTTTTTTTTTTTGTCTATAATATAAAATCGTATGGAATACTATTGCCAGGGCCGGCGTGATGAACTGCAGGGTAACGATATGCACATTTATTTTCGGAGCAAGCGGTTTTCTTCACCCAAAGTACCTATGATATTAAATATTTTACATATGTCATACATTTTGCGGATTAGGAAAAAATTGAAATTTTAAAGTACTGAAAATCAAAGGTTAAGATCAGAGTGTTCTCTAGAAGTTGAACGTGACACGCGGAAAAAAAATACATCTTCGTAAAATCAATAGCTTTACAATAATAATAATTCTCCGTATCGATCACATTTGACGTTTTGATTGCATTATAAGTTACAATAATAATTATAATTGTAGTTTATATACGATGAACGCATTCGGCAAAACATACAACTGCTGTGTTTGATTTGAGGTCGGTGACCTGGACGTCGGGGGTTCGTTTGTCGTTCGAGGACCTTTGAAAACAATTCGAGACGATTTGCAGGAAAACGAATGACGTAAACTATCGTGTCACACACACAAACACCTTTTGAGTCCCCGTTTTCAGCGTAATAGGTACATTACACAATAACATAATATAAAAATGTTATTGTTACTCTGTCTCGTTTTATTTGGTATTTTTAAATTTTGAGTGTAGCAAAGAATATATTGGTTTTCACATTACGTGTGTTTTATTTATTTATTTTCATTTATATCGTACGTCCTGAAACCAAGATAACGTCCTCAAAAATTATCAGATCTTTACAATTCTGGTTTGTTGCGCGGTACTTTGAGGGTTCGTAGATATGTGGGTTTAAAATGGAAAAAGTTACGATGGGAAAACTAAGGAATAAACGGTACAAACTACGGAAAACGTGTTTTTGACATAATCAATTTAGATTTTTTATCATTAATCCCAAAATAATAATTACAACGAGTTGAAATTTTCACCTAATATTGACATAGATATGATACAAGTTTGATACAAATTTCAAATGATTTAGATTATTATTAGACTAATTATAGAACTTTTTTTTGAAAAATTCTAAAAATATAACATTCAATTACTATCCGTAGTATTGATAATTTTTGTTGTTGTTTTTTTTTTTAAAGTTATAAAATTATTTTCTCTTGATGAGAAATTTAAATTTCTAAACAATTATGAACATTTAAAATTTTTTTTACTCCTTTTATTTCTAGCGCCTTATAAAAGACTGATAATAAATTCTATTGTTACGGCACAATTTTTATAGTTTAACTAAAGTCACTCAGAATCTTTACTTTCGTAAGCAATTTACAATTCTCACCAATCAGGGAAAAAATAGGATACTATGCCAAATGAGTATTTCATGTAGAACTTTGATTTTCCTCCATAGTAAGTCGGTATGTAATATTTTTTTTTTAAAAAATACAAAAATAAAGAAAGACAAGAATAGATGTGTGGGCGTTTATTTATTCGATTGCCTTTGAGCATTTTTGAGGTCAGCACGCCACTGATTTAAAAAAGTTCATGTACGATGATTGGGCTAGTTCTAGAAAATATACCTACCAAGACATTTTCTTTTTGTTCCGTTTCGAAATGACAAAGTTTGTAACTTAATTTGTTAATCACGCAGTATAACAAAGTTCACACGTCATACTACACAAAATCTTTTCTGGAGATTAAGAGTTGTCACTATATATTGTTTCCAGATGTGCGGTGTTCTATGAAACCGAAAAGTGTGAGAACGCACACTCGGTGTGGACATACAAGAAGATAGAAATGTTTGCTGTGTCGGTGAAAAAACTTTTGTCTTTTTAAAAGTTGACCGGGCACGAGGGAATAGTTTGAAAATTCTAGAGATCCGTATTTAATTTGTAATCTACGTTTGGTACACGTTTCAATCTCTAAAAACTATAGGTTTTTTGAAAGTTATAGTAATTTTGACAACTAAATAATATAATAATAAGACTCAATATGGCTCTAATAAGTTGAATTTAACACCGAAAAGTGAGAAAAATATGCTAAAAAATAAAAGAAAAAGCCAAGTTCACTCTTGTTCACGTGGAAAGTTTGACGGAGTTACAACTATGCTTTGGGTGAACTCATTGGTTTGGAAGTTGTGGTTCAAACGTATTATTATAATATTATAATATAGTATTCGTCTTGGTAAAACCATACATTACAAAAAATATTCCGAAAACGTCATTACAAACCGGACAATTTTTCTGAAAAATTTTTGCCGTAAAATTCTCGATTTTTGTTTGTTTTTGGGGTGAAACTCAAAAATTAAGCAAAATTTCAAAAATAGCTTTATTTAAAGTACCACTAAATTATATAGACATTTCATTAGAGTTACTGACTTTGAAAATCGGAGCATTCCTTCTATACGTTAAGTTGTTGACAAGAAAAAAAAAAACATCATTCTAAAAACAATACATTCCTCGCTGACGTTCAGAGACTAAATATGCAATAAAATGCAAAATACAAAAAAATTACTCTCGGTCGCTGTTGATAACAGTTGTTATTATTATTGTAAAATGTTTATTAGTATTCACTCTGTTAACGTTTTGTAGTAATAATACGAGGTGAACCGTATGATTTACGAGGATAATAACATTAAAAAAAAAAAAAACGAATACACATAATTGCAAGATAAAATGTTTTTTAACGATATAAAATATACAATATTTTCGGAAACAAAATATGGTGTCGTTTTTTTTTATAGAATCTCTTTTGGTGACCAATAAATTAGGTAGTCTTGACTCTTGAAGCAAACAGTAAGTAGTTATTTGATACATTAATAATTAGTATCACTGTCGGTTTTTTTTTTTGTTTTTTTTAAGTATACACACTTTTAGTGGTACTCTCGGTCATAGGATAGTGGAGTTCTGAAGAGGACCTAATTCGCGGAGAGAAATAATTAGCCTCTGCGTAAAACGTTGTTTTCAAAAAGATATTAATTGCAATTTTGTCTTCTAAACGCTTATAAATTATGGACAAAGGAAACGAGCTTCACACCTCCGGGCAATGTATTATTCATCTTTAATGGTTTTTACGTAAGTACCTAATGTTTTATTTACGCAGATATTATATAGTAATACAATAACGATAAATTTGCAAGAAAAAATGCGCTTTTTTTTTTTATAAATTGCCGTCTTAAAAGCGATTATTTCTATGGGGTTTCTTTGCTAAAAATATTTGTTTTATATGAGCTTCGTTTTGTAATTTACTATAAGCTGTATAAAATAATACGAGCAATATGCGGATAACCACGGATTCGAAAAAAAATTTTGATTGACAAATCGTTATTATATTAATGGAACGAAAAAAATTTCATTTTTTTAAAAAACGATTATAACGCGTATTTTCAGACCTTCGCACGACGAACACCCAATAATTCTGATAAGTATTATTTTAAAAACAACTTATTTTTTTATATTTGTTTTTGTTTTTTGTGTTTAGAAGCGATAAACAAACACTAGTACCCTTGAGATCTAACTAAAAATAACCAATCCACCGCACCAAAATATATCCATCCGCGTCCACCATATTTTGTTATTTATACTTATAGGATTAATTGATTTTGAATATTTTTGTGAAAATAAAACACATTAACTTACTAATATTTTTTGTTTTCTAAAAAGCAGAATTATGTTTTTTTTCTTAGATTTATCTAGAATAAGAAATATTTCTTTTTCCTTGTTTTTCAACAAATTAAAATTACATTTTTAATGATACTTTGGTTAAAAAAAATTCAAAATTTCCTTTCATACAAAACATAGAAATTTTGTTAAGCTTCTCAAATATTCTTAAGAAATTGGTTTACATAAAGCGTCTTTATTTTTGTCTGGTTTCTTGGTCTAAACAAAAAAATTGTAGGAGTGGGGATCCTATCCCCTTAAAAATAATAGTTGTCATTAGAAAATATTACTATTTGTGTTTTGTATTTGTTGTAAGTGACTGTTTAAAAATTTTGTTGTATACATGTAAGTTTAAAAACGATACGTTATGAATGGACATCAAACATGGTACATCGCTGTGTGCAAAAGAGGACCAAAGACGGACATTGATAAAGTTTTATAATTTAAAACTCAGAAAATTTTGGAGACGAAACAAAATGGTACTACGGTAAAGCGACTACGTTTTGGTTGGGTCATCGGTTTCAAACTTGCGACTTATCCGTATTATTTAAATTTCAAAAGTAACAATATATCATTGCATTCGAAAAAAAAGATTTTGAGTGAGTTATCCAATCTAATAAATCCTTGGTGAGTATAAAAAGATCGCGAATAACTCTTATAATACATACGTAAAAAAAAAAAAAAAATAGTGAACTATACCCAGAAATTTTTTTTTTCTATTTTCTACAACGTATTAAATTAATTTGGTGTACAACAGTTTGAAAACAACAAGGATTATTTTTCTATAACGCTAGTGTAATAGGTATAGTTTTGACGCCGGAATTGAAAATTTTCGTCGTTTTCGGGACATAACTTGGAAAAAATCAAAATATCAAAAAATACATTATATAAAAAAAAAAATTAGAAGCCAAATTCCCAAAAGTTTGTGTTTTTATTCGACGAAAAAATTGGAGCACTCCTTCTACCCGAATACGTCATTACAAACCTGAAAATTTCAAAAATTTCGCCGTAAATTTAACGATTTTTGTTTTTGGGGTTAAACTCAAAAAGTAGGTGAAATTTCAGAAAGACTTTCAATCAAAATACCACCCAAGTCCATAATCCTTTTGGAAAAGTTACTGACTTTGAAAATTGGAGCGTTCCTTCTATACGAAATGTTGCAGTCGACATAAAAAAAAAAAAAAAAAACATTATTGTAAAAACAATATTCATTCTTCGTTGCACTCAGAATCTAAAATTTTTTATAAAAATATACTCTAAATGAAATATTGTGAAAAATCGCGCAATTTTTTTTTAAACAAATGAAATTGATTTTCAGGCATGTTGACGTACCTACATCATATTATCATCACTTTGTTCGCCATAGACCCTCGTGATCGATAATTACCTACCATATTTAAATTCGAGCACAATATTATACGATACTAGCTGATCCCGCGCACTTCGTTGCCCGTAAAAAATGATAATTCGTTAAAAAAAAAAAATCGTGTTTGTTCGAGTACTTTTGGGTGTAATCGCTGCAGTAAGCGGGACTCGGCCACCCTGGTTCGCGGACAAAGTACCACCTCGGTAGGCCGTGTTCAAAAATTCGATTTGACGCAAGTTTTTTACCTGGTCTGCCCGAACAACCGGTGGCAACCAATAATAATTAAGTACTAATTTCTACTATATAATTGTTTCTCCTATAACCAGTAACGACAATACTGCGTATCTATTATATACTATTACATCGAAAAAAGGTCCCCGGGTAAAGTACACTCTCCTTTATACACACAAATATTGTATATATATAATTAGTGAAACATGGGTACGTGCGCAGGGCCGGATTTAGGGTGACCACAACAGTGACTCAGGGGAAAAAATCTTTTAAATTACATTTGCACTGTCACCCCGCCGTCCCGTCGAAAGTGGCCAATAGGATTGAAATGAAATTTAACACCGAATGCCGCCGATGGGTGAAATTTTATGTCGACAGCATGTTCGTTCGTCAGTTAATCCGGCCGCATCCTAAACCCTACCATATATATACAGTATATTTATAACCATAGAATATTATAATATTATAGAATATTATAATTTAATCAATAAATATAGCCCATCGCTCCGCAAAATTATCAATTTTTGGTACCAGGGTCCCATGAAGCCGACGTTTGCGTTTCAAGTGCACCACGTGGCTACAAACACGTGTACGCGAACGTCGCGTCGGTTGCGTGCCGCGTCATGCGGATCATGGGTCCCTGGTACCGCGGTGGGCTAAAATGTCCGTATTTGCGGACCCGTACGCTGCCGTACGCTTAACTATTTTAAGCTCTTTTTACCCTTTAAAATGCGAATTTCGAAAAATCCTTTCTTAGTGCGCCTACACATAGTAATAAGTACATTTCCTGAAAATTTCAAATAAATCCGTTCGGTAGTTTTGGCTGTGCGTTGTTTAGTGAGTGAGTGAGTGAGTGAGTGAGTCAGTCAGTGGTATTTGGCTTTTATATGTATAGATATGTCAGTTATTTCAAAGGCCAAAACGTTTCCCGAAGTCTGGCAAATGCTGGCTGACGGATTCGATGTGAAATAGTATTTTATTATTATCGTTGCAGTTCGTTGACTTTGGTCAAACATTACTTTACGTCACGTTATACCAGGACCGAGAACAATATATCTTACGTCATAATATTATGTCGCGATCAGCTGCCAACGGCCGTCGACGTTGTACAGCGGCGCAAAATTGTAATTCGTATAAAGGTTCATAAAAGTATGAACGAAAAAAAGAAAAAAAAAAAGTCGGAATTGCTTACGAAAATTACGAAAATAATGACGATTCTGAGTGAGCTTGCAGTGACACAAATAGAAGGAATAGAGAAATAAAATAATCAGTCACTTTCAGTTTAGTTTAGTTTATAAATTTTAATAACGTGTGAAAATTTCAAACCATCTGGATCATTATTGTAAGTTATTACGATTTTATAAAATTTGCTCAGTATACGGGTATGAACCACGTGGAACGTATACGCGGATGATGATCGGGCGATTAGAGTTTACATAAAATTAATTAAATAATTTTTTTCACTAAAAACGTATGTTTCGATGTTTACAAGAATATTACCTAATTATTTATTGTTGTTAACTAATTTTTTTTTTAAGTTCATTTTGTATCACAATAATGGTGTTCAACTTAAATATTATTAATTTACTTTGCATTTTAACGTTTTTACACAGAACAACACGTTTTTTTTTTTTCAAAACCAATTATCGTCTTAACTTCAATTCACACCGCAATCAATGTGGTGATAAGCAAGAAAGCAATTTTAATGCTGCTGAGTTCCGGCTAGTCTTTTGAAACATTTTTTGTAATCGTCCAGACACGTTGTATCTAAGTGTTTTTAAAACTTTTTTCCTATATGACATAGTTTTTTGTAGTCGGTGGTTAAAAAAATTACTGTATATAAAAATATAGTCACTTACCCAACACGCCGAGCCGGTAGTTCAACGTGACGACTACTAAATCCGCGTTGCTTGCCAACACCCGGCCGTCGTAAGGGTTGCCGGAATTCCATTCGAACGACTCTCCGTGTATGAACACCAGCACGGGATACTTACGTACGATTCTACTTCCTGGAACACAAAAGAATTGAACGGTTCAAATAATGTTTTAAGAGACAATTTTTATGCCCACTTTGCAGAGCTTAAGAAAAACCGTTTCCTCTCCGTCTGTTGCTGAACGCGGAATAACAATAAAATTAAGTTATATCATACGAATCGAAGAGAAATACGTTTATTTTATTTAAAACAATACAGGCATGAGCCCAAGATAACAAGAAAGGTGCGAACTGTGAATAGGCACATAACAACATTCTAGTTCAAAAGGAAGAATGACGGGTTCTCATTGGCAAGTCTCATAATCCGTGTGAGAGCTGGCTCATTTTGTAAATAATTAATTGATTGGACAGTGGGGAATGACAAAACAAGAGTTATTGCGAGCGTTACGGTTGGGAACTTTTAAGTTTACGTGGGTAGGAAGGGATGGGGAATCAACAAGACCAGCAAGGAGTTTTTGAAGAAACGATATATATATATAAAGATATTATAAGAGAGACGTCGGTGTGCTAGGGCGGAAAGATTTAGAAAACGAAGGACAGGAGTATATAGTCATTAAATCATGAGAAGGGCAGTTAATTTTGAAAGAATACTTTATGAAATTAAAAAAATTGCTCTGGACACGTTCAAGTTATTTGTACTCATCTGCAGTCTATAGATCCCGTACCACCGAGCCATACTCCAGAATCGGTCGGATAAGAGCACAATAAATTGATTTCAGAGAATTTGTTAGTTTAATTTCCCTAGATATTCTTTTAATAACTCAAAGTGCTATAAGAGCTTTGCACGTAACACTCTTAATATGTGCTTGAAGACAGAGAAAAGAAGTGAGAGTAAAGCCAAGATTACAAATGCTGGTATCACAAATTTATAAAAACCGTTTGGAGGAGGAGAATACAATAAAAAGTCTTTAAATAGCTGACAAAGTTGATTTTGAAAAAAGAAATAGTTTCACGCGCAGGAAATCGTAAACAATTAAATAATGATTTCTCTTTAGTTAACTTGTTCGAGGTACAACTCTCCAATATAATATTATTAGGTACATCACATTGATGCGTATATTATTATAAAAATAAAAATTATATTATGAGATTTTTCAGTTCAGTCACAAAACAATATCGAAATTTTTAGAGATATTTTTAACCAAAAGTTAATAGTAGTCGTGTAATATTTTTTCTAAATCACCATTATGTACAGGCGTATATTGTAACGGTTGATTGATATAAAAAGTATTAAGAATTTCGTAAAAAAAAATCTATCTACGTTAATCTAAGTAATTCATAATACCTGATGTTATGTAAAGCTAAAAGTAAAAAAATGAAAAAATTATAATAGTTGATTTGTACGAAAATAAAATATTCTACGGATAGAATTTTTCAGTTGTGAACATTAAACAATAATAGGTATCATTAACGTGAAATGTACCTTTTTATTGTAGTAAAAACTGGTTTGCGCGGGATTTAGGTAATTATTCAGTAAATAATATTCATAAAACATAATAGAATAATAATTTTATTTACTTTTAGAGAAGTGTTTTATGTCTATTAGGTATATAGTGTTTCTTTTTCTTCAAAATTGTATTGATTAAACATTTTAAATTATAGGTTATAGGGCTAGCATTAAAAGGTTTTAACTCTGTTTTTATAAATTATTCAAGAAAGCGTTATGGTTAATAATGATTTATGGACAATAGAAAAATTGAGAGCATAAAATCGTATAGTCAATGCAATTGAATAGTAAGTTTTGAAAAAAAAAAAATACGTTTGAGAATCTTTTTTTAAATTCTACCTACTGGCAACAACTTAACATTCTCAAGGTGATGGTACAAAATTCTAAATTTTAGACGGTTTAAAACTATTCCCAGGTTTTGTATTTAGATTTACTCATTCCACATTATTCCGAAACAAAGTGTGTCTAGCTAAACTTTTTGGTTTTCAACCGCGGTCGACTTTTCCTTTGAAACAAATTTCATCATGACGCATAAAATTCACTTTTGCCACCAAGTGTTCTCGTCTGGTCGTAAGTCAACGAACACTCGTCGTCGTCGTCCTGGTAGGACACGATACGTGACGGCGCGAGAAAGACGTGACTAACGACTTGAGATGAAAAAAAAAAAAAAATAATAAAAAGAGGTGAACGATCCGCGAGTTGTGGAGTAGGTCACTGTTTATGAGGGTGTAGTTGACGTTTATTTTTTTGTAAAATTTATACCGAGCTCAGCGAGTCGAATGTACAATAATTTGTAAATTCCTCATAGCGTTATGTTAAGCTAAAAAAGGAGTTGGAATTGTTATATGACGCTTAAACTACACAGACTAGAGCGTATGACGTCTATGTATGGTGCACAAAAAAAGATATTGAAAACAATTTATCGATTATTAAATGTAGGCTCAACTGTATTCAATGCCGTTAAAAGCATCAACAACGTAAATAATAAACTCTGTGACTCGTGTAATAAAAGAGTTATATTTTACTATCCATTATAGAAAACTCAAAATTATAACCTGTTTTAAATCTTAATTTTATCAAAACTACTTAATTATTTCTTGTTTTGAATATTTTAAAAATCTGTATGTAACAATGTTTAAGAAAATGCGTGTTTGTATGTATAATATACGTATATATATATATATATATATACGTGATCTTTATATTATACTTTCTTTGTTTTTATTATTGTTATGTTATACACATAAGCTCAGATCATAGAAAACTCAAATCCTTTGAGAATAGAGTACTAAGAACAATATGCGTGGACCAGTTTTCGATACAGAAATAAACAGATGGCGTAGAAGAAGAAACAAAGAGATAAGGTAAATCACCAAAGTAACTCCCATAACGAGTTACGTAAAGGGACAAAGAATACAATGGCTTGGGCACACAATGAGATGAGAGGAAACGAATGATATTAGAGCAGCAGTCGAATACAAACCAATAGGCAAAAGACCCAGAGGCAGACCCAAGAAGCGATGGATGGATGGATGGAGTACAACAAGATCTAGAGAGGTTGTGGGTAACAGATTGGTAGGAAAGGATACAGGATCGTGATTTTCGGAGATCAGTGACGGTGGCAGCCAAAACTCTTACAGAGTTGTGAAGGCACATAAGAAGGAGAAGAAGAAGAAGAAGATGTTATATACTTATTTATATACTATTTATTATGTTGTGATTTATTCATCCAGCGACAAGTTATGTTTATTGGGGTGACTTAATTAATATTTATTTTACATGTTAAAAATATTCATTGTTATTTTCACCGTAGTAAATTTGATACTCTTTAAAATTATTATAAACACTTCACTCGTTTGTAACAACGATTTTTGGAATAGATAGGTATTGTTAAAAAAAAAAAAAACAAAACAAAATAATAATAATGTTTAAAATGTCTAAAAACACAAAAAAATGAACAGACTATTAATATTGTTTTAAATGAATGTCATGGAAATTGCCTTAATGTTTTTTGAAAACGAAACCAACACAATTTTAACGTCCTAGGTATTTATTTTAACTAAATATTATCGAGATTGTTTGAAATTTGTATGACGACTGCATCCGTTATAATTGAAAATTTCAAACAATTCGAACTATTTTAAGAGGAGTCTATGTCAGTTAAAAAAAAAAAAAATTATAACAATGTAAAAATGCCTGAATACTTATTATAATATATCTATATTATTGTGTTGACCGATTTTTGATATGTTCTTACCGCGTTCGGGGGGAAACATGTTGCTTAATTCTATAAAAGACTCTATAAATCGAATAGGTTAACGAAACGATAACTGCAAAAGTTCTAACAATTCAAAACTTTAAATTTCCGTGTTTCGCTCAAAAGTGGGCAGAATTGATTTAGATTTTTTTTTTTTACGTTAATTTTCAACAAAGTGTGAAAAATTCAAGTTATTCGACGATAGGCTTTAAGAAATTGTGTTTTTTATTTTTTCGGAACATAACGCAAAACATAAGTCCTGGATTTCTAAAATCTTTTAAATAATGGTCTAATAACGGATCATATTTTCAATTGTTACGCGAACGTACCGGAAAAAGTGTAAGTTCCAGAAAAATATGGTAAAAATCAACATTATCGCTACGCTCAGAACGAAAGAAACGTTGTGTAACATATTTTTATGATAATTTCACGGTGAAGCGTTTGCGCGTCGAAAACGGGAAGGTTGCGGGAGGTTTGCCGAAGTCTTAGGAACATTGTTTACCGACACGGGGACCGAGAATTCAGAGGCTTAAATAAACGTACGAGAAAATCCTAAACGGATTAAACGTCCAAAAAGTTTGATGCAAAGTTTGGATTTCAAATGTATTTCGTTTTACTGATGTATATGGGACGGGGTACAAAAATTAATTTTTATATTCTGTTGATACAAATAATTGAATTTAAAAACAGCTCACACGAACGGTCGGTTCCTATACACTATACAGTTAGAAAAAACCGTGTGACGCTTAATTGGGTGAGAAATTTTTTCTAGAACTGTAATAATAATAAATAATAATTATTACTGTCGTATACACTTAAGTTTGTTAGACCTTTTCATTGGAAAGGTCGACCGGACGAACGTGTTGTAATTAAAAATTTATATAATACATTAAAACGTTTTATACTTTTGTTTACGCATTATTCTTGGAAACGACGTTCAGGTGTGCGTTTGAAAATTGATGCAGACACGACCGTAACCGGACGGGGAATGAAAATTGGCCTCAGGAAAATTTGAAACTCGTTGCCAGAAAATTAAAAATTCGGCACGAAATTGATATCAACATCAAACCGCCATGACTAGGTTCTTATTTTTGAAAACAATTTCTCTGGACCTTTTCTCCTGCAGATCTTTTTACGTCACAATGTTTCATTTTTAATTAAAAAAATTATACCTTTTTAAAATATACTTTCTATATAAATTAAATTGGTACGTAATGGCATTTAACTGCAACAATAACCAGAATTTTCGATTTAATTTTTGTTAAATAGTATTCATCGTATAAAATAGAAGAGTGGCTTTTAGAAAACATTTCGACCGCTAAGATCCGAGAAATACCATAGGCGCTATAAATGTCACAGACAAAAACAAAAAAAGAAAGGCAAGGAAAAAAAGGGAGTACATTCGTGGTCGGATGAGAAGTTGTTTGGCGTAACGATTACGCTTTGGAGTGTGTCACTTATTTGAGTTGGCCAATGTTTCGGAAGTTCGGTTCAAACTTATTATTATTTAATATCTGAAAACAATGATAAATCATTGCATTTGAAAAATTTATTCCGAGCGAATTCATGTTATCTTTGGTGTACGTTTTGGTAAAAAACAAATTTTACAAAAAATACCAGCTATAATAAATTACCATAGATTTACTCCCTGAAATTTGACGTTATGAGGCGATCTTTACGCCATACAATTTCTCAATCAACCTTAAATTTACTCCTTTTCTTTCCTTCCTTCATCTTTTTTTATTTTGTAATATCCAATACAATTACGTTATGTTATAATATAATATCTAAAATAGGGTACCGCATGAAAATATCGGAGCCCTCCTTACGTATATGTTTGTTACGATTTTTTTTTGGAAAAGTATATCACATATACAAGTGCAGAGTGATATGACCAATTATTGGCGATTTTCCAGTTTCAAATATATGGCAACTCAATGAAATAACGAAGTGCCGGTTACGATCCTTCTAGAAGTCTCCTCTCCATCGGTGTTTTTATTTTAAAGCCTGAATTTGTGTGTTTTTGTATCAAGACTCTTAAAATTGTTTTCAAATAACTTCTAAATTAAATCAAATTCCCTAAAATAATAAATCGAATTGATTTGATCGCCCCTACTGCTCGAAAACGCAAATATTTGAATTTGTTAATGTTTCAACTCTCGTCGTTTTTGGCTGATAATTCGGAAAATGATCAAAATATTATCTATAAATGTATCGATCAACGTACATTTAAAAACCAAAATCTAAACTTTTTCGTGGCCTTCGACGCAAAGATCGGAACTGCCTGCTACCCGTAAAAGTCATAACAAACATCAAAATTTCAATCGTTTTTTCCGAAAATGATTAAAATAATTTTTGATTTTCGGGTCTTAAGTCGAAAACAAAAAAAAAATTTCTTGAAAAAAGTAAAATTTAAGTCCACTCTCTAAAATTTTTAGTGCTTTTTCGATTGTACCGTGAAAATGTTTACAGAAAAAAAAAGACAATAACATTCTTTGTTGCGCTCAGAATCTGAAAAAAACAAAAAAAACCGACATGATTTTAAAATCTGGTTTCGCTCAGACTCCAAAACGAAAATCGGCGCAAAACGTGTTTATATATATACATAGTTATAGTATTTTAATCGTGGGCGTATAGACTTTGTGCGGTGCGAGGTATAGCGCCCGAGACGGAATTGTTTTAAATTCAAAAGAAATGATAAATCAATTTATCCGGAGAACGATTCTGGGTGGCGGGCGGAGCTCGCAATTACGCTCGATCGAGTTTCAGCTCGCCCGGGACCGTGTCTCGACGGTCGCCTCTTATTTTGAATCGCCGCGGAGAATTTTGAAAAATCACCTTTCCAAAGTACCGTGCCGCCACGCCGCGTTCGATTGATCGGTCGCCATTTATAATTTGTAAATATACGTACGGTTTTACTGTTCATAAAAGCGTTTTTCGCGTACACCGCGCAGGTTCCTCGCGGAATAGAACGTTTCAAAAGGTATATCGTGTCGGAGCTGTGCTGAGCTTAAGTTTTTCCGCTCTATTCGCTATCGGAATTCACGAGTAGCTGGTATAACGTAATAATAATGATTACTAATAAATGTTTTCAGTTTAATCACGGTGACAGTAAAACCGCCAAGCAGTGAACAAATAAGTGCCTCTTTTTTTCACTTTATGTACAAATTTTTTCGGGGTTTTCAGTAACGAGCAATATTGATACTAGCGTTATAATACTTATAATAATGTTTTGTGTTTTATACTCTTAATTTTGAGTTTTTAACTTGATTTCGATGCTGTGTATTTATGAATGGTATTGAATCATGACTATAATACGAGTATGATCACTCGATAATATTTTATATTTATATTTTATTTTAATTTTATTATGAACTTTGGTTGAAACGTTTACGGTTTTAAGTAAAATCCAAGTGTTTTGAAAAAGTTGTTACAGTTAAATTTATGTTAACATATCGTGTAAACAAATTTGCTAAATGATCTCGTACTCGACACGTATAAACGTGTAAAACCACTCTTTCTTTAGCATGTTTTATAAACTGCTGCTTTTAATGACAACGACAGATATAAATACATTGGTTATTTTAGATTACTTTGTCGTTTGTTTATGATAACCTAAAGCTATAACACCAACTCGTAAGTATTTACTAATGTAAATAGTTTCCTAAAGATTGTCCATAAAAGTAGATTTTTGCTTAGCAAAAAAAAAAACTGCAAAAATACAGCACGTAAGGTCTTTTTGTACTATGTGTTGGAAATGAAAATAAAATAAAATTACCGTGATGGTCCTCAGAGTTTTTTTCTCTATTAAACGCACATTTCAAGCCAAACTGCATAATTTAGTTTCTAAATAACTACATATTCAACACTACGGTTTTGTAATTGTTTTGCCCGTCTATAAAGTATATTTAAGTAGGTACAGATACCATGTAGGTACTTGGGTGGAGTCGGAATCTTCCTATAAAGGCAAATTTGCAGCTCTGAAAGTTTTTACCGTCGAGTAATCTGCGGTTAATGTTTAGTTATTGGTAGCTGGTGCATTAATTTGTGTATAACTTACAAAGTTAAATTTAATAGTTTAACGGAACGGAATGTGGATAATTTTGTATCGACATAACTTCAAACAATTCTTGCGTTTGATTTACAAATTATCATCATTCGGTTAATTTTTTACTGCGTACTCATGCCCCTTAAATTTAAGAGTTTATTTAAAGGAAAAAAAAAAAAATGAAAATTTTGCAATAAAGTACTGAACCTATGGAAATTCTACTGTTTCGTATACTGTACAGGTTATACAATATTCCAAATTTACGTAACAAATTAAAAAATTCTAAGTTACAATAATAATTAAAAAAATTATCTTTTATCAACGCATTTTTAACACGGATACTTTGGAAAATTTGTGTTTAAAAACAGACAGAATCAGTAAAGGTCGCGTGAGTAGTTTGACAGAGTAGCGACTAGTATTTTACCTATTTTAATAGTATGTAAATGTTTCAGCTTTATCCGATCATTACTTTGGATGATATGGCCAAAAATCTAAATTGATATTTCAAAAACACGTTTGCCCTAATTCATGTCTCTCCTTAGTTTCTTTGTTTTGACTTTTAAACATTTAAATTTGAGACCCTTAAAAGTACCAGCTCAGTCCAAAGACCTGTAATTGTATTGAATTGTGTTGATACAAATTTTTTTTTTTAAAAAGAAGTCACAGTTCTGACCAATTTTCCAATTTTAAACGACTGAAAAAAAATGTTTTGTGTTGCAATTATTGAAATTTTTTGTTCACATATAAAAATAGATGTTGGTCATCTTGCACAAAATTTTCAAAGCTTTTAGTGAAAAATTAAATCTTATATCGAACAAAACCGAAAAAAAAAAAAAATGGAAATCTTTCAAAATTTAAAAAGTCTATATTTAGAACAAAAAATTTTTGAAATGAAAACACAATCTTTATCTTACTCATTTAAATTATGTGTAAAATTTTTAGGTCTTAGAAATCATTACTATGCAAGTTTTGCCTAACTAAATAGATTTTGTCAAAATCAAGTTTGCCGTACGTTTTACCGATTTTTTCGAAGATTTTTTTTCGGTTTTTTGAGTATAACTTTTTCGGAATTGAACATTTTGATAAAATGTCAACCACAATTCACCAATGATATAAGTTGGGCTTTTCAAAAATGTATCAAACGTTAAGATCGAAGCAACACTCCAAGGAACTATGCATGTCACAGACACATAAAAATAAAACACACACACACACACACACACATCTTTGTAAAATCAATAGCTTCTTCGATAACTGTTATCGAGTATTGCAATTTTTTTATATATATATATTATTTAAATACTCGTAAAGAATTCGAGTACAAGTACTCAAACGTATATGCTTACGGTTCCCATTTGTTATTTCCACGGTTTTTGTTATTTGCACTGAAGGAAAAATAAGTAAAACGCTTTGCCTACTATATCGTTCACTGCGTGTGACGTACAACGTTTTTTATTTTTATACATAAATATACTTATGTTTGATGTAGGTTACGTTTTATATTTACATAAATTCATAAACCACTCGAATATTCTCGGATCGGAAAAATCCATACATGGCTTGTATTCTCGATATTACCTATATTGTTATTATATTATTCTACAAATGATACACATATTCACCGGGGCACAAAACTGTAATATGCAAAAACTCCATAGCAAAACATAATAATAATATTATTATTATGAATAACAGGATGAACCTGCGAGTTTTGAGATACGCGAGGATATACTTTTTTTTTTCTTTTACCGTTGCGTGGTTTTCTATACCTACTCGCTCTTGTACGTAGTCGACGGCAATATCGGGGGATACAAACTAGCTTTTTTTCCCCTTTACCCTCTCTTTTTTTTTTTTTTTTTTTTTTGCAATGAATTTTGCGCACAAAATATACGTAATCATATTATTATGACCGAGAGCCTATCTATTTATTTTATACGACTATGCCGCAGAAGCCATCTCGCGTGACGATGGAACGCTGCAAACGAGTTTTTAGAAGAACGTCCTGTACATGTTTTCGGGTTACATGACCAGTGTTGTACAAATAATATAAATGATTCTATCTAGAGAAAGATAAAAAATAGCTAGTTAAGAAATTATTGAAATAAAGAAATATAGATTTTTCATTGAGATAATTGATAAAAAAAGCCACATTTATCTAGATAAAAAACGGTTAGGTAACCTTTTAAAAAATTTGATTGCACAAATCTGCTAAGTCAGTTTCAAAAAACACAGAACATCTATAAGTTTTGACCATAGATATAAATAATAACTTGAAATTTTTTTTTTTCAAATTTTGTTTTATTTTACCCAATCTGAGATAAAACTGTAGATAATTGTTTTTGAATTTATCTAGATAAGATAAAAGATAATAAAAAAATAGTCTAGATAAAACACAACACTGTACACGATTCGCTTCCGAAAGGATTTCTAAATTTTCAAGTAAGGCGAATTGTGCTCGGATTTCGTTTTTTAGGGTGGTAATTTTATTGCAGCGGTGTCATTATTCAAGGGAAGCACGTGGGGGTAGGAATTTACCCTATCTTTTGAAAAAAAATTTGATTTTTATGCAGTTTTCTATTGCACGAGAAAAATTTCTACATTTGATTCGTGACAGACGTCATACGCGTAATAAATGTTTGCGAACACTTTCTACCGGTGGCGTTAGTTGGACTGATTCACAAGGGTCACAAAAACCTTCTACAACTCTTAAGGCAATAAAACTTGATTTTTTTTATATAATTAAAAAATAATTAAATATTTTTGATTTCATCGTTATTGAGTGTACTCGAAAATTTGCAGATATTATAGTTCTTTATTCAGCTCAAAAATGGTTAAACAGCGTTTGATCTTCATGCTTCCAGGAATGTATAAAGTTTTCAATTGATTAGATGCGTCGTTAGATGAGTGAATGTCAATGAAAAAAAAAATAGTTATAATAATAACAAAATAGTGCAAACCTACCTATAATTAAATGTCTAAGAATAGTTCAAACGGTTATCGAAATTGGTTTACACCAAGTATGAAAATACTTTGTGATGGTTGTGTATCAACCTTTAAATAATATGAAAACTTAACAGATTTCTATTAGATTAAAAAATACTAGAAATGTTCTATTTGTCAAAAATAATTTTGATGAAATTTCTTTCCTCAGTTTACGTCACTATTTTACACGCTACATAATTTGTATCATCCAGGACTTTGGTGTTTATTGTACAGTGTCGTAACTAAAAGTGTGTTCAGAGGGTTGAATAACTTTTTTTTTTTTTTTTGGTATCCATTTAACCTCGTTGTAAAAATATAGTTCTAGGGGGCTGTCAAGACATCCAAAACATCCCATTTGGTTGAAATGGTGTTAATTTATGTGTCTAGGATTGTATTTTTATGTCGGAGACCGTAATAAAACGGTAAAAGTCTTTGTACGTGCGTGCACAAAAGCAGGTAGCAACTGTAAGAAGGCACGCTGATATACCGTCGTCCATGATACATGTGTCTTGTTCGGGTGAACAATCTCTTTATACCGCGCGATTTGTTTTAAACGATTGTATCTACCACATTTTTGTCTACAATACACTGTATCGAACATTACTTCTATGCTCATGAAAAATAAAGCGAAATTTCAAAAATCGCCACGAGCGGCAAAAAGGGACGATCGTCAAACATAGTTGTTCTGTGGAAAATTATACTATTCGCTAAGTTATTTTATAAAACACTGTTCGTTGTGCTGTGTCGATTACATTATACACTTATATTACGATTTTGATAGATATATTTTTGAATAACAGTTAAAATCTAAAGATAGCTTGGTAAAAAAAAAACAAAATTAATTAGTAGACAGTTGAAAATATAACAAATACTCATATTGATGGAATTGGATGTATTACAAGTGGAAGTTGAACTCGCGTGGAGATGGTTCCATATACATACTATAAAACGTTTTTTTAAAACATGGTACAAATTTCGAAATTTTCCACCATTTTATAAAAAAGTCTAAAAATACAATTGGGTGAAAATCATGGGTTTTGGGGATTTTTAATCGGGCTTTTTTAAATATAGATTAAAAATAATTTTGTGATGCTGTATAAATTAAAATCTGCAACAAATATACCCGTTTACGGCGATTTTAATGTTTTTTCTAAAAATAAAACCTTGATTACAACAAACCCTGTTTTCCGAGAGAATTTAACATTTTTAATTATGTTTTCCAATAAACTGTGAGTAAAAGCCCGATATTCGCTGTTTTGTTCAAAATTTTAAACTCGGTCGAAGGTAGTTTTGGAGATAAGATATGGAGAGGGGGAGGTGGGAAACGGTCAATTTTCGTATATTTTCTGTAATATATCCTCAGCTGTTTGTTGTAAAATGATTAAAAAAATACATTTTGAATTTTTTACTATGTGTCCTTTAATTTGATGCGTCGTACAAAGTATCTAAAAAACATTTTTAATTCACTCTTCAAAAATACTTCCGCAGAAGTCGAAAGAAAAATTAAAGAGAAAAACCGTCACAAATTATGACGTATACTTAAGCGCCTAGGCATACGAAACCGAGGTTTGAAAAGTGATAATATTATATTGCCCCATCTGCCTAGACAAATTCTTATGAACGCCCTAGAATACACAATGGGTATACTATCTGTAACGTAACAAGTGAAACAGTAATCACGATCAAATAGCAACAATTTCGGGTGAAAAAAAAATCGCCGTGTAAAGTCTCTTGAAATTTCCGACTGACGACGACGATTCTATATTTTCTATGATCTCCTGCGGTTCTTTTGAAAACCACGGGCCACAATTACGAGAACCGACGTATAATATACATCCGCGATTATCAATAACAATACTACATCGCAAACGACTCTATTGCTTTTTGATTGCGTCATACATATCGAGAAACTTTTTCGTTCTTTTTTCAATTCAATATAATATATCGTTAAACAGAGTAATAATACTATCGCACTGCAGCTAACAACCTATACGTCGAGCGCCTTCACCTATACAACGCCAAAAAATTCAATATCGAAATAGTTTTCGGAAAACTCGACGACTCGTCCGTAATTTATACAGCCGACGGAATCGCGCCACGTTATACACAGTGTTCCGAGTCAGATGTTACAGCGATTATCTCGGAAAGTATTGAAAATGGGAAAAAAATGAATCCTGATTTGATGATTTTTTTTACGAAAAATACACCGAGTTAAAAAAAATAAATAAATACAGTATGTAACAATGTAAAACAAACACTTACTGTGGTCTACGATACTTATAATAATAACATTTCCAAAGTTTTTTATGTTTTCGTCTTGATATTTGTGTTTTTATATCAATTTTTAACATTCAGTGAAAATAGTACCTATACATTTTTATTTTGTATGTGTGCGCATAGTTTTTCATTGAATTTCGGTGGTCTAAAAACAATTATTTTCCATAGAAAACTCTACAAGTTCAAGACGTTCGAAGTTTCTAAAAAATATCAATACTTCAACATAGTAGCTGTTCGATGTCGTCTTAGCTTACAGTGCATTAGTTCTAGTAGATAATTATAACCTGCATACTTTATAGAAACTTTAAACCCGACTTGTAAATCTGTCTACAGAAAATTGTTTTTTGACCACCGAAATTCGTTAAAAAATTATGCGTACACAACACACACCCACATAAGGTTCTACTCGAGTTTTAAAAGCCATCGTAAAAACTCAAACACCAATGTCCATAAAAAAAAAAAAAGAGTATTTTGACCACATTTTTCAAAGATGGATGATCCGGACGCTGCTCTCCATTTCATCCAACCGCGCGTCTTCCCCGCCGCCCCTGATACGTTCAAAGGACATGCTTAGAGCCAATCCCTGCCACTTGTTTTCGTTTTGTCAACGCTCGAAACCTTGAAGTTTCGACGGTCGTCACACTCCAGCGAGTGAAAAAAAAACGTGGGTAAAACAAAAATGTTTTGGCTTTAGCCCCTTTCGCCGCCCCGATTTTCCGGTTACTGTACAGCCGCGCAGGCGATCGTAACAGATTTATATGTCCGTCCGAGAGCTCTCGTAATGTATACGCGCGCGTAATCCCGCGTCCGGCAGAGAAAGGTCGTCGTCGTCGTCGTCGTCGTCGTCGTCGTTCGTGTATTACACGACGGAAAGTTGCGCCGGTGTTTTGCGGACGATTTACGATTAATCAAGGGTAACCCACCCCGGGCGACGGGTCGGGGCGAGATTAAAAGTTTAGGCGAACGAGGGCGCGGGCTCCTCTCGCACGCTGTTTCGGTCCGGCCGCGGAGCGGGAAGGGACCGGACGGTCGCGCCCGACAATGGAACATCTGTTGCCGCGTACACGACAGCCGGCGCGTATATCGTACCGTTGTTCGTATAATTATTGTGCGTACGATATTATATACTACGTTTTGCGGTCTTAAACCGTTCGTCTGTGTGTAGCTATACTTACGGTATGATAATGCATAACACGGACTTCGTTTCGGATAATATCGTCTGTACAACACTCGTTTTGATAACAGCGTCGCGACTGCGTTTGAGGCAAGGGCGAACTGACAGTTTTCTAGGTCTTGGGCGCGAAAAAAAAAAAATAGAGCTCCTTAAGGGCGTGACGGAGGGCCCGAAAACCTACGAACAAGGACGAATCGCAAACGGAAGGGATGCGTAAATACCGATGTGAAAAATAACAGCGAATCTCGGATGCAGGTAACTCCCCGTATTGATATTTTACCGGTTTTGTCCTCGGCGACATCGCCGTTATAGACAATCACAACAGCTTGATAATATCATGCCCCTCAATCCGCCAATAAACAATAATTAATGTTACCGATGTTTACGTTCTTTCAGAATTAGCCTATATATCATAAAATGTTTCGGCTTTTCCCTCTGCAAATGGTGCGGGATTTGAGTTGCGTCGACGGCCTTTTTTTTTTTTTCAACGAGAGGATGACATTCAATAGAACGCTGAACAATTTAGCAACGGAAATTCGGCAAGTGTGGATATGGAACCGTCTTAATCGTTCTTTTGTCTTAGTACGCATTTAAGCGTACTTAGAAATTCGAGAGCTTCTTAAACGTGTAGTTTGTGTATAATAATCGGACACGATTTCTTCCCTTATGTATAATTACGTCGTCGGCGATACGTTTTTGGCATTTTTTTTTTTCTTCCGCGGTCCATCCCAGCCCTCACCCGGGCCACTGTTTTCCGTACTTTTCGAATAATGTTCCTGGCGACTATATTTTCCGGCGACGTCGTCTTATCGACGGCGTTCGCGGCCGCCTGATTGATGACTTTCGGAACCGTATATACCGTCGTCATTAGGACGAACCCACCGCACCTGCCCACCCGTGCATAATAGTTCTTCACCCGCTACCCCGACCCTCTGCAGGACCGTCTCTCTCTTTTCCTATGCATTTCTCGCGTTTTTTCTGCCACACCCGTACAACGTTGACGCCGCAATTTCGACGTCGACGGGTTTTATCGGAAACGGCTCAAAAAGCTGTTAAAAAGTTACCCATCCGCAGCTATTCGTCCTCGTCGACGAAAACACGCGTCATCGTCTTGCACACGTACCGATGGGGATTTAAAGGGTTACAAAGTCGATATCGTAGCGAAATATAAATCATCGTCAGCGTGTACATATAATAATACATTTGTTGTTCAGGTTTCGGTTTTGTCGCACGAAATTCGTCTAATCGATGACGGTATACCACCGGGGAATTTTTTTTTTTTTCTATGAAAAACAGGCGTTTTAGTTCGTGACGAGCCAGGCAGTGTGCTGCGGAGTTGTTTGACTGCGTGTGATTAATATTCAACTTTGAAAAGTGTAAGCTTATTCAAAAGTCTCTATACGCTGATTGAAATAAAAAGTTAAAAATACGACTGGGAAACAAATTTTTTTAAATATTCAACAGGCAAAATGTGATTTCCGTCCGTGTTACGATTGTGACACGAGAGTGTCTCGAAATAGTGAAGATAGATTCTACTTGGTCATTTTTTTTAACCACTGTAACGTAAGGGAAAATTGCCGTTTTTTTTTTTTAGACCACTACAGAGTTTCCGAGTTGGTGATTGGATCAGTTTACAGACAAGTTTTATGTGGTACGAATACATTTTAAACACGTTTGAAACACTTAAAATACAGAATAGAATGGTTTTACAAAGTAAAAATTGAGAGAACAAAAAAATCCTATGTTCGTGTTAAAAAATTATGTATAAATGACGTTTACCAATTTTTATATTATGTTTCTACACAGTTTAAACATAGCAAGCGTGTTAAATGAATGACTTTGGTTCTATTTTTTAAATTATATCATTTAAACATCTTTGGAGACGTACTAAAATAAAAAAAACTATCCGTTAATTGAGTTCTACGACCCTGAGTTGACACATTATCTTACCTTAGTTTTAATTTTTTAACAATTATTATGATTTATAGTTAGTTTTTTTCATCGAATCTAATTGTTTTAAATACACCTATTAAATGTTTATATTTGTACATGCTAGAAAAATCTATCGTATAAAAAAGTTAAATAAATCACAAGAAAAACGAACCATATTTAAAAACATTTTCAATGTATTTCCAAAACAACTCCACAGTTGATTGACACGTGCAGACTTATCATTGATTATTGGAAATGAAGTACTAGAGTTTGTATTTAGTGGCCCTAAGGTCATATTTTTTAGCGGGTCTCTAAAGCATAACTTTTTATAAAACTTAGGATCTTTTTTTTTGAAAAAAAAATAGTTTTTTACCAGGTATTTAACGCTAAAGAAAACAAATACCAACACTAAATAATTTTGACCGATAAATTATATAAGTTTCTATTTTTGAAACCACAAATTGACCCGATGTAAAACCGGCCGGCCACGCAAGATCTAATATAGTCTGTAATCGTTCATCATCAAAAACATAATTAATTATTTTAGCGTTCATGAAAATACAAAAAAATAATTAAATAGTTTTGAACATCAGTTATTATCCACTCGCGGTTACTATGTGGTCGATTTGATTTGTACTATTACATTGTATCACAAAAATGAAACAAGTCATATAACGTTCTGGCAAATTAAGTCAACATTTTTCAATGAAACGTAGGATATAAAAACAAATATATAATTATAAAATGTTAGCACTAATAATGCCTACTTGTAGTTTTTAGTAAATAAATCGAACTAATTGTTTTGCCAACAAAGGGTATGTTTTTTAAAAAGTTAAAAACATGTTTCGATAACGATCTTGCCATATGATTACCATTTTGCAGTATGAGATACGAACAGTAAAGTGCATTTTTTTGGCACGGTAGTTTGTTTAATTCATTATGCATAATTATTTTGATTGTCACAGTGTTAAGTCCTTGTCAGAATGTTAAGTGCTCATATTTTTTTGTGAGCTTACATTTTCGTGGGTCAACACGGGCATGCAGACCTTCTGCCAGACGTAGTAACGGATTCCGACAACTAATTAATAAAAAAAAAAAAAAATAAATAACTTCATTTAAGTATTAAATAAGTACCTAATGTACCAAAATTAAACGATAATAATTATTAGAAATGACAAAACATGAAACAAGTAGGTATTGTCTATTCAGTTCGTGATTCTACGTTAGAACAAAACGAACGTTATACGCAATATAATAGCCATAAAATAAACACACATCATATTGCTGGTTGCTTACAAACAAAATTAAAATGTATAAGTCGGGTAACAATAAATAAAACGGAACGTGACTTAGCTAAAGAAACAGCGAGCGGAAAAGAACTTAACATTTACGACTGTTGTGAAATCGTTTGTAAATCATCAAAATATTTTTTACTCGCATTTATCATTCATACAGCAGGAATATTTCTTTAAAGAAAATATGTTTACAAACGTTACGGTATAATAATTAATTTTTCTTTTATTTTTGTTATTATACTATTAAGTAGGTTGTGCTTTTAAGAGATACATAATAATATTGATTTGTTAGTCCGTCCGTGTGTTCGCGCTCTACAGGCCGCAGTTTTCTACCGATTTTAGTACAAGGATACGTTCTCAGAATGATCCTAATCAAAAACCGTTAATTTCAATGGTCATTAACGATCATTTCTCCACATTTCCTCCATCTCTCATTTCCGCATCTCAGTGGGGCCCAGAGTTCATATGTTATACTTAAATTCCAAATTAAATAAAAAATTATAAAATTAGAATTATTCCAAACCTTACTGGAAAGTGCTTTCCTCGTTCAACATATTATAGTAGAGTAAGATTTCGTTTATTGTTTAATGTTTTTTATTTTCCTGTGATTATTCTTTCAGAAATTACATTTGAATTACAAAAAAATCCGGAATCAGTCTAGGTCGCGTGGGTAGTTTGACGGAGTAACGACTACGCTTTGGGTGGATCACTGGTTTGGAAATTGTGTCAAACGTACTATTTTTATATCTGAAAGCAATGGTAAATTATTGCCTTTGACAAAAACGATTCTGAGCGAGCCCAGTTAACTAGTATAGGTACTAGTCCTACGTCCTGGTAAAAACTAAATTTAACAAAAAAAATGGTCCGAAGACTCCGAAAGTCGTATCCACGTTATAAAAAAATATAAATTTCAATTACGTGTGAAAATTTTAGTACCTAATGGCCTACCGATTATAATTGTATTGATTTTAACACGACTCGTCGCCTTTTTAGTATAAATTTGTGTTTTTGGACTCTTACTCCAAAAATGTGTAAAATTCAAAAATTTGTTTGGAATAAGATATAATTGAGAGTTAAAATCTCGACTTTTTTGTGGTATTCAAAGTTAGAATCGGAGCCCTCTTTCTACACATCACAAACCGGAAAATTTCAAATTGTCGCAGATAAATTTTCAATTTGTTTTTGGTTTTTGGCGTATTGCTCATAAAGTTAGAAAAGTTTATAAAATTCAATTCTCACCACAGTCAATTAACCTATCAGAAAAGTTACTGATTTTAAAAATTGGAGAATTCCTTCCGAACGAAAACTGCATTACAAATCTTAAAATTTCAAACTTTTCGCCATAAAATTCTCCATAATTCAAAATTTTTTTTTTGACTTTTGAGGTACAACTCAACGAGTGAACAAAATTTAAAAAAAAACTTGATCTAAAATACCACCGTGGAGTTCATAAACCTTTTATTAGAGGTAGGTACTGATTTTGAAAATCGGAGCATTCCTTCTATACGAAAAGTTGTTGACAGAGAAAAAAAAGATCATTGTAAAAACAATACACTACTTGCTTCGCTCAGAATCCAAAAGGTTTTATGACTTAAAAAAACCAAAGTTGTTTTTATTACGGGTGACACATGCTGGCTGATACTCTCATTTCTAGAGGCAAGTACTGTTTATTTTAGCAAATTTTTTACTATCAACTTTCATCAACAACCGGGTAAGGCCGTTCAGCGGTATTTTTTTACTGCACCTACAACGGCCTATATTATATTATATACTTAGTCATTGTATAACTCGTTCTTGGTGGATACGATTTTCGTAACGGTTATTCTGATATTCGAACAAAAGTTCCATCGAATTATCAAGGGTAGGTTTCATAATAATATTCAATATTGTGTTTATCGGGGACCGGAATATACCAACGTAAAGAAGTTATACTATTATGTCCGTGCATTGTACAACATACGACAATAATAAATCATATTATGTGATTTTGCTAATGTGATTCGGGCACTCAAAATAATGAAACACTTTTGAAATAACATCATGCGCATAGCTGGGTTTATTGTTCAAAGTCATTTTCTAATGACTTATTTTTGTTTAGGCTGATATAAAAACTAATATTAAAAAAAATTCATCTTTTTGAAAAAATTACAAACAAACAAATTATCGCATTCATATTTTAACTAATATGTTTTTGATTTTTAATCAGGAATAATATGTCAAAACTAGCTATTGGCAATCTAGAAAAACAACATATAACAATATTATTATTGAAAGGGATGTCGGGGATAAATCTAAATTCTCAAATTCATACTATGGTGTATTCGTGAGGCTATTATTAGTAAGCTATGGTTCAAAATTCTTGTTTTTATACACAACAAATTTTTTTTAACCCTAGACAAACGACAATATTAATGTCAAAATTTTAAAATTTTCGTCCAATAGGTAAAATTCTGTATACGCATAATACTGTCAGTTTATTACGTATTATTTAATAATTCAACAAAATAAATGTATTCGTTATTATATCGGAGAATAATAGTACATTTCATTGGCTAGGAATACATCAACAGAACTAGAGCAAACGTATACCCAAAAGATTAAATGGTTACCATATAAAATTTAAAAAAATATAAAATTGAAATTCCATTAAAATATAGTACCGATTCGAAATGAGAAACACAATCGAGTTAAAAAAATTGTAATACTTAGGGTACCTGATTTTACCATTGAAATTTCACTGACGTAACTTGTCATTAAATCAAACGCCAGCACAACGAGTACTATAGAATGTTGAAGAAAATTTTAAATTTTAATATCAATCTCGGGAGAGTTCGGATCGTTATAATAATATTACCATGTATTCGCACTTATTTGTCGCCGACGTAACATACGGACGAACATTACTTGGAAGTAAACACATCCGTTTGGTTGCATAAAAACATGAGATGTTTTTTTTCGCGGTTTCCTACGTAATATTCACAATCTCCCGCGCGTCGTGAAGTCACTTTTCAAACAAATCGTGTTCACCGAGGCGAATAAGATCATAGCGCAACGGAATCGTCAACAACTGCAGTATTTGTTTGTTTTTTTGTTTTTGTTATAAACGAAATATGCAATCTGAATGATTCGACATAACAATATGATATAGTATACGCTGAGCTTAACAAAAACGAAAAAAAGAAAAAAAAAATTTGGTACAAGAACCCACACAATTTATGTTACCCTCATATTTTCAGATTACTTATAATTATTATTTGTTTGATCTAGTAAAAGACTATGTTTTGGGAAAGCTGCTTGGGTTGTACCAAAAATTTTAGATCCGTTGGTCGAAATTTGTCTGTTCATTCGACAGAAGTGGCACAAAAAAAAAAAAAAAAAAAATCAGGGAACAAGTGGTTGATTTTTTTTGACGTTTTTATTAGGTCACTTTCTTGTCTGTCTGTCTGTATGGGGGGAACCTTGCAAGTCAATTTTGAACTCGTTTTCATCATCCGAATGGACTAAAATTTGGCACACAGCTTTGTTTAGAATGACTACAATATAAGGCAGAGTAAAAAAAAAAAAATAAATATTTGTGAAACCTCAAAGAGGCTCAAAGTGGTTCAAAGCTTCTTTATCCCACTACTCGTTGTCCCATAAAACTAGGATAAGGGGCTAGAAGAGGATCAATAGAGGCCAATAGACCTATGGATTTACTCTGCTATTGAAACTGACACAATTACAAAAACTGTAAGTGGTTTCATATTCTTTTCTGCCTTTGACAAGACGCTGTTGTAAACGGGCCGTGAAGTTACGAATGAAAAAAAAAAGGTAGGAAGTATTAGGAGTGTGAGTACGCAATATAATAACGTTTAATTAGGTCGTTTTTGTGTCTGTTTGTCAGTCTGTCTGTTTGTTTATGTCATTAACATGTTCAACATAGATTTTCAACATTTCACACACCCATAAGACTAAAAAGTGAAAATAATAATTAAAAAAAAAAAAAAAATACATTACTTGATACTTACCACGTTTTTAAAACGGACTTAAATGAGTAAAATAATTCCTCCTAGTCTCATACGAATCGCCCTAAAATTGTGTGATGAGTAATTTTTAATAGGTATGAAAATATTTGTTAGATTTAAAATAATAAACGTGTGGCACTTTTAGTACAATACTATTGTAATGATAGTATGAAGAGGAGCTGTCGTTAAGAAAACTTACACAAGAGTTAATAACTATTCATAAGAGTACATACATTTTACTATCAAATGCGCTCCACGGTTTTCATTTTATTTCTAATAAATATTTTTATAACTATAAAAAATTAACTACCACACATTTTCAGGACAGTTACTATACGTGGCTAGGAAAAATTATTTTACCCTTTTTTAATCAGTTTTAAAAACGCGGCATATTCAAAATTTTTTTTCTTTAAATTTTTACACGTAATTTTTATTTTTAAGTTTCTTTACTTTTTTGGTTCCAAAATTTACCGCAAAAATTTTTGCGAAAACTTGAAAAATTCCTTTTTTCTATCCTTAGCTCAAAAATAGTCGAAATATTTAACAAAAAATAAAAAAATTATTGTAAACGTGTGAAAATGTCAAGTAATTTAAACCAAAACAATCTTCTTCGTACCGGTTTTTGAACTGTTTTCACCACGGTAATTTTGTTCTGTGTTTTATCTCGAAAACCAATTAACCCGTCGTTATAGTGACGTAAAATTTGTAACACTATTGTTGACGTGTCGTTCACATATTAAAAAAAAAATTGGTTTTTTTTATACAAGATCAAAATAAATAAAAATGGTACGAAAAAGGAAAAAATGAAGAATGCAATGAACGTGTTTCCTATTTTATATTATATTCCCATATTGCAGATGTTGTGATGCCGCGAAATACGAGTAGATGCATTGTGGCGTAGCGGTGCTGTTATGCGCTACAAAATTCGGCACTGTCAATTTGAAAAAAAAAAAATTAATAAAAATTGTTAATTTATTTTAAATTATTATTTTGTTCCATAACTATTCTCGTTTATAAGTCAACAGAGTAAATTTTCAATTTTGACACGATAAAACGACATTCGATTCAATGGTTTCAAAAAATGGCAATTGTCTGTGTGTATCGCTCATAGCGTCAATAACGACGGGTTAGAATAATTTCTTCAAATCAAACAACACCGCGGTCTACAATCACAATTATATTTTACTAGTTACCGCTTTTATAAACTAATTGATCTCTTTTACTACATCGACGTGACGTTTATATATATATATATATATACTGCAGGAAAACAAAATTTTTGTCAAATCGATATCGCAATAATTAATACAATTTACGGGTGACGTATCCCTCTCATTTTCATTTCTGTTCTCCCGTAGACCGCAAAAACGTTTCTCGTCTCTCGAAAACGTGCAGAAAATGGATATGAGCGGCGACGACGATCTACGACCTTAAACGATTTGCGGTCGTCTCCAGCGCGGCGTGCAGGATACTCGTAATTTGATATAGTCGTCGGTCGCCCCCGGGTGGCATTGAATTTCCGTACGTCGTTACAGCGAATTGTAACGTTTTGTCGACGTCGACGAATAAGTCGTTTTAATAATAATAACAGAGCTTGGAAAGTTCCTTTTAAAAAAGAATTAGTACATCTTGTTAAAATGAACTAATTCCAGGCTCGTTCCAACCTTAAAAAAAGGAACTCGTTCCTAATAAAGAAACATTTTATGTTTCTCAGTAAGAAAAATGTACATTTTTTTTTGATTTAATTTAATACATAGATTCTAGACTCAATAAACACGTATTCTAAAGAATCTCAAATGTTCCTAACATATGATGTCCTTAACCACGGGGACAGAATTATAAAGATAAGTTTAAAAATATTGATGAAAAAAGTTTACTGAAGTTTGTAATGTGTGTATAGACTACCGTTATAGTCACTTACCTAATATGTGTGACTATTTTATTATAGTACTTAATAAATGTTATATTTTTAAGTTGAAAATGAGAATATGAAGAAATTGAAAGAAAAATATTCCGACTAAATATATTTATCTAGTGAATTGAAAGGATTAATAATTCTCTTTTATAATAAACTAGCTGATCCCGCGCACTTCGTTGCCCGTAAAAAATGATAATTCGTAAAAAAAAAAATCGTGTTTGTTCGAGTACTTTTGGGTGTAATCGCTGCAGTAAGCGCGACTCGGCCACCCTGGTTCGCGGACAAAGTACCACCTCGGTAGGCCGTGTTCAAAAATTCGATTTGACGCAAGTTTTTGTACCTGGTCTGCCCGAACAACCGGTGGCAACCAATAATAATTAAGTACTAATTTCTACTATATAATTGTTTCTCCTATAACCAGTAACGACAATACTGCGTATCTATTATACACTATTACATCGAAAAAAGGTCCCCGGGTAAAGTACACTCTCCTTTATACACACAAATATTGTATATACGAGTATATAATTAGTGAAACATGGGTACGTGCGTAGGGCCGGATTTAGGGCGACCACAACAGTGACTCGGGGGAAAAAATCTTTCAAATTACATGTGCACTGTCACCCCGCCGTCCCGTCGAAAGTGGCCAATAGGATTGAAATGAAATTTAACACCGAATGCCGCCGATGGGTGAAATTTTATGTCGACAGCATGTTCGTTCGTCAGTAAATCCGGCCGCATCCTAAACCCTACCATATATATACAGTATATTTATAACCATAGAATATTATAATATTATAGAATATTATAATTTAATCAATAAATATAGCCCATCGCTCCGCAAAATTATCAATTTTTGGTACCAGGGTCCCATGAAGCCGACGTTTGCGTTTCAAGTGCACCACGTGGCCACAAACACGTGTACGCGAACGTCGCGTCGGTTGCGTGCCGCGTCATGCGGATCATGGGTCCCTGGTACCGCGGTGGGCTAAAATGTCCGTATTTGCGGACCCGTACGCTGCCGTACGCTTAACCATTTTAAGCTCTTTTTACCCTTTAAAATGCGAATTTCGAAAAATCCTTTCTTAATGCGCCTACACATAGTAATAAGTACATTTCCTGAAAATTTCAAATAAATCCGTTCGGTAGTTTTGGCTGTGCGTTGTTTAGTCAGTGAGTGAGTGAGTGAGTGAGTGAGTCAGTCAGTGGTATTTGACTTTTATATGTATAGATTACAAAATTTGTGTGTTTAGCACTTTTATAATTGTAGTAACAAGAAATAAGTGCCACTGTCTCTACGACTGATAATAATAACACATGGTGACAAAATAAAATTCCAGATGGAAATTGAAATATGTATAAACCTATATTTAAAATTTATTTACTTATTTTAACGAGAAAACATAAAAAAAGAAAAAAAAAATCCCTTTGAAATTTGTTTACGTTTCTTTAGATATCCTTAACTGGTTTTTTTCTGAAAAGTTAACGAAATCAAAAGAACTTTAACGTAAGTAGTAGTAGTAAGTAGTAGTAGTATAATATAAGTAGTTAAGTAATAGTATAATATTAGTGATAATGTAGTACTAGTAGTAGTAATAATAGTGATGCTGACAACAAGAATAATAGCAAGGCAGGGCAAGTTAACAACTTTTAACTCGTTAATTTAAGTTTATTGAAAAAACAAAAAGTTATGACAAGTTAAAAGTAAATTTGTAAATTTTTTTAGTACATTAAATTAAAAGTTGACTTACAAACAAATTTAGCTCGCTTAAAATATAGATAAATAAATATAAAATTTAATATTTTTCATTTTCATTTCCTTCACGTCAAAAATTTTTTTCCTATTTTCTTTTAAAATTTCCTTCTTAGTAATAGTTTTTTTAGTTTAAATAAAACTTTTTACTATTGCAGGTGTACTTAAAGTTTACACGTTAAATTAAATTAGAAATTAATTAATTTTGTTAAAATTTAACTAACTTAATCACAATTAACTTAAATTTTTAATTTAATTTGAACATTTAACGAGACATTTGTCCCAGGGTGTGCTATTTCGAGAAAAACTGGGACCCTAAAAAACATAGGTTAAAACGTATTTAGTAAAATTGTGGAAACATTAAAAATAAATTAACAATAATTTTGATGTGATGAACGTTTCAAGACGAATCTAAATAATTAAAACCTTTAAGATTTTTCATCCAAAGCACATCGTGTTCCCAACATTTTCAGTTGTTTCATATTTTCGAGACAAACGAATATATTATTTGATATTTGTCCAAAGGATCTGATTGAGTTTTATTTTCAGAGACTAAAATGTATAAACTCATAGCGTTCCCGGAAAAATTTAATCTTTTATATTTAAGAAAAAATAATTATCGAATTATTTTTGTTTATAAACAATTGGCACGGTATCATATAACGACACGTTTTATAATACAATATTGACAGCTAGAACTGTACAGTATTAGTAAGTAAGGGGTAAATCGACAGCTATTTTTTGTTTTTTCAAGAAAAAAAAAACAATTGAAAAAAAACGTGGACAAATTAATATACAACGGGACAGAGTACGATTTATCGCCGTCTGGTCGTCACAGCTGTTGCGTACAAAATGGGCAAGTTTTGGTAACGATCTTGGCACGCACTTATACCTCGCAATAAGTGGGTGACGAGCGAGGAGATAAAAAAAACGAAATTAGAAAAATGCAAGTACGTTTTAGGGAAAACAATAAAAATGTGCTCGTAATTTGAAAGAAAAAAGACTATATAATACCGAGGAAAAATGTACCATGATCGTCTCTACATTTTCAGTTTATTTATGTTCGGAACGTGTTGGCACGTGCGCCACACTTTCCACCCCCAAACGAGCGAAAACGAGAGTTAGTATTACGAAAGTAGCACATAGTTGCAGGTGTATTACACTAATTCACACTATATTGTAAACATTTAAGGTCGTGTATTTTTTGTATATTTTACGAAATTTAGTATTTATTTAAAATATTGTTACAATATTATATTTATAGTGGTCCTATAAGTACAAAAGTCGTGGGTGGTGTGTAACGACCGTTAACGGTTTTTTACAACATACAGAATGTTCAATATGTTTGGAACCGAAGATCTGTAGAAGAGACACCGCAGTATCGAAAACGTCCAAAGATTTGGATACTTAAAACAATTTATCGTCTACTACATAGCTGCAGAATAGTCTGGCCCAGATTTAAACGCGACAAACTGAATTTTTTAATACCGCCAGAAACAACGGAAATCGTGTTATTATTTTCCGAATCATATTTTACGCGATTACTATGGAATAAAATATGTGTTTTTTTTGTCATGATATCAATCTGCTATTGTAGGTAACCGAATCAAACAATATGCGACGACATTGCCCGCAAAACAAATCGTCAATTCGTAAACATCTTCTTTAACCTATTTGAACGTAGGGTTTTTAAATAGACAAACTGAAAGTCATCTCGTTAACACTTTAAAAATCCTCCCGCGAGGTTAGATAATTACCAAACTATCGAATTTCAATCGCGTGCGATCGATTCGTCCGGGCGTTAAATTAGGATCAAATGTTCGTTCGTTTCCGCAACCGTCCGGTTTCTATATTGAACCCGCCGTGTTTAAACGACGTGTCGCGTCGTATTTGTTCTTAAAGTATATTTTCGAATAAATGACCGAAATTCTATTGACGCGCTACACAGAGCACGCGAGAAGCGTAGGTACCTACACTGAAAGCGTCACTGTTTCAAGGAGACGGAACAAATAAAAATAGAAAACTATTATGACCGTATATATTATATATGGGTTGTAAAGGGCGTACAATAAAAAGGGGAAGAGAAGATAAAAAAAAAAAAAAAAAGGCGAGAAAAACTGCCCATAAAACTACGTACGGACTCCTCCCCGACGTTATTTTCATTTCATTTCCAGACGGTGAACACACCGCGCGGGAACGCTATACACCTACGGGTGCGCGCTTGGATTGAAAAATCGGTTTTTCGCCAAAGTGCTCTCTGTGGAGAGTCTCGTACGAGACTGACCGGGTGGCACAGTGTGGTGAACAGAATAAAAAAATAAAATAAAAAAATGAAGCGAAAGAAAGAAATGGAGAGAAAAAAATCTCTAATGTAATGTAGCGCGGTCGTCCGGGGACGACCGTTATACGACGTGTGTTTTTTATTTTTTTTTTGCGAGCGATATCGTACGCGCGAACCAACCTAACCTAACCCGACCAGACGTAACACCCGCGACGCTCTGCGGTCGTCGACCCACGGACGCGAGATGGTCAAGAGAAAAAATAAAATTAAAATAAAAATGGAAAATAAAAAAAACAATGAAAAATAAAAATGGATACGAATGCGGCGACCGGTGGGTAACGTAAGTATATCTTAAAATCATCCAGCTCGGATAACCCTCCGGGGAGCACACCAGTGTTTTCAGAATATTATTACACTGCGAGAGTATTGTATCCTTTATCGAACGTTTTTAACCTCATAGTATTCGGTCAAATTTAAATCAAGTCTTAGATTATATTCAAAGGTGTACGCGATTCGACCGAAACACCAAAATTGTTTTATCAATAACTAAGCAGATCAGCACAATTAAAGCGACAACAAATTCGAGTCGGCTTGTGCAGCTGTTACCATCGTATTGTAACTGTGACATTTTGTCGTCTGCGTTTTACAAAAACTTCGAAAACGAATACGAATAATTATTATTATATCCGGTCACTATAAGGATAATGCGATTTTGAATTTGTAAAATTTTTATACTTTCTGGTAGCAGAATTTTTTTTATTTTTTTTTAGTTAGGTATAGAAAAAACTAATTTTCATATTTTTCATAATATTGTCATGGCTATTGGTCTGAACAAGAGAAATACGGTGCTGTGCCGTTTTGAATGTATCGTTTTTTGCGTAAAATCGTAAAAATTGTTGTTTTTTAAACTCTGTAAACACTCTTTCGGTTAGAAGGAACGTTCCGATTTTTAAAGTCAGTAGTTTTTCTGATCTGAGGTTTATAGACACTAGTAGTAGGTACTTTGATTCCGGATTTTTTTAAAACTTTGTTTACTTTTTGACAAAAACCAAAAAACTAAATAATTGATAATTCTACGGCAAAAAATTTTGAAATTTTCAGGTTTGAGATAACGTTTTCGTGTAGGAGGATTGTTCCTGTTTTTATGTTGAGTACCACAAAAAAGTTTAGATTTTGACTTTCAATTTTATTTTGTTTGAAAATTTTTTGATTTTTTGAATCATCGCTACGCCAAATAACTATTCAACGACCTCGGTTTATTTTTTTTTTATTGTAAAACACCTCAGCGTGCTTTAAATTGTTTGAATATGACTATACGTGTATCGCAGGATCAATGCAGTTCAGGACACACAAACAATTTTAATTTTTGTAATACAAAATAATAACTTTCGTATCATAATCCGCAGTAAGATCGAATAGAAATGATATTTTAAAATTTCGATTCGTTTAAATCGGAAATTGTTTATGCACATTTGGACAGTGTTAAAATTTTACGCTTAAAAAACGAATAATAACTGATTTATCTCAATAGAAATTATTTCGTCGGCTAATCATGTTATCACGTTCGTTACAGTATTATTATGTACGAAGACGGAGAATTAATTCACAACCGATTAGACATTTTTTTTAGAAAATAATATAATACAGTAAATATAGGTTGTATAGTACAGTGGTGTATATAGTATATCGTTCTTCCTGTTGAAGACACACTTGCACACCGCTGCTGGTCCGTCTTGTCAGGAGGGTCAGCGGGTGGATATTTGTTCCCTTAAACAAAGTGCTCGAGCCTCTCGAAACAAACTGAATTTAGAAGCGAATTATTTTTCCATTGTTTACTGACCGACTACGAGCATCTTTAGTTTCTCACGGGTATCGCGGCGTCAATGACCCTTATACAGATGCGTGTAAAAACATATTTCACAACTGTACGAAGAAAACTGCGTATTTTCTATTTAGAAAAATAATACATGGATAAATTAGATAATTTTTGGGTGTTTTGGAAGAAAAAAAATTACTATAAAAATGTAGTCTTGGCAAAGAACTTAACTTGTAAAGTATAAACTATGTATGTAAGCAAGCTTTTTTTTGTGTTTTTTATTTGAAACATTAATTAAAGTACTACGAGTTTTCGTAATTAAAAATAATAGATATTTTGTCGTATGAATGTACGGGTTTTTCAATTTTCTCGATCAGAACTTTTGTTTTGAATAGTACTATATTGAAATAGTTTATCTAAGAACAATGACGTTATAAAAAAATTATTTTTAGATAGCGTCAAAGAAAAAGGGTTAAATTTTTCTGCACGAGATTATTTTTAGTAGAGATTTTAAACTCCTACCATATTGAACTGCTGAAGTCCAAATACAAATTTACGGCCGAATTTCCTATATTTTTTTAATCATCGTCAACTTTCAATTTGAAAAAAAACAAAAAAATTTGAATTTCTTACGTTATAAATATGTGTTCAGACGACACTTTCTACCAACGAAGAACGATTTGAACTCTCGACCAAATTAACAATTATATTCGAAAATCCTTTCGACTACATTCGACAAAAAGCCCGTTAAAAGTATCCGTACGACATCATAAAAATAACGTGGTTTTCCAGTTGTTCCTTATTTTGAACACAGGAGTGCACGAAATGCGAGGAAATCGCAAACACGAATTTTCTTTTTCGTTTCTCGTATTCGTTCGTCATATCGAGATTTCCTGCTTGCGCGGTTTCTGCTCGTCGATCAAGACAATTTTCTTCAGTGCGTGGGGGAGGGTTTTTTTTCCGGAGGTTCGTGAAAATATTCGATTTACAGGAACGAAAACTTTGCGCCGTGGATAATCGCAAACATAATACAACGGCAGACCAATATATTGTATAAAATAACCCGCAAGTTTTAATTAATTTAAGCCACGTGTATGTTTGTTTTGCGCGCACCTTTATATATATCCGTTAATTAAATTTCGTTCTCAGTGATGCGATCATCGCGTTGGGCGTATGTTCGCGATTAACAAACGAAATAATCCGACATCGCGGTACAATATTTTTTAGGAAATAGTTAATGATGTTTTGTCAAAACCGGGGTTCGATTGAAACATTTCTGGTTTATCCGACCGAATATATAAAAAACCATTGCGCAGCGATATGATTGGACGAACCAAAAAAAAGTGTTGATTTGACAAAAGTATAATAATAAAAAGAAAAACGACGGTATAGTGCTGCTTCAATTTGTAGTTGTACGCAATTACGGTCCTTAATTGTAAAAAAAAAAAAAAAAATTAAATTTGTTGTAGGTACGTGCAAAGAATTTTGTGAAAAACAAAACACTGAACAATATTTTAAGCCGGCACGAGGAAGTGCTTTTAATCAACCTCTGTAGCGTAAACTTTAATGCGCGTTTATTAAATCACCTATATAGGTACCCATTTTCTTTTCAAAATGTTTTCACTTCCATAACGAATCAAAAGAAAAACTTCAGTCTATTTTACCCTTCGCGTATATAATATATAGTTTCCTTCCCTAAATCTCATTTCCTCCCGAAGGCCGTGAAATAATTTTTAAAACTGATACGTCGCCTATCGATAAACAGTCGTTCACAACAGTGAAAAAATCCGCGTTGTTGTAGATATAGCGGTGATTTCTTGAAATATTCTCACCGATAATTCACAAACAACGATCGTACTACACCGTCGTGAGTTTAAACGCTACTGCACAGTAGTACAGTTTATAAAGATGCCATCTGTATACTTTCAGATACAAATAAAGGTTTTTTTTTTTTTGAATTATATCGAACGGAAAATAGAAAGAAAGAAAAAACAGGAAACGCCGAATGATCGCGACACGTTCTTGTCGTCGACGATTTTTCTACGGATGTACGAACAAAAAGATTAAAAGAAAACATGGCCCGTTCGGATGTACAATATTGTTATGACCGTTGCTTTCGAAAAAAAAAAAAAACATTCTTCTCAATCTCTTCAATTATATGAAACTTTCCGACCCAAGACGCAGTTCCGTGACGGCACGATCTACTCGGAGAAACGGAATTTACAATAACGTTGTAGGAATACGAAATAATTATAATCGAAATAATATAACGACCATCGCGATATCACCGAAGTCTCAAATTCATCGATCGCGAACGGGCCGAGGTAACCTGGACAGAAACACGCGGTAAGGAAAATAATATAATATTTTTGAATAACCGTCGATTAGCCTCGGTAACTGCAACTACAACAACAAAAACAATTATAATATTATTAGTGTGCGTTAAAATTGGATTTTCGCGGGATACGAGAAATGGATGCGTGCAAAGGTATGCGAGAACGCATTTTTGAGTGAACCTTTAAAAAAAAAAAAAACAGTGTGACAACACACGAAATTTCGAAGTTCTAATCGTACGTATACAGATTAACCGAAATGTAAAGTTGGCTAAAATTTAACTGTTTAGTATAAGTAACAAACCTACCCCGGAGTAAAAATCTCGAAGTGTACGAGGAGGTTCACTGTCAAACAACGAATGACGATATCATTCAAAACCATCGCGCGAATAGTATATAGTGTTAGTCAGGATAAAAAACCATGGACTCATCTTAGACCCAACAATTTGTTGGGAAACAAATAACCCCCACACTGAAGACACATCACTGGACGAGGAAAAGAGGATGATATACCGACCATGTGTCTTCATGCTTAAGAACCAATATAACATTAACGAATGGGACCTCGTGGGTTTATGGTTTTGGAGCCGGGGAACCGCGTCTTGCTTTCTGAGAAATTTTTTCAGAACCCATGGATTAAACATCTCTGATCTGGTGAAAATATGCTTGTGTATTATAAAAGACACACTTAATATTATAAACTACCTACCACTTATATTCATAAGACAACCAATCTCTGGCACGTCATATAATGTAATATACTGTAATAGTCTCTTTTTATCTTTTTTTCATCAACTTTTATCCTACATACAATTTTCATTCAAAAATTCTAAAAATGTGTAAACGCCAAGATTTAAGTTCGAACCAGAAGTGTGAGTTATTTAAGTCATGCGACGTGCTTCCAAAACTTAGTTTACGCGAGGTCGCAGCTTGTTTAAACGTTTCTCGTTTCACATTGGATAGGATTTGAAAAAAAATTGTTCGAATATCGAACGCGCAAAAACGGCCAATGAAAGTGGTAGTCGGAAGAGAAAATGAGCTGGAAAAGAAGAAGTCGTAGACAAAGCGTTAAAGGAATGATTCTTACAAGTTAGGAAAAAAAATGCCCGTATTAACGGTCCACTCTTACGTCAAAAAACAGAAGACCTGGCAAATAAAATAGGCAAAGACGATTTTGTTGCCACGGAAGAATGGTTTCAACGTTGGTTACAAAAACATACGTATATTTTTCGCGTATTTTTCGTTTTTCTCATAGTACAAATCAAGGCAATCGCTTAATAAAAACAATCGGTTAAACCGACACATTTCACCTAGGTCCCCAAAGTGTTTGTAATAAGCGGCTTCTACTGTATATTATATATATATATAGATTTTACACGTACTTAGTCGGACTTTTTTTTTTATACCACCAGGCGATTACCACGGTATACCTGCGCGCGTAATATAAACGTCGTCTATACCGCGGCCGGCGGTGGCGTTAACGACGACTTCGGGTCGAGAAAAAAAGTAGACCGCGTCATCAATCACGAGTGTAATAATAAAATGTGTATAATATTATTATAATTTAATATTATTATTATTATTATTATATAGTATAGTATATATATATATATAATAACGCGCAAAATGTTTGTATTATTATAGCGATATTGCAGCAGATACGTAAAAAGAAAATAATAATAATAACATATTAATTTGGAAACGTTAAAAGTAAGATACAACGCGCCATCCCTCGGAAACTCGCGGGCGCGTTTTGACGTTTTTATTATTATCGCGCGAAATTTATGGAAAATTATAACGCGCATCGTTTAAACGCATGTACAGTAATGATACAGGGTGCGGCAAACGTAACTACCTAGTTTTTAATGTTTACGTTTGCATTTTGATCAACTGACGGGACCTAAATCGACAGTAAGCTCTACGTAATACATTGCCGTTATTTGTATTTATCGTCGTGGCTCGGTCGGGAGAACATCGTCGTATTCGTTTGAAGGAGACGGCAACGGTGACCTCTAACAGTTATTGTGTGATGAACGATAACTCTGTTCGGCCGAAATTGAACGGTTTTTTTCGCGTAATGTTTGTGGTTTCAACATGACGGTACATACGGCATGTGGATCGCTCGGAATTCTGCGAGGAATGTTTTCTGGTCTCTTCTTGTCCGAGTGGCCCTCACGTTCACCAGATTTGAGTCCGTGCGATTTTTTTCTCTCTCAAGAGCAAAAGTGTACCGACATCGTAATCAATGTTGGCGCCGTCCCGCCCGAAATAGAAAAATACAAAAAAAAATCAGTGTATGGTGCAACAGATGGCCGTCATTTAAGTGATGTAATTTTTAAGACCAGTGAAAAATAAAATGGCATTATACGTACAGTTTATAAATACTTTTATACTATATCCTTTTCGTACTTTTTCGACTCTGTTTGGTACTCCTAAGTCGCACAAATCGGGGAAGTTTTTTTGCCGCACCCTGTACAACACGCGCGATGAGCAAAATCACGAACATTACACGTAGGTACTATTATTACTATTGTCGTTATTATTACTCTCTGCGGACACCGATAACAATAAACATAACGCGCACTGGCTGCAATGCTTCTTCTTCGAACAACGTTTTTACAGTACCACACACCTTTAAAGTGCATAGCCGCAATCTGGGTAGATGCTACAGGGGGCTAGGCCACTTGGTCAGTTTTAAGCCCCCCAACTTATTAACCAAAAAAAAAAAAGAAAAAAGAGGTTCAATCTATTCGACTGTATATTTTTTAGATTCTGAGCGTAGCGGAGAATGTGATGTTTTTTTCTGTCAACACTTTTTTTGAAAGTCACTTTTTAACGTCGGTAATTTTTCTGACGGGTTTACGGACCCCCGTGTTTTTTATTGGTCCCGGTTTATTTGAAATTTTGTTTACGTTTCTTGTTTTTGGGTTCAAAACGAGACGGAAATTATGAATGTTACGACAAGAAGTTTTTAAAATCATCAGGTTTGTGTTGACGTTTTTGTGTAGAAGGAGCGTTCCGACCTTCGTTGAACACCACAAAAAGTTGATATTTCGGCTTTAAATTATATTTTCTTTGAAAATTGTTTTGATATTTTTCTATTTTTTTTCTGTAAACACTTTGACGGCCGGAGCCAATCGAAAAATGTCATGGTGCAAAAAAATGGAAAGTATCTTGTGTAACGTAACATTGTGAGCGTAGTAGGGCATAAAAAAAAAAAAAAAAAGAAAGGAAAGAAAGAACGGAAGTAAATTTGAGGTCAGTGAGAAGTTGTTTGGCGTGGCAATTACCTAAAAAGTAGTATTTCAGGTTGTTTAATAAAACTGATATTTTTTTATTAAATTTGGTTTTTACAAGGACGTATACTAGATAACCGAGCACGCTCAGAATTGTTTTTTCGAAGGCAGTGATTTATAATTGCTTTCAGATATTAGATAATACGTTAGAACCAGATTATCCAAACCAATGTCCCACCCAAACCGTAGTCGCTTCTCCGTCAAACTACCCACGTGACTTAGAGTGATCCCAGTTTTCTTTTTTGTATGTTTGTTATGCGATTACTCCTCCAATTAAGAATCGATGGTTCTTTTTTTGTTTGATTTAGATCAGAGATGTTTCTATACAAATTTTATCGAAATAGTACGTGTATTGACGCAGCAGTGATATCTGTTTTAGAGAAACCTATTTTTGGGTAGGTACCTAGTACGATCGATGCAACATTTTCATAATATAACCTCTCCAAAAATATGGAATATTGAACAGACGAACAAAATCAAAATAGGCCGATAAAAATTAAAATGTGTTGTTAAAAATTTGTAATGATCTGTTTGCACGATTTTCATCCATTAGGATACGAGAAGAACGACTGAAGTACAAACGTGATATTTCGAACAATGTCAACTTTGAAACTTCGAGTCAAATTTAGAATGGGTACATTGATATTTTATGTTTTTCAAGTAGGCATATTTGATTCGCTGAGCCCGTTTAGAATTGTTATTTCCGTAAGCAGTGTGTTAAACTACTACACCTTCAAAAAGCCGGGCCCACCCGAAACTACGATCTTTTTCAATCGCGACTTGTTACTCCTATTTTTTTTTTCACTATAAATACATTAAGTTGGCGAGGAAAAAAATTAACTTTGAAACTGCCGTAGCTAATGGCCTGGAAACCCTTTTTCTGCTTTTGTCGTTTCCTATACGATCCCGCCGGTATAGGTACCTACAGCTCATGATCGTTTATTTATTTATATTTAAAATCGTGTGTGGTTAAAAAGGGATGCGAAACGGTGAAAGAACAGATAAAATATAAACACTAAGCAAGGTACAAATTATACGGATATAATGGTTCTTATATGGGTCATCGAATTGGATTTTTTTCGTCCGTTTCCTATAACGAATGCGATAGGTACTCATACATATTTTAGTGGTTAGATAGAATTCAGGCTTTTGACAACTGCAGGCGATTAGTATTGCATAAATAATACCGAATTTGATCAGTTATAATTGATTTTGTGTTCTAATTGAGTACGGAAAAGGAAGAGTCTTAAGGGAAATTTCTCAAGTAATTTTAACAAATTCTTCGCTTAGAAAGAAAAATTATTCTTAAATATGGGTCGTTAAGCCGATAATTATCGAATTTTGTAAAAAAAAAAAACTCACAAATGTAATTTGAAAATTGAAAATATTTGTGAAATTTTTAAAGGAAATTATTTTATGTATTAAATTTTAAATTAAAAAAAAAATGAGCGTCCGCAAAATATTGTCATCTCCGTCTTACAAAAAAATAAAAAACAATTATCGAAATTAGTTTATTTGTTAGCTCAACAAGTTAATTCTTCATAATCGGTTTGCCTGATTAACGAATATGCCTGATATTTTAAAAGATATTGGTCAAACGAAGGTATTTTCAAGTGAACAAGTAAATATAACTGCAGATACATTTCATAAAACAACATTTTCAATAACATAAAAATATTTCAAACTATTTTTTTTCGTGTGAAGCCGTTAACATTTTGATTTTAAAGCGTGTGTATATATTTTGCTAAATTTAGAGCCCTGAAACTTAGAGCCGACACTGTTCTCCTAGATTAATACTTGCGTCCATTGAACAGTCAATGGACTTTCACGTTTGATATTCTATAATCTTTTCATTATATAAAATATTACACATTATGTGTTATGGTCGAAATCGATTTTTGTTGTTTTTATTAGAAATTTGTGGAAATTAATTTAAAACTTTTAAAATGTTCTTGTATTTTCTATAATAGTATTGGTGTGCAAAAACTGCGTTTCAGCTAAATTCGCCAGGAGATATATCTTTCTTAGAGGGAAAGATCTTCTTCTTTCTCTTACTTTCTTTTTCAACGAGTTATTCGTCTGACGCGCGTAAAAGACGAGAAGAATTTTCCCTACAGGATATAAAGATAGAACTAATTTTTTTGTTCGAAAATAAAAAATTCTTTAAAAAACAAACAAGTGCAGATCGTTAGACGACGTGCGTGTACAAGTAATAATAAAAGTATACTCCGGTATATTATATGGGGACCCTACTGGCTGAGAAAATAAATGTATAGCGATAAAAAAATTTTTTTTTTTTGCCCACGCATGTTTGTGTTCGAGATGAAAATACGTACCGTATAATAATAATAATAATAATAATAATAATAATGTACGTCGATTGTACTTGTGTGATATGTTTAGGTACACTGTGCCGAGGGGGAAAAAAAAATAGAGAGGAAACAATAACATCGCGTGTTTGCGTAATACCTGTGTGCTGCATTGGTACAACAACCCTTAAATCGAGTTATCCGTCTCGAAAAACGAACCGAGAAAGATAACATTAATTTTTTTCATTTTGTTTTTTCATTTATCACGAGCATATTTAATTATGATGCGAACCTATAGTCCTTGTAATGTTTAACACCAGTCATGGGGGAGGGTCGAAACACTCAAAATAATAATCCCGCGTAGAAACGCATTATAAAACTGTTTTATTTACTTTCCAGGCGTTTTCCAAGAAAGATTTTCCCTTCGTGTATTATATTTTGAGTCTTGGTAGTATCTCTATATGCGGTTTGCCCGTACGTTTGTAAAAACATCTCGATAGTGTACACTTTCCGACTGTTTATGAAGAAACCCATGGTCATGATATACTGTTGTGTTAAGACCGATTGTAAAAATACATAACTACTACTCGGAAATATTAATTGAGTTGAAAAAAAAAACGAACAAAACATCGTTGCTACGCTCGGAACGAAGTAAAAAATTTAAGGTACCACAGTAAAGTTGCAGTAGTTGCGGTTTATCCGCAATATTAAATATCTAAATGCAACGATAAATCATTGCGTTCAAAAAAAACGATTCTGAGCGAGCCATCTAAACTGATAAGTCCTGGGTGAAAATAAAAAGATCACGAATTACTTCTTTTACTTTTACATATGTCAAAAAAAATAACAAAAAATAGTGTATTGTACATGGCAAAAACTTTTTTCAATTTTTTTATAACGTATAAAATTAATTTTGTACGTCATATAAAGGTTTGAAAACAGCAAGAAATCATTTTTTATAACGCAAGTTTAAAAAGTATTGCCGTTTTGACGCTGGATTTGATGATTTCATCATTTTCGTCGTTTTAAGCGCATAACATAGAAAATAATCAAAATATCAGACAATTATGCTCCAAATAAAATAAAATTTAAAGCCGATATCCCAACTTTTATGTGGCATTCAACGTAACGATAGGAGCACTCTGTTTACCCAAAACTGTCATTATTAACCTGAAAATTTTAGATTGCTCCCCCTAGAATTCTCGACTTTTTTTTTGGTTTTTGGGGTAATACTATAAAAGTAATCACCATTTAAAAAAAACCTTCCACCAAAGTACCACCGGAGTCCACAAAACTTTTAGAAAAGTTACTGACTTTGAAAATCGGAGCATTCCTTCTATACAAAAAGTTTTTAACAGAAAAAAAAACATCATTGTAAAAACAATACATTCCTCGCTCGTCGCTCAAAATATAAAAAACAAAATAAAACACTCAAAAATATGCACTAAAATCACGTGCTATACTGCTGCAAAACGTCGAAAAATGTACTTGCGTTAAACCGATACCAATATACTATAGTATTTTGATCCCAACAAAAATACTTTACAAGCTTTGTGTAAAAAACTGTCAAGTATAAAAAGAGAAATAGCTCTTTAGGTGATAATATTTTTTACCTATTGCCAAGTCAATAATTAATTAATTTTTACTCACCATTATTAAATTTTTGCTAAAAATTTTACTCGGATTGACAACTCTAGTTTGAACTTATCGTCTTGTCCTTTTCATTTTATAGTTAGTCATAAAAATAAATTTTATTTTATAAAATTGAGTGAAAAAAATTTATTAATATATTCATATGTAAATACATTTTAGACAATTGTGTCTTTTTTTTTTCTATCAACTTCTTTTCGCACAGAAGGAATGCTCCGGTTTTCAAAGTCAGTAACTTCTTTGAAATAGTTTATGGACTATGATTGTACTTTTTTTGTTGATATTTTGCTAACTTTTTAAGTTTTACCCCAAAAACTAAAAAAACAAATCGAAAATTCTTGGGCAATTTATTTGAAATTTTCAGGTTTTTAATGATGTTTTCCGGTAGAGGAGCTCTGGCCATTACACTGAATACCACATAAAAGAACTTTAAGCGTATTTTGATATTTTGATTATTTTCTGAGTAATGTGTCAATAATGACGAAAATGGCGAATTGGCCAAATCCGACGTCAGAACGGTTATAACTATAAAATTAACGTTATTAAAATTATTCTTTGCAGATTTCAAACTTTTATGTACTAAATTAAATAAAGTACGTTATAAAAAATTAAAAAAAGTTATTGCTAAGTATAATACACTATTTTTTTTTTTTTTACGTATGTATAATAGTAGTAATTCGCAACATTATTACACATCAATTTACATTTTTTTGGTCATAATATTAAAAATAATGATTCGAACAAGCTGAAACTTTTTGTGCTATAAGTATAAACACAACAAAGGAATTATTATCATGACGTATAGGTCTTAACCAGCTAGACAATTAAGCTCACTCAGAGTTGTTTTTTCAAAGGCAATCATTGCTTTCAGATGTTAAACAATACGTTTAAACCACAACTCCCAAACCAGTGACCCGCCCAAAGCGTAGTCGCTTATCCGTCACATTACCCACGCAAACTAGAGCGATCACGGCTTTTTAAAATTTTTTTATATAATACAAATTGTAGACTTAGATCGTGGATTCAGGCAAAAGTGTGTACCGTGACTTTGCCGTCCGTCAGTCGTTACATTCGAATGTCAGTCGAGAACGTACCCCGGAGCGGCTGCGACGTATATATCTCTTTGCTCCTCGAAATCGTGACGGCAGCGACGAAGACGTAGACGGATGGACTGACGCAGGAGTTTGAGGAAGGAAAATCGGAAGGACCCTGTGGATGGAAGGGTCAAAAGACCCTGCGAGTACCTGAGAAATTATACGTGTACAGGGATCGGCGGAAAGCGATTGTCGACCATCAGTCAACCGGAGCAAAGCGGCGTGGAAAACGATGACAAAACTTTGCGGCGAGACTCTTGTGTTTTATGTTTTTTATTTGGTTTTGTTAGATTCTGAGCGCGGCGAAGGATGTATTGTTTTTACAAATTTATTTTTGGTTTACTGTGATCACTTTTTCGGGTGGATTGTAGAAGGAATATGCTCCGGCGTTTAAATAAGGAAACTTTTCTGATAGATTTATGGACTTCGGTAGTACTTAGGTCTCAGTTTTTTTTTTTTTTTAATTAAGCTTACATTTTAAATTATACCCCAAAGACCAATACAAATTGAGAATTTTACGGTGAAAAATTTAAAATTTAAATATTCAAAAAAGTTTAGATTTTGGTTTTTAAATATATTTTATTTAAAAATTTTTTTTATATTTTGAGTTATCTTCCATAATAGAAGAAACTCGGAACATCACCAAATTCGGTAATTTGTGTGTTCGAGTGGAAGGAGCTTAGAAACAATCTGATTGATTCGCGTTACAGCATAAAAAACTAGGGAATCGATTTAATTTAGATTTTATTCTAATTTTTTTTTTAAATGTTACATATTTAGCGAGTTTTTATCCGAAAACACACAATTTTAGAATAAAAACGATGTAGATGTTGAGGCGATATAATTGGTCAAATCTTTTCATGCAGTACGTTATATTACATAACACATTAAACGTAGTATTGCAAAAAAAAAAAAAGAAATGAAGGAAAGAAAGGATAACAAGGAAGGAAGAAAAGAAATTAAGTACATTTGAGATCAGTGAGAAGTTTGGCGTAGTGATTACCTGAAAAATTCGCATAGGTAGTTGGTATATGCAGTTAAATAAAATTGATATTTTTTGTTAAATTTGGTTTTAACCAGGTCGTATACTAGATTCCTGGGATCGCTCAGAATTGTTTTTTCGAAGGCAAAGATTTATCATTGCTTTCAGGTGTTAAATAATATGTTTGAACCACAATTTCCAAACCAGTTACACAACTCCAGTGGATATTTTAACTAACATACTGGTGACATAAAATATGTCGCCAAGAGAAAACTTAAGTTATTTTATTTATCTTGTACTAGGCAACAAAGATTTTTGGCAATTTTTGGATCTTAGGAAGTTTAAAATGTTTTGATCGTATTATTAGATAGATATAAGATTTGCTCATTATGTAACATTGGTATTTTCCTCTTTTTTTTTTTTTTTTGCTCATAACGTAAAGTCGATTTTGAATGTGACATGTGGTGGGTAAAATCGTATTAATGTCGCCCAGTGAAAATTCCTTTAAATATTCACCGCCCTACTCCGTCAAACTACCCGCGTGACCTAGAGTGATTTTGGCTTTTTTTTTTGTCATTTCAGCATCGAAAAAACGAGTAAAATAATTACAAATTCAAAACGTACGCGTTCGTTTATGCAAATTATTATTGTTATCATTATTCGGTCCGATTTTCCGGGGGTTTACGTGATCGAATTTTTTATCGGAAATTAAAACGCCTACGTACCCCGGAAAATAGTATAAGATCATTTGCGACGAATTATTAGTTTTTTTTTTCATACGATGCTTGTCGGAGTGTATAGATATTGTATACTTTTATCAACGCGTTTTATGAATTTTGTCCGGGGTAATTATTAAAAATACGGTAATCATCTGCGGCACAGGATGGAAAAGGAAAAGGTATTGAAAATTTCAACCGTTTTTGGCTCTTATTGAGTTATACGATAACTTTACAACATTTTGCCGGATTTTTCATAAAATAGGTTCTCTTTTGTCACAAAACTAACAAGATATTTACGTAGGTGCTGATAAAAAATGCTTATAAACGGTTATCACATTTGTTTATAAACGTTTGTAATACCAACACGTCGATTATGGTTCGTTATGTTTTTTTCTTTTTTTGCCGCATCAACTCCCCCAAAACTTGTTTGGATATTATAATAAATGAAACGTTCACACGTTATTTATGCGTGGGCGAAATATAAACGCGTTATGAAAATGCAAAACGATTTCAATTGAATTCAAGCCGAATGTAGAATTTTTCACTTCCATGAACGTTCCACTTATTTAGTTCGTTCGGAACGGTTATTTTTGGAAGCAAATAGCAATGATTTAATTTGGATTTTGATTTAACGTGAGGCCAGTTGCGCCCGAGGGACCGTCAAAACTTTTTACGATCCGCGATAATCCTGTTTCCGTCCAAAACAATATTACGGATCGATGTCGATTTATGGAATTGTAAACTAAAATAATAACATAATTGTGTTTAGGTACGTATTTTGTTCGAGACTTCGGCGGGAAAACTCAAACAAAACGAGAGTGATCGTGCACCATTATGTTTGCGTGCGTCAAAACTTTTTCAAAAATGTAGGTGTTATTTCGAGCACTGCTCGGCCACGCAATTAATTTTTTTTCTTGCCTTTTTTCCAGTACGAAAATGTGCGCGTTTTCCTGCACTGAACACTATTCGGGTAGAATAGGAGTGGTCTAATCGATCATATACGCCATACCACAAAACATTATGCAAAGCGGACCAAAATGGCGTTTTATTTGAAACGTTTTTTTAATTTTTGAGTTACGGCCCGAAAACCAAAATGTTTCCGTGAATTCTGCACCGAACGGCTTGAAATTGTGTGACTTCAAATGTGTTTATATAAATAGCAGTACCGGATGGTCACAGTAAATATCGTTAACACTAAAACAGATACGTACGTGACCAAATATTCGAGAATTTTAAACTATAGAATAATCGTTAGGTTGAATATTTTTTTTTAATATTTTCGCCATGTTTTATATACCTAGTTAATAATTTTTCGATATTACAATACACATATATTATACGTTTTTCGGAAAAAATACAAAAAATCCACGAACCGTCAAATCCACATAGAATAAAATTTGTATACCTACGGGACGAACTTAAATTATAAACTATGATTATATTTATACTGTAAACTAAATTAAATTGATTTATAAAATTATAAACTTTAAAAATGTATTTGAAAAAAAAAAAAAATTAAACGTAATTCGATAATACGTTCACCGGAATCGTGGCAGGGGAAAACTCGGTAGGTACAGTTTAAGCGAAACAAACACGTTCACGTGAGTTATGCGAAATACACCTGTCCTGTATAGGCTCAATTGGATTTGAAAAAAAAAAAACCGAGATTTCGGTCGGAAAGTTCGAAGACACGGCCGGATTTCGGGAAAAAATCCTCTCGCCTCGACGCGCTTTCGCGCCGAACGCGAACAAATTCCCAGCATTCTCGTTCCGGCTTGGCTGACACGTACCCGTTTAAAGCCGTTCGTATCTCGAATAAAAAAATATTGGCGGTTTCGCATGTGGGAAAAGGGTTTGCAAAAAAAAAAAACAAACATTACGTGTAAAGTATTAACGCTGGTTATAATTAAAAAAAAAAAAAAGTTGTAAAAATGTATAAAAAAGATTGTCTGCAATGAAAAACTTTGAATTATGTGACATTGGAAAAACAATTCACAAAATTGAATTTAGTTACAATGGCAAATTGTTGACCGGAGTTCGTCATCCACAAGAACGAAATGCGGTGCAGTTATATATGTGTTCATTTTTTTAGAAAAAAAAGTTTTTGTTGATTACGATGCAGAGCGTAATCGCCAATTTTCTTAGGACAAAGTTCCTAACATATACCAAATAATTCAACCAAGTAATGCAGTTCGAATAGTGCAAACACGTGGCTGTAAATCCGTTTCGAGAAACTAGTGAAATTTGCATTTTAAGACGTACCTACCTCGTAATTATCACACCACTTCTTGTACATCGATTCCAAAACCCTACTAACAGTTATTATTGTTATTGAATTTGTACTAATTCGTGAACGGCTCAATCTTCTGCGACTGTTAAAATCAAATTCGAACAGTGGTGCAGCTAAAATTTCATTAGCTGCACTTTTGCGAAAAACGGTATTTTACCACGCGTATATAGAAAGGTTGTACGAATTCTGATTTCGTGATTTCGAATTCGTACAAATATAGTAACGAGGTGTTGCGTGGAGGTCATTTTTTTTTTTTTTAGATTCTGAGCAACGAGTGAGGAATTATTAAGTATTGTTTTTACAATGACGTTTTTTATATCTGTCAACAACTTTTCGTACAGAAGGAATGCTTTGATTTTCAAGGTCATTGACTTTTCTACAAGATTTATGGACTTTGGTGGTACTTTGGTCGAAGCACGATTTGAAATATTGAGTTTTACTCCATAAACAAAAAAAAAAAAATCGAGAAAAAACTTGAAGTTTGCAGGTGGTAACGACGTTTTTGAGTAGAAGCGAACGTTACATTGTATACCACACAAAAGTTGGGATTCGGGCTTAAAATTTTATTTTATTTGAAGCAACATTTTGATAATTTTCTGAGTTATTTCCGAAAATGGCGAACGGCTAATTGTTAAATATGTTAAACTGTAATCGTTATAAAAAAATAATTCCACGTCCTTTTCAAACTTTTGTGTAATAAACTAATTTAACACGTTACGAAAGATTGAACGGTAGTTTTTGATAGCGGTATGATTTTTTTTTTTTTTTTTAATTAAATTTTACCTAGTTCGCGATCATTTCTACCCAGGAATTGTTAGACCAGATGGCTCGCTCAGAATCGTTTTTCTCGAATGCGATGATTTATCGTTGCTTTCGGGTTATTATAATCAATACGGATGAACCGCAACGTTTTTTTTTTCTTCAGATTTTTCGTTCGGGCGTGCAAAAAAAAAGGGGAAAACCAAAATCTCGGTTCGCGCAGTGTATCTGTGGTGGTCACCCGTCACGCGCGCGCAGGCTCGAAAAGGGTTTTCGAACGCATCCCCGGACAAACGCGCCATATCCTTTCGCCCGGCCGATACGTTCACGGCCGCATAATATCGCGTCCGTTTCATTTATATGATAATAACGCGAATAACCGAAACGCCGCACTCGATCGTTTTCCCGTGCTGCTGCTGCTGAAGCAGTTGTATTGTATGTACATGGTCGTCGGACGATCAGGAATGCGTTATTAGTTCGCTTGTTCGCCGTATGCAAATTCCGACAAGTTCTACCCTACACGCTCGTGTGTGCGCGAACTCGTGTGTACGCAGTCAGTGTTTTGTACGAAGATAAATAAAACGAATCGTCTACGGAACACAGATAAAATGTATCACAGTTGACGTATCTACAAAGATAACCCCTCTGTATCATTAAAAAAGTTTTTTCACCGCCCTCTGTCGACAGCAACGCCACGTCCATCACTATGTTTGCCATCGTTTATCATCGTTTACCATAGTTTCCCATGTTTACCTCCGTGTTTACTATCTTACACGTTTACACACAAGAAAATTATGTACGTTTGGTTTCTTCGTCAAACGTAAACTCACGTTTTCTTTCTTTTGTTTCAATTTATAATTCATTCCAATAAATAAACACTAGAAAGCAATGTTCGCTTGGTCTATTTCCAAGGTTTACGTCATCACCCTATTTCTAACGTTTACACGATATAGTTATAAAAAAAAAAAAAAAACATTATTTACATAGCACTTTACTTTCATCGTTGTTGGAGTAAAAACTTATCACAAATAATAATAACAATTTAATATTATAAACGAAAAGTCAATGACTTCTAAATTACGACGACTGAGATAAATTAAGGATAATATTTATTTAAATAAAAACAATAACGAAAAACTAATTGAGGGTTGGCGCGCGAATGTACCTAGTTATTATTAAAACGAAATACTTGCGTTAAATAATATTGTCAACTGAAAAACTCAGAACAAGCCTTGTATTATCCATAGAAATCGTTTAAAACCGTTATTTTAAATAAACCAAATATTAGAAAAGAGTATAATATACTGTTGGGAGTGGGGACAAGCATAATGAACTTCAAAACACGTTTGTTAAAGAAGGAAAAAACTATAATATACGTATAATATTAAACATACGTGTTGTAAAAATGCAAGTATTTTCACAACGTGTTGGAATATGAGCTTGCGCCTGCAGGCTACAACGATATTATATCTAACGTTCAGTCATGATTTAAAATAATGATTTTAAATGATTTCTCTGCACAACACTAGGCTCTTGTTTAGAACTTCCAGTCATGAAACTAAAGAGTAACTTAGGAGAAACATTAATTACGGCACGTACGTTTTGTTACACATCGATTTTATTTTTTTTTTTTTGGCCATAACATACAAAATAGTGATTGGAACAAGCTGTAACTGCAATATAATATTAAAATACATAAGATACAAATCTGACAAAAGTTTCAAGTGATTTAAAAAGTTGTTGAGCTGAGTATAGAACTTTGGAGTTCTCGAAAAATTTACGAGGACGCACGAGGTACCTACTAGACAACTGAGCCCACTCAGAATCGTTTTTTCAAACGCAATCATTGCTTTCAGATATGTAGGTATTAAATAATACGTTTAAACCACAACTTTCAAATCAGTGACCCACCAAAAGCGTAGCCGCCATACAGCATACTCCATCAAACTACCCACGAAATCTAGAGTTATCCGGGATTTTTTTAAATACAATTTAAATATTTTTGAAAAAATATAAAAAGACATTGTTAAAGAACTGTATAGCTAATTATTTTTTTCCAACGGTTTTCAGAGTAAACGTATATCATGAAATATAAGAAGTGAACAAAATTTGACATAAGTCCACTCAGTAGCATTCAAACGTGTTAATTTTTTTCTTTTTGTATGAATACCAAACTACTAAAACTCCGTGAAACTGTACAAGCAAAATTACATTTTGGCGTTTGAATTAAAATTATACGATGGAAATCACTGCAGCTGAAAACGTACCCTTTTATCTCATCCCTGTTATTTTTCGGAACAATTATTACTGTTGCGCATATTGACTTTAAACGAATGATTTTCCTATTGTTATTTTTTTCTTTCCGTTGCAAAATAAGTTTTTTTTTTTTTTTTTATATTGTGTCGGATGTAATGTTCGTTACAGGTTCGAGCAGCTAAACTTCTGGTGTTTTACAGCACATCAACTGGTTATAAATAGCTTTGGATTTTCACATAAAATAAATACGGTTTTGATGAGATTTTGACGACGTACGCGCGCGAGAGGAATCGTTTACGATTTACAGCATAAAAATAAATTTGTCTGATTGTATTTCAATCACTTTGCAAGTTGTAACTCAATCGTCGTATGTGTTTTATTTTTTAATCTCGCATGTATACGATTTAATACGATACTATAAGTTTACTTTTTGTTTTTCATTGATGAACCTCAGGAAATCGTATGGCTATATGTGTAGTTTAGTATAAAATAAATAGAAAAATAAATATCCATATCCAAATGTATACAGATCGGTTAAATCAATGTTTTTAACCTTGAGTTAACTCGGTTGATTTAAATTTTTAAAAAGACGTCAGATCCATCTGTTAATTCGTGTTTTACACTTCATGTATTATAATATAATCGTTAGGTTATGATTTAGGCACCGTTTGTTTCGAAACAAAAATTATTAAATGATTTTATAGAAAAAGATTTAATCGAATAAGACTGCCAGTGCTTATCTATAACATTTTGTTATAATAACACGTTTTAATAGGACCTCTTCTAGAAAAAACACAACGCGGTTTGTGATAATAAATCCGTGGTATGGTAACAGGCAATTACTTTCATTAACTATGCGGGATGATAATTTGAAAATTCAAATCATAAATTGACCTGTTTTATTTATAAATAATACACCATCATTATATACTAACCGTGGAACCACGTGCGATTTCAATGGTTGTCAACCACGACTGATTCGTTTCAAGGATCGTCACCAGAATTCGACAACGTTTCAGGGATATTTTCCATTAACATTATTGTCCGTGAGGCCGTGTTGTATGAAAATCTCGTTAATTCTGTCGTTTTATCCCGAAAATCGTATAAATCGTTAAAAAGTAGTGTGATAACACTTCATGACGTTCGTACGAAATTCATAGGGGAGACAACGCCAATTAACTCATCGATTTCTGAATGTTTTACTACGTACCTGCTAACGAGGAAGGCGATTCAAATAACACGCGTTTTCGAAATGGTGTGCATGGAAGAAAAGAGTAGAACTACCTATTTCTTAGACGTATGTATGGAGAGCGCGTAAAAAGAGAAGTTAAGGGACGAGATGGAGTGAAAGAGAAAAACGTCGGGTGGGCATTTTGACCAAACAAATAATTGTGTTACAATAAAATCGCGACAATCCTTTTTTTTTTTTTTTTTTTGAAGGGGTTATGTATAATGATTTTTGTACGATAACAGCAATCGTGAATGACAATCTAAACAAAACAATTGGAAAAATAAACATACCCGTAGTTATTCTTCCACGATTTCCTCGTTGATGTTTTTTCTCTCTTACCCTCAGAGGTCCTCGAGGCATATACGGTGCAGGGCGGCGCGGAAGGCGCGCATGTTTATTTACCTATGACCTACCTAGGTATCGTTAGCAACCATAGTCCGTAGAGCATCGGAAATCGGTGATAAGTGACGTCCGTCGCTATATGGGAGATCGGTAGCTATGAGGGAGAGCGCTCCTCCTACCGGCACGCTAGAGGTCTGGGTTCGAATCCTAGATCTGTTGAGTCTTTTTCCGCTTCTTTTTATCGCCAACCGTAGGTATACTGTTCACAGACACCAGTTGGTGGTATCCAACGTTCACGTTTACAACAGTTTTTAACCTAACCACCCCGTTTTTCATCCGCGGCAGTATCGCCGATAAGCGATAAACGGAATTCCCGAGGGCGCGACAGAACGATCGGTCTTGTTCGCAAAGCTTTTTAAAACTTAACGCATAAAACTGTCACCCGTGTGAACCTACGCGAACAATGTAGGACGTAGCTGCCACGTTATGTTGGCGACCATAAGTACAATTGGTTCGTCGGTGGCAAAATTTTAAATTCCGATGCTGCAGTTTCCCCCCCGGGTCGGCTGTAATATTAGAAAACTATTTTTATTGCCCGCCTTTGTCCGTATTGAGCAGAGGTGTAGATCGCGCGCGGGATTCGCGGGCTTCGGATGGGTAAAAGTTTACCGCGACCACGGTTACCGTGTTGGCGCGCGTTCTCGGCAAAGTTCGACGGGACGAGTCCGTCTTCCCGAAACGCCGCCGCGGTCACGATTTCGCGAATTTCGGTGATCGCGACGACGTTCGATACTGTAATTTATTAATCATATTAATTGTTGTCATAATCTTGCCCGACCCAGACCCTTCCCGGCCGGAACGAAACTTTAAAACTCGCGCGTTATTAGAAATCAACGGACGCGGGAAATTCCACAAGAAAATACTTTCCGTAGAGCGTTTGCGACACTGAACCCGTGGTTTTACGTAGTTTTCGTACCTATTATATTAGTATCGTAACGCACGTACGTTATGAGCGAAACGAAAGAATTTTTATTTTTCGGAGATCCAAATAACATCTATACGGTTCGAGCCATCGAAACGTCACAATCATAATGTACACTGAAGACCATTTTTTTTTTTTCAAGTTAAGCCAATTAAAATACACTTTATTTTGTGAAAGTCGCCTGCAACGGACACGGTCATTTGCAATTAGTTATAATTATTATTCTTGTGAAGATTTCATAAACATTCCGGACTACGTCCATTACAACATAGAACATAGATAATGTTTATTACAGTTACGTTATAACGTTTGAATTCAAAATCGTTTGTCGTTAATATGACAAAGAAGACGGAATTACTCCAGGTCGAGTGTGTAGTTTGACGAGGTAGTGACTGTACGCTTTGGGTGAGTCACTGGTTTGAAAGTTGTGGTTTAAACGTATTATTTAATAACTAAAAGCAATGATAAAAATCATGCCTTCGAAAAAACCATCTTAATGGAAATTTCAACTCAATAGGACATTGGGAAGTGGGTTAAATGTTACATAGAATAAAATCAAAAACAGCAAAAAAGTTTTAAATTTGTAAGGGGATTCGGACCCGTAACTACAAGATTATCTAATATATAAAACTGTGACGCCTTATAGCAAAATGATTCCGTTTTATCTACACTTATTTTATAGGTATTCGGACTCTACTGATAGGATTTTTTTTGAATTTTTCGCATGTGATAATGACTAAATTTTTGAGTTTTAAAAATAAAATTGCGGTGATTACAAAATTTTGTCTAAAAAAGTTTACAAACACGATTATTTTTTGCAGATTTATCGAATTGAAATGACAAAAAAAAATTAATTCTTTTCAAGAATTTCAATCGATTTTCAAAAATTTTTAGTCACACATTACCAATCATATACACAAGTTTGAGTTAAAACTTATGATCACTATGAACTTTGCAACGTTGTAACCAATGAGGTCACCATGTCACATCCGGCAGAATTACTTCCCGGATACCATAACACAGTGATTCTCGTCAGAATGGCATGCTTTTTTTTTTATATTTAAAACACCCCTGTGTGTGGTGGAGCTCGGACGCCAGGACTAAACAATCAGAATTGAAAGAATATACAGTTGTTTTGTACGGTTGATTTATTTATTTTGATACAATTAATTAATCAACATAAACGTACACGATTCACATAAGATATTGGGGAAAGAGTGGAAACTGAGCCAGAACGTATTATCCTGTGGACGCTGTGATATTGGATGTTCGGTGTTGTTGATTTGGTTGGTTGGCTGAGAAATCTACGGCATCCTGGTTACTCCCATTGGTTTGTGCGTCTCCTATCCGAAAATCTCGGTTTGGAGACATGGTCGGTTAGTTTCAAATAATGTAATTTTAAGTTCATTTCCCAAATAGAAGGGAGTAAATAAGAAATCAGCTCTGACCATAATCTCAATTTTGGTTCCTTAAACTGTGCCTTTGGTTTGAAGGGTAGAATTTAGGGAGATAAATTAACTAGAGGCTTAAGTACCTAAGTACATAAATAGTAAGTACTTAAATAAACTAATTGCAAATTTTATTTTAAAACTTCGAAATTAGCGTTGTAACTTGTACCATGATGTAAAGACTGATTCGCAACATTATTCATTAAAATAACACTTCTTGCAACTGCAATAATGCACTTTTTTAAATAGTTTTTTCCGGCGCCGAAAAAACGGTTCGTGGAAATCTCAAAGTCACTCGTTTACAGTATATTGTTCACCGGCGACACCCATTAACACAATATAACGCCTTTCTCTTTTACCAGCTTTTGTTTCTCGTGCGACGGAGAGAAGGTTTTTGACTCTTGCCGCGCGACCGTCTCCGGCTGCCCGCGACCGATAAGAGGAAACGTTTCAATGGCTTTTGCCGAAATGAAAAACGATTTCTACGAACGCTTATAACTTTGCTCGTGATGAAAACTCTTTTTTCTCCGAAAGTGTTAACGCGAAATGCCGTCGCGATTTAACGACTACATCGGGGACTGCAGTCAATCGACGCGTATTTCATCGCTCGCGTCCGTCCGTAGGTTTACCGCATTTCCGCGTCGTTTCGCCGAAGAACATTGCGGCCGAGCTCAAAATTACCAATGATCCCATTTGTGTTCATATACCTATAATAAAAGGTACTAATTTTGAAAATCAGAGCATTATTGAAGAAGTTATCGTGATTACATAGTGGTAAAAAATAAAATATATAAATAATAATATAAATAAAAACATACATCATGTGAAAAACCATGAGTTTTTTGATACACTCAGAATCTAAAAAAAATCTTTCCTACCCAAAATATATACTTCTTGTCGGAAATTGTATGGTAATTAGGGTAAATGATTAATATAAATTAACGGGTATTAAATTAAATTTAATTTTCTTAAAAATCTAGATAAAAAAACAGATAAGTTGTGCATTGAATGCAAAGTTCAACGAAAATATTTATAATATTTACAAATATAATGAAGTATAAACTAAAATCTAACACAGAATTTTATCCTAAATACAATTTTAACAATTGTTCTTCTTCTTCTTCTTCCTTGGTTTTGGGTCAATCAAGACCATACCTTTAAATAAACTTACTGCCACTAATCTCTATCTCCTGCTAGTTCCTGCGAATGACATTTGTGTCCATTGTTTCATTTTTATCTTTTTTGACAAAAACTTCCCACCTTAATCGTAGTCTTTCAAGAGATCTACTCCTTATACTAGGGTTTTTTCTATATTTTTTCTTATCAGCGACTCATACTTCCTCTAGGCATGTCCTGCCCAAACCAGTCGTTATTTTTTAATATTTTTCAGTATATTTGGTCACTGAAAAAGAGATTTTAGTTTGTAATTGTTTCCCCAATTCATTTGTCCGAGCATCAATGTGTGCCTCAATGAAAACATATTTAATAAACTATTTATCCAGATAAAATAACTGATGAATGAACATTAGTCTAGATAAAACCCAACTCTGGCCGCAATATGCGGGTCAGATTTTTGGAGCTTTAACGTAATGTGTCCGCGATGATGGATCGTATGATATGAAAGAGAATTTTTCAATTTTTCCTATACGAACAATTTGTAGACTAAAATTAAAAAGTAGACTGGATATTTTAATATTATAAATGTTGTTGTCCAAACATCTCTGGTCTGTTTAACTGCGTTTCCTTGAGAGAACAATACCAAATAACAATATACGTTTTTGATTTTCAATTACAAACGCGCCGCAGTTTTTGAAACTGTTACACGAACAAAACAGAGGCTCGGAAACGGAAAGTTAAATTTAGCATATTTTCCACAGAAATTGCTTACAAATACTGTTGAGTAAAACAAAAACGGTTACGACGTATACGATGTTGCTCGTTTCGAACAAACAAAAGCCAATGTTTTCCTCGTAATTGCAACTAGTAACACAATTACATTTGAAAAAATCGGAGAAAAATCAGTATGTAGTATAAGGAGTATTTCACGGTCGGCTGTCAAAATGATTCACAAAAAACGATCAATGTAAAATATTTTAAGAGGAGAATACAGTCACTAAAATACAAAAATACCTCACTTTGTCGTCAGTGGATATCAATAGCGATTCCGGCGTGACTAATTTTTTTACAAAAATAATGTTTATAGTAGGTAGACAATTTCTACGAAAATATTTCACTTGGAATTTGAAAACATACTTTAAAAATTATAATGCGAGAACGGAGATTTTATCTTTTGAATAGAATTTTAAGAACGATCTCACTTGATTTAGGGGAAGCAAAAATTTTGAAATATTTTTTACGAAATATGAAAAAAAGAATGAGTCTAAAATTGCAGACACTCAATGTTTTTGCTTTAATCTTTTCTAGATGTTTACTATTTCGAGCAACAAATTCGTTGTTCATCAAAACGTTGACAGTTTTCCGAATAGAGAAATTTTAATAATTGAAATGTCCTAAGTTATCCAAGTATACGCGTTTATGCCAATAAATTCAATAAAATTGGAGTTACCTTGCCGAGCCATTATTGACACCGTGTTATTAAATTGTTTAATGTTTTTACGAAGAGTGAGCAGTGAAATTATATTTTCTCTTTTTGAATATTATAGAGAATTTTCATGAAATATGTTATTAGTTTATCCACATAAATTTGAACTTTTAAACATAACTCGTTTTATCGTTCAATCGGTTAAGATCCGATCCTAGTTTTGAATACCACAAAAAAGTTTAAATTTTGTCTTTAATTTATATATCTTATTCGGAATAATTTTTTGATTTTTACCCATTTGGCGATTAATAGTTCGAAAACACACACATTTTTTCTGAAAAGCCTGCTGGAGGGGCGAGTATTTGTCCGATCGAATTGAATCCGATACCATTGTAATCGGTAGGCCAATACGTTGGTATTATAATTTTCACACGTTATTTATATTAATATTTTTTTTTTAACACGGATACGACTTTTGGAATTTTCGGACCATTTTTATTGTTAAATTTAGATTTTACCAGGACGTATAGTAGAAAACTGTGGTCGCTCAGAATCGTTTTTTCGAACGCGATGAAATCATTATCTTTGATTTCAGAAATTATATAGTACGTTTGAACCACGATTTCCAAACCAGTGACCCACCCAAAGCGTAGTCACTACTTTGTCGAAATATCCACGCGACCTATTCTGATCCCGACTTTTTTTAATTGGATCGTATTTGACGCTCGAAAACGGATTGGTCGCAAAATGTTAGATCTGATATATTGGCCATTCAACACGTTTGTTTTTACCGCGGTACAATCGTTTGACGTGTGTAAAGATTTGTACACACGCCTTTATGTTGCTTTAAATTTTTATCTGAAAATGTTTTTGTTTCCATGTGTTATGTTTTTTCGTTATCAGTCGCTTAGGATTGGCAAGAAATGGCGGACCGAAATAACGTTAAAAATTACGATGTAAAAAATATAAGAAAAATCGCGTAAAATTACAATACGACCGCGATCACAAGACGTCGCTAATCCGTTAGTACGATCTGATTTCAACGCACCAATAAGTGAGGCTGTTTTCGTGGGATTTTATTTTGATTTTCTCGTTTTCGTTTTTTTCGTTTTTTTTTTTTTTGAGACGTAAAACGTTACGGATTACAGCAATGACGGTTTACGGTGACAATATAGCGTCGTCAAACATTCAAGGAATTTTACCGATGCAACAGCGGCATTACGCGAGGAAAGTGGCTTAAATAAAACAATAAAACGAATTACAATCACGAGCCTTAAATGTACAACATCCGAGATTCGTACGTTTGTACTAGCGCGTATAGTTGACGAGAAAAATATTGAACAAATCAACGACACTCAAATAAAACAAAGTTTTTCGACTTAAAACCTGTCTGTCGACTTCGTTTTAAATAACATATTTCAGTGAGAAATATTACGCTTGGAGGTTTTACACTTGGTGCAGTTCCGTCCAATGTCAGTGGGTATGTCATTGTATTTTTTTGTTTTATTTGGATTCTAAAAGCAGGATACTTTAGTTAATATGTTCATAATATAATTACAAAACAAATAGTATTGTTTAAGTCACATTGAAAATTGCATTTGAATAACTAATAGCAAAACAAAAATACAGCTATATGGGCCAACGGTTTGTAGAATTCACTAGTTTTTAAGTGCTAAGGATTTTCAACATAGCCGGTAAATCTACGCGAATGGAAAAATATTTAATTTTGTTTACAAAGTGGCATTTGTAGTTGGTTATTAAAATCGATGAATCGGTTTTTACACGTTGTATAATATTTTATACATAAAAAAATATATTTTGTCGTGATGATAATCTTCTGTTTTAGAACTTGACAGTGCCGGTAAAACGTGACACGTTGACGTGCACGTGTCGTATTTATTTCGTTCTATCATAATGTCATTATCAACACGCATTAACTACTCGTATTTTACTATTATAGGTGTTAAAGTTAATTAAAGTTCTGAGTTTTCCAGTTGAGTTAATAAATTTCATACAATTGATTTTTTTACAAGATATTAACAAGAATGATCAGTTCAATAATTTGTTGTATTTTATTTTGTGTCACCACAATTGAATCACAAAGTCAAATAAAATCCGATCTTACTATACTGGTACGATGGTACGATTAAAAAATAAATCACGTTTACTCTAAGCCGATTCATATAAGAAATATACGTTAAGAGTATAGATTTTAAATTCTTTCATTCGTCAATGGACGCGGCCTTTGCGTTAATCGATTCGACAGTTTCAGCAGACCGCGTGAAAAAACAAAACGAAAATTCTCAAAAAATGCTGACCGGCGGCGCTAGTACGGATGACGTTTCCGCGCGCGCATCAAGTACGATTATTTGGAAACTCAATTATACGGGCTGCACGCGATAGTCAACGTCGGCTTTTGCACATTTATCTACACAATGTACACAGAGTTTTTTGTACCAAAAAAAAAAAACACCAAACCAAAAAAAAATTCAAAAAATTCAAAAAATAGAGGATTGCGCATATTATGTTTGTACTAATAGGATGAGCGTGAGCGCGGGAAGAAGCATAAGAAAAAAAAAATCGTAATATATAACGTGGGTACATAATACACAGGGTGCAGGTTAAGTTGTAATATTTTATATGTTCGGATTTTTATAATCTTATGGGAATTAAATCGATAGAAAGCTTTTTTCGTACCGTCATTAGTATTTATCATGGCTCGGTCGGGAGAACTTCGTCGTATTTCTTTGAAGAAGATGGATTAACGGCAACGTTGACCTCCAATCATTATTGTGTGATGCTTTAAAACTTTTTTTGACGGAAATTTAATGATTTTTCCAATAAGTATATTGGACAAGATAACGTGCGGTTTCAACAAGACGGTGCAACCGCTCACGCAGCCGGTCGGTCACTCAGCATTCTGCGAGAAACGTTTCCTGGGCATATTGTCTCTTCGCGTGGTGACTTTAGGTGGTTCACCAGATTTTAATGTATGCGACTTTTTTACTGAGGCTATTCCCAAAAGCAAAATGTACCAACATCGTCCCCAAACTGTGGACGCACTGATGGAGGTACCTAATTACCCAAGAAGTTGCTGACATCCCGCCAGTAATGACCCGTAAGGTCTCGGCGACTACCAAAAAAATGCTCCATCAGTGTGTTGAAAAAGAGGTCCGTCACTTAAGTGATGTAGTTTTTAAAACTAGTGAAAATAAAATAGCATGATGCGTACGACTTATAAATAAAACATATTTTTTTATGTTTCACATGGTTGGGTAACAAGAAGTTTAACAAATCATGGAGGTTTTTTCGCTGCACCCTGTAGTATGAATCGGCGAACGACCCGGATAACGAATCCGGATTTAGAACGAGCGCGTGTCCGGATAGTTTGAAAATAAAATATTGAGCAGAACTTTTTTTGTTTTTTTAAATTCCTCGAGGGCAGCCTATTTTTTTCTCTTTTTTTTTTTTTACACACTCGAAATCCTACTTGTTCCATGCAGCGACACCGGTTACTGCGCGGATCAAAATAAGATATTAGTTTGACGTAATACTATCGAAAAATATTGGAATATACTAGATTTTATTTGGAACACGTTTTACATTTCCGGCTTTTGTATTCCAGCCGGTTATACATAAAAACCGTAGGTTATAGAAATTCGGTAAAAACGCGGGATCACTGGGTGGTTATAGTTTGACGGAGTAGCGAATACGCTTTGGGTAGATAACTGGTTTAGAATTTGTGGTTCAAACGCATTATTTAATATCTAAAAGCAATTATAAATCATTGCCTTCAAAAATACGATTCTGAGCGAGCTCAGTTGTCTAGCATACGTCCTATTGTAAAAACAATACATTCTTTGCTGCGCACACAATCCAAAATGTGAGAAAATTAAACACAATTATGCGTGTATTTGAAACGCACGTTTATTTTGTTGAAAATCTAAAATCTCAAGGATAACCGCACCCAAATTCGTATCGATGTTTACAATTTTTTTCCTCGGTTCACACAGCACGTGAAACTGATTGGAATCTCAGTGGGTGGGAGTATAATAATACTGTATATTTACTGGAAAACTTAATTAAAAAAGGTGATTTTTAGTACGTACGCGATTCAGTCGACATATTTTCTAAATATTTACGGGTTTGATAACGTTTAACGCGTAGGACGTTTGAAAAAAATTAATATTCTACTCTGTTTGTTTTGCTACCAAATTGTTTTAAAAATTAAAAAAAAATATTAACACAAATATTTGGAACAAAATATTTTTCAACCGTAATTTTCGGTGTAAGCTTTCGTACTTTCGTAATTTTTTTTTTTCGCTTTTTTTTGGTTTTTTTAACTTCTTCCGTCAATTTTATATGTTTTATTTGATAATATAGTGATTTGAAACACAATCAATTAAAATTTAATACTACGTTAAATGATTACGTTTAAATGATGTTTAACATCACACTATATTACAATAGTATAATATTGTAAAAAAACAATTTCGACGACACCTAATCGATATTTTTATAAATTATTAATGGGAATGTTGTATTGTTAGTATTTACCTCGAGAAATTTTGATCAGGCTTATGTACATTTTCACTTCGTAATTTAATAAATAGGTCTACTATAGTATTTTCAACTGAGATGGTAGGTACATAAGACTACTTAAAGATACATTTCTGTATAATAACAGTAAAAATGATAAAATTAACAATCATTTATTATTATTGAAAATAGTTGTGATACGTAGATTTTCTAATCAGTGTTTTGCTGAGCTGATCTAATTGTTTTTGAAATATCACTCGTGAAACGAGCTGTTAGCTGTTTTGTCATCAAACGAAAATTATCTAATGTTATGAGTTTAACAAAGTCGATTACCTTTCCACTCGGTGACGCGTAAGTTCAAAATATTATGTTCGAAAATGAATCACGGCCAATTTGCTTACCTGAAACAGAAAATAAATTTACCGTAAGACACAGATAAATGTGTTATCATCGGAATCACGGTGCAGCTAAAGTTTTAACTGTCACGTAAATAAACGAATAAACGAATAAATTTTCGAATCACTGTGAGTGAAATTAATGATCATTTTTTTTAAACAATTTCATTATTTTTATTTCAAATAGGTGTGTGTACCTACTCAGTATATATATCCTTCAACTTTTTAGGTGTTAATAATTTAGGTTTGTTTTTGTTTTAATTTTGTCTATAGTTATCTTACGATCAAAATTTATCAAAATTTATTCACATCAATTAAATTGCTGTCATCGGCATTGTTGGGTTATCATTTACGGAATGTGACTAATTTTTTTTTTTAGCGATAAACAAATCGTCCTCAGTCATTACTTGCAAACACCACTAGCGTTAACTGTATTTATGTTTTTATTGTTCTTTTAACGTGTGACTACAAACTGTTCCTAAAGCGTAGAAATGTTTTTTCATGTCGATTTTTGGAGAAAATCTAACGATGATGCGCATTTTGCTTCAAATCGCGTAAAAACGAGGCGAGATTTGCAGTACTCGCAAATGAAAAGACGATTCGCGTAGACGTCCTTGTTTTCTCTTCCGGAAAACAAACGCGTGAAAATAACGAGCACTACACAGCTTTAAAATTCTTTTGAATTTTACTAGGTAAAAGGTTCGCTTGTTTTCTACGAGTTTTACGTACACTTGACGTGTGCATTCGCATACGGTCACTTGGTTCGTTTCAACACTACGTGCACATGGATCTTTTGTTTTATCGGTGCGTGCGTGCTGTCACGATTTCACGGATAAACGAAGGTGTTATTATTATTTTACATAGGAGTAACACAGCTGTCGAGTATACGGAAATTTAAACGAGGACATAAGTTTTCCGACGCGGAAAAATACGAATTCACGATGAAATCGTAAAATATTATAACGTTAATACGAGACGTAGACTGCAAAAAAAAAAAAAAAAATACCTCCGTAAGCAACAGGTTATACACGTGGGTGGTTAGATTTACTAGATTATTGGTTCACTAGTCGCGCAAGACCGATCCGCAGTTAAATGTTAACCCGCCGTTATTGACGTTACATTTATAATAACACTGTTGTTGACGTGTGAGCATTTCGCTCACATATGAAAAAAATAAATAAAATTGATACTTGAAAAAAAAAAAAAAAACAAAAATAGGAATGCGATGAACAAGTTTCTTATATTAAATTGCTCAAATTGCAGATTTATAGTGATACTGCAAAATGGATAAACTGTGGCGCGGCACTGCCGTAATTTGAGCCGCCCAATGCGTTTTAATATTCGGTATTGTCACTTTAGGAGAAATTAGAAATTGTTGAATTATTTAAAATCATTATTTGTTCCGTAATTATTTTCAATTTTGATACGATAAAGTTACATTTGATTCAGTGGATCCAATAATGGCAATTGCGCGAGCGAATCGCTCATAGCGTTAACAACGACGGGTTAAATGTTAAGGGGTTATGTATACATAGTTTGTATTCCAGAGGCTTTAAATGATTAATTGCCGTTTGCCGATTCCGAAAAAGTGACTGGTTACTACCATATTTTTATAATTACTTAAAAGCAATATAAACAACGAACAGCACGGTTGAGTTATAGGCATATTTTTGTATTTCTTTGTTACAATACCATAAATGCAAAGTGAATAGATAGATATTGGTCGATGACTATATTGTGTTGTGATTTATACAGGCAAAATCATTCGTACAATTTTGTAGCAAGTTATTTGTACATGATCATTTTGAATACAAATAATGCACTATCAAATAGACAAAATTATCTTTATTGCAGCTGTCTGTTTTTCATTTCAAGCCTCTGTTTCTCTGTATTCTAAGCCCAAAACTTGTCTCGGGAGTTTCATCAGGGCGTTTTAATGTGTGGACCAAAAGGTGTAATTCTGAAATTACATTTGGATTCAGAATGAAGTCTTCTTTCGGCATTTTATCAATTTTTTATTTGTCCGTCTATATTTATCATTTCACGATTTAAAACTAGTCCGACGGTGATCTAGAGTCTAGACCATAACTCGTAATACCACCTCCTCGTACCTATTGTAAAAGCAGCAATATGCGGGAAATTCCAGCCACTTTCAATGCATTTAATTGAAAAAAACTGATGTCACTGTAAAAATAATCTGATTTCGTCGAATCGACGTAGGTAATATCGAATGATTTTTTTTTTTTTCATTGAAAAGAAGAAAAATTCCTACAGGGTCGCATTGAATTTCAATTTTTCGATTATATCGCTGAGAACATTACTTCGAAAAGTTTAGTTAGAACATTAAAGAAATATGTCGATTTCAAACTACTATCATAATTAAAAAAAAAAGTCGAGATCACTCTAGGTTGCGTCGGTAGTTTGACGGGGTAGGGACTACGCTTTGGGTGGGTTAGAAGTTGTGATTTAAACGCATAGTTTTACATCAGAAAGTAACAATAAATCATTGCCTTTGAAAATACGATTCTGAGCAAGCTCAGTTGTCTAGTATACGTAGTGGTAAAAAGAAATTTAACAATGTAAACTTTTATCAAATCTGTATTTTTCCAATTTTAGTTTTATATAGAGGTTTCAGTTAGGTCTGATTTTCATTTTGGATGTTATGGGTAAAAAAATCTATTTCAATGTGTAAAAACACGTTACCTGTAATTATTTGTCCCCCTTGTAAGAAATACACAACCGCCCGGAATGCCGAGTTTAACGACAAAATAACAACAAGAAATTGGCTATGAACCAAAATTGTGAGAACCAATGTTCTAAATTTTTTAACCATATGCGTAAAACTATCTTGTTAATATTGTATTAAAGTTTCGAGACTTAATCATAAAAAAAAGGGGTTTATGAAATAATAACTGCGTAAAATTAAAAAATTCAAAAATATCAAAGTTCTATAACTCTCTTAAAAATGGTTATAATTGATTAAAATTTCAGCAGTAAACTTGTTAAATTCTTCTTAATGACATATATACATTTAATGTCAAACTGAGCACTTTTAAATTTTACCGTTTTCGTTTTTTGCTCATAACCCAAAAAAATAATCAAAGTTTAAAAAAAACGCTTCAAATAAAGTACCATTTCGTATTAATTATTTGTTTTTGAACTATCATACGTTTAAATCAAAGCATTCTATCTACTAAAAAATGTAATCACAAAAAAACAAATCTAAATCCACGTGTAAAATACATGTTTCCTGTAATTATTTGTCCCCCCCCCATAAGAAATACACGACTGCCAAAAATAACAAAAATTTTAAAGTTCCATAACTCCCTCAACATTGATCGAAATCGATTTAAATTTCAGCGATTTACTTATAATACCCTTCTTAATGGAAAATATAAATTTCAAGTCAAACGGAGCTATTTCGAAAATCGGGACGTTTTTGTTTTTTGCTCATAATTTCAAAAACAATCTAAATTTCAAAAAAATGCTTCAAATATAAGTACAATTTCAGATCAACTATCTATTTTTTAAAGTATCACACGTTAAAATCGGAGCATTCTTTTTACTAGAACTTTTGATTACAGAAATAAAAAACAAAAACAAATTTGTCCAAACAATACATCGTTCGCTAATGCTCAGAATCAAAAAAAAATTACAATGTGAAAAACCAAAGCCCGTTGTCAGAGCTGTCATAGTCCCCCTTTATATTAAAAATTTTATGTGGAGTTAGAGTTTTTCCAGTATAAGTCACGTTTCCGAGGGAAAACAGGTCACGCGTAGGCCCATTAAACTATCATAGCAGATTACGAGTGTCCTGCAGCCTGGACGGGCAAAATATTAGTGTTTGTCCAAGTTTTCGTCAGATATTTCTTGTCCAGACGAAAACGTACTTATCTCTATCCAGATAATTTCAACTGGATTCGTTTCGATTTTTATCCGGATACTTTTTTTATTGTCTTTCATTATTATCTCCGGGTTCAATACGATCTCGTCTCGTTTTATTGTTATTGTTACGGAATCCGTATATGACGTGCTTGCATCTGCACTGACATCGATTGTCCTCGGGTCAGCGGGTCCCGGGTTGTACAAGGTTTCGCAATTAAGTGTGTTACACGTCGTTACACACCGCCGAGTATATTTACATAAAATGGATCGAACTACCCCTTCGAACAGCCCTTCGGTGTTCACCCTCATCCCGCTGTCTATACAGAAAGTGCGCTTTATCGTTTCCGACCACGCGACCGGTCATCGCTCGTGTGTACAACCGTTCTCGCGCGGTAACAGACGCGCCAAACCGTATAGTTGTTTTACGCTGCAGAAACGGTTAGTACCTACCTAAGCACGGGGCAGGATTGTTGCTTACGAAAATAAAGATTTTGAGCGAGAATCAAATTAATTGTACATTTAACTGCCGACTATAAGTGTACATTTGAATGCGTTTCAACATATGAAGGACGGCTAAAAAATTATTGATGTTTTTTTTTTTTTTTGACGGGTGAAATTCATACGTTCCGCGAATATGACGTGTAAATATCTCGATAAATTTGAACGGTTTTTGAGGAGTTAAACTATATTTTTTATTGTAAAATTAAAAATTTATATAAAAAAATATCTTTTGTTGTCACTTAAAAAGAACTAAAAATAATGAAACAAGATACGAAAGAATTCCTCTCACACTTATCCAGGATAAAATTTGTAAAACATAAGGAGAACACCACCCTATTTATAAATTACGGGGAATGAGATCTAAAGTTTTAAGAATATTCCTTCACTACCTGAAGAGATTTAAATTTTAGGGATAGGGCATTGAAACTCAATGCCCTATCCCTTCATTACAAATAAGAAAATATAAAACTGTAATACTTGTACAGTATATACGGTAAATAATAGTTTTGAATGATCCTAAAATTAATTTTCCCATTTGAAAAATTACTAATTTTTACTGTTCCTGATTTTGTTAAATCCTAAACAAATAGACCCAGCTAGTGTTCAATTCCAATCAATATGTTGTCCTGGTGTTTTTTTTTCCGGTTTTAATGCTCGCCCATTATTTTATAAGTTTTTTTTTATCACCGTCGTGACGAATCGGGTGTCCACGAATATATTTCGATGTATTCTTTGGGAATTATTAAAACGTTAGTTTGTTTCAAACTAATTCGCACTTCAAGCCTATTTTTTTTTACAATATTTTTTGTAATTTCGTGTCTAACGGTGCATAATTTGAACTTAATACACGTGTCTACAGGTATATAATATATACCGAAAGTTATTATAAAGGTAATATTATTATATTATAATAATATTACCTTTATAATAACTTTCGGAAACTATGTAGAAAAACAGCCATTTTCACTTTGAAAACCCGTCGAATGCCATTTAAAACGAAATTATTAAGTATAAAAAAATTGTAAAGAAAAAAAACAAGCCAAGTTTTAAAATGACTTACCATGGTACCTACCCGATTCTTTTCATTCTCGTAAAACGCGGACCAGACGTAAAAGTAATGCGATACTTACTCGGGCGCATTGTATTTTGTTTTTTCTTATTTTTCTTTATGACTTTATACTATGATTAAATATATATTAATATACAAAAATAAAGAAAAGAAAAAATAAGTAAAAACGAACGCATGTCTAGTAAGTGACTATAATAATATAACGTAAATTTATGTGTATGGATTGAGAATGGTTCTCTTTTCCGAACGTATACACGACGTATAATACGTACAACAACACAATGGTCTACTTACTGATGGTTCGGTCAATTATTACACGTTTTACTTTATTCAATTGGTTTGTAATATAAAGGTACAAGACGATTTTGTAAAAAATTCACAGTGTTATCACAGGAAAACGTGAGTACCTACAAAATATTTACTCAATCATCGAACTTTTGGAGAAGTTGGCGTGTGGTTATATAGCTGATGATAATTTTTGTATTTTTTACTGTTTTTTATGAACGATTAAGTAGTATCAGATTGAATAAAGAACGTTTATTATTCTTAAAAAAAAAAAAAAAACGAGTAGTTTGAAATGTCGAATGGGTTACACAAAATGTTTTTCTCATATATTTTGAGAACCACTGAACTTAAATCCATAAAATAGTTCATCTACTTCAATAAAATCGGTGGATAAACCGTAAGCGTCAATATATTATGCACAATAAACTTTTCAACCCCATTTAACCTAGAGATGCTAATACACACGGAAAACCTGTTTTTTCCATAGTTATCAGAGTTTTGAAGATAATACCAACACGTGTGATACCAACACATAAATAATATGCGTGAGTATTAATCACGTGTTCCAACAATACTGTGCGATTTTTTTTTTTAAATCATAAAATATTTAAGTTCATAGATAGTTATAATGTTTCGCTAATTTTTAGTGCATAAATATCCGAGCTGTAGTGATGACAAATATAAAAAAATCCCATAAGTGTTTTTTTTTTCCATTTCAATAACATTTATAACAATAGTTCCTAAAATCGAAGTTCTTTAAAGCAGATTTACCCTAACCGAAAAAATAGTATTCAATACAATTATAAGAGTGTTTTAAATACTACTGAAAATACTAATTGACGTTGAAGATATTTTAGAAAGTTTTCGTTACTCAAAAAAGCCTAGGAAGCGTCGATTCGCTCGTGATGTTAACAAATTTTAACAAATCAAATTTAAAATAGAAATTTGAAATTTGAAATCGTTTTCGAATTTTTGAAAAAATTACGGCAAGAAAATGAAAAATGTCGAAAAGTCAATTGAATGTACAGGATTTGTGATCAGAATCATAAACGAATCAATCACGGTTTACCGATACCTACGTTGAAAGTAAACACCGTCTGAATTTCTACGAGAGTCTGCAGTAGAGAAAAAAAAGCAACGTTTCCAGTTCACTAGCAATACTTAAAATTCACCTATAAATTATATTTCACGTGCCGATTGAATATATTATTTAGGTTGTTTATTTTTCTTTTGTAAAGACCAATTCTTATCAATAATAGTCCCGGAGGGTCCCGGAGGGTCCATTCAAACTTATTCTGTACAATATAGTTGTTTATAGGTTAATTATTTCGCGCAAAATTCAATAAATTACGAACAATAATCGGCTGTACTCTGTATTTTAACGGTTATTTTTTTTTTTTCTTGAAACTACATAATATTATTTCATTCGACACTGCAGCTGTGTCTGCTCAAAGAATACAAAGTTTAAATAAACGAGTTCGCGAAAACTGTTGATTTTTTTCCTCTCATACCTTTTTACGTGCTAATATATACAAATTTATGTCACCGTAGTTTGGCACGTTGTTTACTAAAGACGGTTTACTAAAAAAATATTATTATGTATAAAATAATAATATTATTGTGGATGGATTTAAAAAAAAAAAAAAAAAAGTGATACAATAACAAAGTAAAAGTTCGTCACGTCGTAATTATAATTTGTTTTCTTCACGTTTTTTTCATTTATAATAATGATCATAATACACTGTTATTATATAATACTTAAGCAAACGTCTTTTCATCGCATTTTCTTTAAATTTCCACGAGATATTGGTTGTAATACTGAAGTATGAAATTCGAACAATGCGCGCAGTCATTTTATAAATCCAGTCCCCGTCAGTCGGTTAACGCCCATCTTTCAAAACCTTAGGAACAATACGGCGTGTCACGGAAATAATACGAAAACAAAAACTCGTTTGAGAATAATTCAAAACGTACAATAATAATATTACGATGACCTCCAATACTGTATACTACAGCTCCAATATAATCGATATTGAGGAAAAAAGTTTATGATAAGCGTTAAATGTTTATTACGGTTTTTTTTTTTTTTTTTTACTTTACAAGTGGATACGATACCTTAAAAACTTTTCAGATTTGTATTATTTTGGTTCAAAAACCGTTAAATTGAACAATTATTTATTTGTTAGTGTCTATATACCCAGAATGATTAGTCTCTAAATACCGGAACCCCATACAGCCGATAAATAGAACTATATTTAAAGTAAAACTTACCGCTATTTCGAAAACATGACAAGATAATCAAAAATTGTTCAGTACCATAAGTTTACAACCCACCCCACCACGTGACACATTTAGTGTTTGAAGTGTAATATACTGTAATAAATAGTAAGGTATACAAAAGGTTTAAATTATAAACAGTGATTATAGGTGTGGGTGATGTATCTTTTTCTTTTTTACTTTTTGTTATTTTTCGGGTAGTAGGTGTAGTCCAATCGCAAAATGTCACATCACCAAAAATTTTGAAAAACGGACTTAGATGGTACTTTATTTGAAATTAAAATTTTTCTTTTAAATTATGGAACGTAAACAAAAACAAATTTGGAAGATTTACGGTGGAAATGTTAAAATTTTAAAATTTCTGATCAAGATTTTGCGCAAAAGGAGTACTTTGATCTTTACGTTGAATTCCACATAAAAGTCACTCATCATAATGATATATTGATATCTTTACTGTGTTTCTCCCAACTATTTAGAGTCGTTCGTCCTTGTCTTTTACCTCTAATATTCGCAATTTTAAATTATAAATTTTACATTCACAATACACACATTAACAGCCCTTGTACATCATTTTCGATTGTTTCCATCCATCCCTTCTTTGGTCATTTATACAATATAAAATTATACATTTTTGGGACCTCTTTTCTCATTAACGCCCACTTTAAAACGTCCCTTGAAACTCACTGTTATACGCTTTTTCTATATCTATTCGCGGTAATTCAACATAATAATTTTGTTATTGTTTTCATTTTAGACCTCGGAACTTTCTGCTGTAAAACATGAAATTAAAAAAAACTTTTATAATGTCAACAATACATCGATTGCAGTCTTAAAGCTCAAAGTAATTAACAAAATAGTTATTTACAACTATAACGATGATTCTTGTCACCTACATCATTATGTTTATCGATACAATATTTTTTCGACCTTGTAATTTTTATTATAAAAAAAAAAAAGTTACGTTTTTAATCTTTTCAAAGTTCCTCTATAGGTTCCTCTTTAGGTGTATATACACCTAAGAACTTTAAAATTAAGAACGTAGAACGTAGCATTAAACGTCTGTTATAATATACATATTATATTAAGTACATGAAAAGTCTTTAACATTTTTCGCTTAACTATGAAAAAAAAAAAATAATAATAAATAGAACTAATTACAATTTTACTCTTATGTACTATGGTTGATGTTGATATAGACGTAATTTTTTCTGATAGCAAAACATTTTTGGTTTTTCGCCAATAACTTTCATTTTGCTTGTGACCTATGCTTATTGACTGAAAATAAAACAAGTTTACGATTAATAATTCACCGTTCTTGTTGTAATCATAAAATTCCTTTCATTTGGTTAAACAGTTTTTCTCGGTGTATTTCCCATCTTTTTCGTTTACCACCACGTTTTCCCGCGTTTTCTTTTATACTCTGCATAAATTTGTTTGTAGACCGAATTTCCAATCGATGCAAACTCGTTTCGGTCGACTTTGGCGGAATTCATGTAGGTGGCAACGTCGTATCTTTGTCTCTTCTTTTTCATGCCGTTCACGTCCCAATCGAACTGCGGAACGTCATGGATTAGTAAAATTCAGATAAAAATTATTTGTATCGAACGGATCAAAAATATTTTTAGAAAATTGTATGGATAAACGTATGTTTCTTAGATTATAAATAGGGGCGCGAACATTATAAGCAATCCAAAACATTAAAAAAACAAAAAAAAGCGTAAATTTCCGTAAGTTTTATGTGATCGATTCCTCTAAATCCCTTACTATCTTTCTACTTTTTCCAATTTTCAAAAAAATTATTCTAATCTCCGAAATTTTTTACTTTTATGCTTATTCCCCAAAATTTCATCCCAAGTGGTGCAACTAGAATATTAACAAATATTTTACTTACATTTCTAGTCGCCGGTTCAGTATTTAGGTACATAAAAATATAAGGTCCCCAAATCACAACCTTCAGCTCCCAATTGGCTTCCCCGTAGATAAAATTTAAAGATTTTGCGACAACTCTCAAATACGTCCACTTTATGAACATAATTGTTTTACCCAAAAGACATTTTAGAAACTGTGAGTTGTTGAAATCGTTTAAATTGATATAACTATATCGATATTCAAAATCATTGAATAATTATATACCTAATATATATATTGTATACTGTATAATTCTTGTTATTAAACTCCCCTTTAAACGTGCAATGACTAGTGATATTATTATTATGTTAATAGAAAAATGACTAAAAGTAATTTTATGATTGCTTTAAAATGATGAAAAAAAAAAACCTGAAGAACGAGATACTCGTAAATATAAATTGAATTGAATACTGTTCTGTTTCCAAAATACATAGTTACTACGTTCTACAGCGAAAAAGATTTTCGACCAAATACACCACGCAATTTAAAGTGTTAAAATATTTAAAATTGACAATTGACAGTCAGTACACAAATGAATATACAAATGTACATAAATGAACATGATTTTGGTAATTTGGAATATTTAAATTTTTTTTCTAATCCTACCGTCATCGAGAAAGTTCCAGAAAACTGATAAAAAATAATAATTTCTCCTTGTTAATTATATGACTGTGTGAGATCGACTACCAAATGAAATGAATCGTTATAGTGATTCGGTTACTGAAGTATCTATTTATTTAGTTTGAATTATACTTTAGAGAAAATAAGAATAATGTGCGTTCATATGATATTATTATTTTACGAACGGCGTTTATTGAACGGTATAAAACAAAAATTTATTTTAATCAAAATGTCGTGTAACACTGCAACGTAAACATTAAAACACAGATTTATCGGAATCATTTCGGTATCTAATAATTGTGATGATTTGAACATTTTTTTTTTTTTTTTAATATTTAGAAGAATTTTAATTGTAGTGTAGCATTCTATAAACTATTTTTTACAGACTAAAACATTATTTTTTAAAATGAAAAAGATAAACAGCATGATTTCACGCCGAAGAGTCATATTATTAATGAGACTAACAAATTTGAATGACATAAAATATGGTGATAAAACAATTTGAATGTTTTAGATGTTTATAATCGTGATAACTTTGTTAATTCTACCGTACGAATTTTCAGTATCGAATCCGCTGAATGTTGTTGTTTATTTTTCAATCAAATTTAATTTGTTTTAGGTCCATTGGAGGGCTTTTTGTTGGACTGGGGACCAGGCGCTGGAGCCGTAAAGAAAAAAAAAATCAGTTTCCGGAACAGGATCGTTTCAAGTAGGTATTGGGGAACGGAACTGAAACCTTAAAATCACATACCACATGCGGTTCCTGGCGGACGAAACCTAAACGTAACGGTTACAGCGATTAAAATATTTAAAATATAAAAGATCATCATTGCCTTTCACAAATTAAATTGAAATTTACGCTTTACGCGGGGCCAAAAAATGTCAACTAAAACGTGTGTGACTGCAGGGATTTAAAAATTATGTTCTACGGCCCCGCCGCTCGATTCAAAATGTTTGTACAAGATAAAAAACTCCAATGTTTAATAATTATTATAAGAATGTACCATATTGTTCGTGTCCTTGACCGTATGGTTTTTGATACTGTTCATGTAAGCCTTCTGATCTTTCATATGGTCCTCGATCGCGGATAACACGTTGTTAGCCGCAGCGTCAAACAGCTGTATCAATTTCGATCGATTGTCGGGTTTAATGGTGACCTAGAGGTGCAACGGTAAAACGTATCAGTAACAATGACCAAATTCGTAGAAAGTAAATTTGTTTAAATGCCTTTTTTATTTATAAAAATGAAAAAATTAGATAGCTTCCTGCCCCCCCCCCCCAAAAAAAAAAAACAAAAGGCTTGGTACGCCACTGATCAATAACGTGTAACGGTGATATACAAATGAGGAGTCAGGTTACAAAACGTGTATTGTTATTTACTTTTTTTAATTCCATCAGTAGGCACCGATAATTTTAATAAAATCATGACAAATTGAAATATTACGTAATGAATTCAATCCAATTTCTTGTCATCACACTATGAGAAATGTTATAGTGCATTATGACGAATTTTGAAAGTAATGCGCGTGTTAAATGTTGTGAAAATTGTTGAAAATGGTGCACACGTTTCTCTCGGTTTTTCGTACAAATTAATTTATTGTTTTGAGGTTATTCTGGAAATAGAATGACTTATTTGCTTTACTCGTAATTGAAAACGGTACAGCACATTTTGACCAGATCCGATAGCTATAAATTGATTTTTACAATGAATGTACAACGTTTTGAATAACTCTGATGACAGCATTTTTCCGTATGAGTATTATCGGTGTGTAAATCAACGCTCGCGAATTTGGAAATAGTACGTTTTGAAATGTGGCCCTTAAAATAAAACGGTAAATAATAATTTTTACGCCCAAATTTTTTATTTTTTTGAAACACTTTAAGTTTTACGTACCTAAATCGATTGTTATTTTTGACTATACAATTTCACCCGGGCTGAGCGTTAACAAGTTTATAAGTCAAAAGTCAATATAGTGTTAGAAGTTGAATTAGTTTTAACCATCAGAATTTTTAGATTCTAAGCGTATTGTTTTTACAATTGTGTTTTTGTCTTTTTTTTTTTTTTGTTTCTCTGTGAACACTTTTAAGGGTATGGGAAATGCTCAGATTTTAACGATCAATACCTCTAATGAAAGATCTTTGGACTCTAATTGTGATTTCCGGGGTATTAAATTTGAAAGTTCAAAATTTTAAAGGAACAATAAAAAGAGTAGGTCAAATTTGACCGAAGACGTTAAAAATTACGGCAAACCATTTTCGACATAATCGATCTAGTTTTTGGCCATAACTTCCAAAATAATAGACTTTTACACAGTATTCAAAAAGGTCAAATACAGGTTTGATCCAAGTTTTATGTGATCTCAAAATCCTTTGAGCTGTGTACACCCATAGAACTTTAACATTTTCGAAAATTTCAATTTTCTTCGAGGTTTTTGTTGAATAAAATATACTTAACTTTCTACAAAAAAGTCGTTAAGTTTTTTGAAACTTTAACACAAGGTTAACGAGACACATATTTAAAGTTGAAAAACGGTCGAAAATCGGTCATACCGATGATTTATTTTTAGAAAAAAATTTCCAACCCACACAAATTTGTTATTTAAGAATTGAAATTAAATTGGGTTTTTTTCTTTCTTTCTTTTTTTTTTCTTTTAGAACACAACGTTTTGCGCGTTTTCGTAAACAAAAACCAATACCGGTTTCGAAACCCGTGCGGCAAACGACGACGTATCGTTTTCGGTACCGCTGGTGGAATCGCCGTTGGTGACGTTCTCGGGTTTGGCCATGTCCGCGTAGCCCTCTATGAAGGCTTTGACCATGGCCTCGAACAACTGCACCAGTTTTGATCGATCGTCTTTGGGTGTTTCTGCGTCGATCTGCAGGCATCACTATGGTAAATCGACGGATAAAATCGACGAGGGGAAAAGAAAAATTGAAAAATTCGATAAATTATTCGCGTATTGACCCCCCGTGTTGTGACGAATGCGACGAGGTTGAAAACGATATCGATACAGTCAGATGGTTTCTAATTTGTTTTTTTTTTTTTCTTTTACGGAATTTAACCGACAAAAATCGGTAAAATAAGAAACGATCGGTTGACACGCGGTGTATAGAGAAGACGTCGTGTTTAAAACGTTCTACGCGGACATCAACGACGATACTATCGCAACATTTCGTAACCGATTTGTTGTAATAATTACGTTCGACAAACATTACAGTATCCTATATTTATGTCGTATAATGCGACGAGTATATTCTAAATTTATACGACGATTTTATGATTAACTCGTTAATCAATAGCCGAGGAGTGTACGAATTACTTTTGAAAACTTAATATTAGTTTTTTTAAGAAGTGAAACTATAGATTTTTGTTATTGAGTATAAACGAATTGATTGGACGTTATAAAATGTCAAAAAGAAAATACGTTATGGTCGTTAAAAATGAAATCACGCAACAATTATTTCTACAAACAAATGTAATCGTTTACTAGGGAAATTCGGGATGTATAGAAAATTTTTTTAAAATTTTTAAAAAAATAAAAAATTACGTATTGATCAAATTTAAATGGACAGCATCTATATTTCTTCAGGAGATAAATTTCACCTGTAAATCGTAATTTTTTATGACGAAATAATGTGTTGGAATCATTTAACTAATATAATCATTAATCGTCTTACATCGATTACATATAGCCTTTTTGATGTTTAAACGATTCAAAGTCGTAATTTTGACAGTAGCGTCATGATGTTAAGAAAAAATTTTCATAATATAATATAATATAATATTTTTCGATATTGTTTCAGTGGAAATTGAAAACATTTGCAAGTATAGCGATTGCTTATTTTCGAATACTTTTAATTACAAAACTGGGCGAATTGAAATACAAAACGACGTCGAGGTCGACGATCACTAAACGTCAAAATTAACTTAATTACAGGATGGAGATTTTTTTTTTTTTCAAAAATTTTAATTTTACGTTTCCTGCACGAATCTCTGGCCGCGTAAAATGTTTAAAACTTAGCAGTGTGAAATGCGTAAAAATAAAAGTGAATCGTTCTATAAATTTATTTACGCACTTACTTGGATGAAAAATACCAACGCCAGAGTGACGGTCAGAGTGACCTTGTTTGCTACCATGTTGCAGCTGATATCTGTCGTCAAACAGCAAAAAATAAAAACTACAAAGAAATTACAACGTAATAAAACATTGTACTTTTGCTGTTGACGATGATAAACTGATGCGACGAAAACGGTAAGTGTGAATCGTGATTGGAGTAAATATTATAATAATTGTTGCTGACTTGTGACACGACGTCGGTTGATAAGCGCATGAAATTAATATACGAGTATATTTTCAACTAGTAAAACTAATCGCGTACCATACTAGTATTCGTATTATACTATTTACGTCAGTTATGCTGCGATTTTCGAATCTTTTGGTTTGTATTGCAGTTGGTTTTTTTTTTTTACAACTAGTCGACTTTTGAAATCTGACCTCAGTGAGAAACGTACAGTTTTTAACGATTATGTATTTTTTTTCTGTAAACCCCTTTTAGGGTGGAAAAATTGCTCCAATATTTTCGTACAGTTCATCGGGTGATAAAGATAGTACTGTTTTTGAACTTCTCAATTTGTACTGAATTACGGTCAAAAAGAGTAAACGTTTATTTTTTTTTTTTTAATTTTTGCGTTCAACGACGAGAAGACATTTTTCATTTCAGAGGATCTTGGTTTTAGAATGTACTTTATTTGAACTTTCTTATGAGATTTTGGCATTTTATTTGTCACAAACAACAAAAACTGCAAAATTGCTCCGAACGTCGTCTGCCATTATAGGATGCGTATAACTAACTGCACACACGCGTTTTTAGAACTGATACCTGGATATTATTACACGTTTTTGGAACGGAGAAATTTAAAAGACATTACTTACAATTAATGAAGTCGATTACGTCCTGTTTAGCGTTGATCCAAAGACAACAGTTCGATGATGAAAAGTTCACTTAAATCAATTTTTAGTTTTTAAAATAACGTAAAAAAGACAACATTTTGTAAATAGGACACAAGTTTATTACGGTTGAATGATTTTCCGTTACCGTTAATTATTATATTATTCACTTATATTCACAGTTAACAAGTTTTATTCAGTTTATAAATTAAAGATAAAAATAAGCTACGTTTCAACAAAAATCGAACGGAAACTAAATTGTTCATAACGTATTAAACGTTTCCGAGCATTTACCAAAAAAAAAAAAAGTATGACAGTTAAAAACATTTCTAAAAATATGTAGACCAGTTTACAGTCAGTATATGTACATAATATACAAAGTTTGGTATCATGTATGTACAATAAGTTGAAACTGAATTATGTGTGCGCCAGTAAATTGTCTGCAAGGAGACTCTGGTGAAGCTCAATTCACGTATAAACGACTCGAATCGATTACGATCTAATCATCTAGGAGTAGGATCGATGAAATTTCTCATAAATGTGCTGTTGTTAAATCGGTTTTCGCTCACTTTAAAAGCCCGCACTTTGTCGGGGTCTATGATGTAATCGTGGACCTTGTCGAGAAAAGCCGCGATCTTCCGCAAAGTTTTATTTCCTTGGACCTAGATGCAAAAATAATATAATTTAGTAACGCGGTCAACAAAGTATACGTCAAGCGTTTTAACAGTTATATTTTTTGATCAGATTTTATTTGATCATAAAAAAAATTGTCAAATGTTTAGGGCACGAGATTTTATTACGGTTTATGGAATTGCATCAATCGTTAATAATAATTTTACAATTAAATATGAGAAATTCTAAACATACGCCGTGTTTAACATGGCGAAGATATAAAAAGACCGAGAAAAAAAAATGTATTCGTTTTTAATCAGTGTTTTACAAACGCCCTTGGTTCTGTTAAGAGTAACAGATATCCTATAGAACATATCTTTATAAAAAGTTTTTTACTTAATTTTTTTTTTTTATAGTTTTTGATTATAAAGTCAAAAATTAAAGTCCGATGCAAATCGTAGGAAGTTTTCTTTTTGTATTTGAAAAAAAAAAATTTTAATTACGTTAATGCTACGAGGCAGGAGATATTCTTTTTTGCCAGAGTCCTAATTAAAAACGTCTATACATGGTGCTGTCCTATGAAGATTTGACCTTAAAAATACATACTCTTTCAGACTCAAATAAGGTAAAAACAGAGATGGAGAGTTTGCGTGAAAAGTTTTTTTTTTTTTTTTTTTAATCGCGACATCGTGACATTTGAAAATTTGAACCAGTTTTTATTATTTTTCTTTCAAAATATTTGAAAAACAAAAAATATTTTAACGCATATATTTTAAGTATTGGTATCACTGTTCAATCTTCAAAACTCTGGTAATTATGAAAAAAAGATAATTTTTCTTGTGTTGCTTATAAGCAACTCTTGGTCTGAAAGGTTTAAGAGGAATCGTCCGTGGGCTTGTTCAATCCATGTTTAAGGGCCTTCTTTAATATCGCCGCTGGATCGAAAAAAGTTTAGTTCTTTTTTTTTAGGATTTTTATCGATTCAAAATTTCTTTTACCTGATCCGTCCACAAAATAATGCGCGTTCTAAAACCCTTTCCGTAAAAACGTGACTTTCAATCAAAACGCTCGATAAGTCATAACTAGGACCCGGAGGTTTATGCGTTTGCACGTTTTTACTAAATGTAACAAAAAATAGATTTATCAGCTACAATTGTGTATTATACCTATACAAATCTAAGTACGAAATTTAATTTTACATATGTGTAATTGCATAACACATTTGAGTTTCTTTAAATTTATTTGCGTATTTTTTAAGCTTTTCGTGGTTTACTGCGTGTTAGTCGTATTCTATGTAATAGGCAAAATATAATTCACTTCAAAAACGAATCCATATAGGTAAATAAAATGTACGTAATAAGAAAATTAAATTATTTAATTTTGTAACGATTATTTTAAAATTGATTGACTGTTAGGTTGTTAGGGTTTAGAACAACGTGCACGCGTGCCATAAATTTTACAATTACCCCTCCACACCGTTGTCGGCCGGGAAAAATCCCTCTGGTCTTCAGGAAACTAATCAAAATTTTAAAAACCATGTTGGAAGAAAACATTTCAATGGGCAATCTACCAGAAAATTTTTCTAGTTAAGATTTAATATAATATTTTAAATATGCCCTGATTTCATTGCAGGTTGACGTAGAACTGACGAAAGTTTCTTGGAATTATAACATAATATTATTTATATAATAAATGTATATAATATATATATATATAGGTTTTCGTAGTGGAAACGGGTCGCATTACCGTTTCGTTAATGGCTTTGATCATAGCAGCTTGTCTCTTTCTGTTCTGGTCGAACAACGGTATTTTGTCCTCGACAATTAATTTGTGGACGTGTTCGGCATAATCGTTGTACATCTTGACCAAATCGAAATGAGCGTAAGGATCGTAATCCCGCTGAAAGCACAATAGTAACGTTTAAAAATTATCGAATGTCAATTATTTTTATAGCTTTTTTCAATCGGTATTCGCAGTCCGGTCCAAATCGTACAACGTTTTACAAGAGCCGATTACGGGTTTTCTAACGATTCCTCGTCCGTTATTTAAATGTAAAATCGTTGTTTTTTTTTGTTTAGAGTTTTTGCACGAATGTTAACGCTTAAATTTATACCGCAGTGTTACACTCGGACATAGGTATAGATATCGAGAAAAATAAGCTAGTTTTTGGACTATACGCTGTACGGACAATCATAGTTTTACGTGATAGTGATTTTATTTTAAATTCATCCAGCTGACTGAACGAGACAAGTCTAAACCGTGTAAAATTCGTACGTGATTACTCGGTGCACCAAATGAAGCTTAAAATTCGTATTGTAATCTCTCTATAATATACCTAATGTAGTGTCTATGCAAGGCTAACGAGAAAAAATTTTAAAAGTTAAGATAAGTTGATTTTAACTTTTTGACTTAACGACCAACTACCAGTTGTAAATAAACCTACTGATTTCTTCTTTAATTAATTTTGACTAAAGCCAATTTATTTTTTTAATCGCTTTAGTTGAGTGAACATTTATATTTTGCCGCTTAGTCAGCGGCAATCGTACGAAAAGCAAATAAACATGTAATTTATGAATATTTATCTTAGTCCGACAAAATTTAATTAATTTGAATTATTTTTTTTTAAGTATCTACTTAACTTTTGACTTAATCTATAAACTCAAAATTTGAAAAAAATTCTTAATTATTTTAAAAAATTCGGTTAACTTAAGTTTAAAATAAACATTTACTTGCTCTTTGTGTTCTTGTTTCTTACATTCGGATACGCGTGAGAAAGAAAATTTCCACTGTCGTCTTTGGTTATGTACAACATCTTTATGAACTTGTTAAAAAAAGCGATTTCGAGGTCATAGAGTTCGAAAGTTTTAAGTATTTCATAATTTAGATCTACTCATACAAATAATATTCCATTCATTCGTCATATCCGGTCCTTAATAAATTTAATAAAATACAAATTGTCATACGCGTTTGATGTGAAAAAATTATAGGGGGTTCGGAACAATAATTCGTAATGAAACAAAAAAGTTTTTAATACGAAAAGTTATCGTTAAAATTGCAGTCAGTAATTTTTTTTTTGTGGTAAGGTTTTTTTAAGGTTGACTTTTGAACGCGAAATTAATACGAACGTAATAATAACGAAAAAATTTAAGTTTTTATTTTTAAAACAAAAAATTATACGATCAATAGTTGTTAAAAATCGTGTCTCGTCATAATGTTGTTACTACGATAATATTCTTTCACCACTGGGATTAAACGATGGGATTTTTAGTGTATATTAAATATATAATTTGGTTACATTATTTATAATTTGCAAGCTCATCGAATCGTCTAAATTTTTTAGAAATTCTTTGGTATTTTTGCTGCGAACCGAATCGGCATTAACAAATACGCTTCAGAATTTTAAAAACGTTTTTGTTTAAATGTGGCTCGACACGCTCGATTTGGAGCGTTTCCGCGTGCTTACTAGAATTACGTGAAACGTACCGTTCGGTTGAGTCTCCTGTTTGTTATGTTTTTGATGATATTTTCGTAGGTGATGTTCGAGTGATCGGTCCAGTCCACGTTTGAAAAAATGGTGTGGACAAAGTTGTCGTAAAACTTCTTCCATTTCGTTCGATCGTCTGCGGAATGGTGTGCGTTGATCTAGTAAGTCATTACAAGTAAACTTTTAGTGAGAACAAGGTCTTTGAAAAAGACCAAAAGCAGTCGATCGAGTGCTCAAATCGGATTGCAACAACGATAAGACGATAAAAATAATGTATTTTTGTCGTTAAATTTCAAATCGTCAGTTTATAAACGATAACTATACAAAATACAATTTATCGTTTTAAACATTTCATATTTGCTGATGGAGTAGGTATTCACAACAGTTATACAGGTGTCAGAGAACAATCATGTTAAGTATATGATTAAAATGATAAACATTTTTAAAAACTATAAAATTTTGACAGCGTTATTGAGCAAAATATCAAAAACACAAAATATGTATACACATATTATTTATATATAAAAAAACCACCGAGTTTATACGTTTCAGAAGAAGTTTAAAACAAACACTTTTGAGAAGGCTACTTTTAAATGATTTATACTACGAAAATTTTGGAAAATAGTCTGTTATTATAACAAACATTATTATAGTGGAGATTTTTTTTTCAATTGGTGTAAACGCCAAATGAATCCTAATCGTTCGAATCACTAAAACCCTCCTTGAATTTTCTCCAAAAATTTTCACCAGATTAAAACTCTAAATAGGACCGCTTACAGATAAAATACGAGTATAGAAAAAAAAAAAAAAAAAAAAAAAATACCGGAAATGTAACCGTTTTAAGGTTTTTGATAAAAAACAATTTTTAGTTTTTTTTTTATTTATACATTTTGAACAATAATACGCAAGTATCGAAATATGAATGACGTACCGTAAAATGAGGATCCATTGCACCAATTTTGATGATCTTTTTAAATTGAAAGAAACACCGTAACTTTAATAATTGTTATACAAATATACAATTGATAATATTAGATAGGTAAGAAAAATGAAATTTAAAAATTTTTTTTTTAATTTTTACCTTTTTAATAACCAGTGGTTGGTGAAAAGTTGTTGAATGTGACGTTGATTTATTTTGCACCATTTACAAAAAAACATAGATACTCATATCAATAATATAGATAATTAATCACGGTGCAAAGTATACTACTATCAGTGTTATTTTAAGGCCAAAATAATGTTGTATTTGAAAGTAAATGCAAAAAAGCCGGGATTAACCTAGTTCGCGTGGGAAGTTTGACGGAGTAGCGACTACGCTATAGGTGGGTCACTAGTTTAGAAGTTGTGGTTTAAACGCATTATTTTATATTTGAAAGCAACGATAAATCATTGTCATTGAAAATACGATTCTGAGCAAGCTCAGTTGTCTAGTATACGTCGTGGTAAACACATTAATTTAACAATAAACACTTTTATCAAATCTGTATCTTTCCTATTTTAGTATTGTGTAAAAGTTTCAACTTTGTCAGATCTCTATTTTAGATGTTATGATCAAAAAAATCTAATTCGATAAATCGATGTGTAAAAAACAAGTTCCTCGTAATTATTTGCCCCCCCCCCCCCCATAAAAAATACACGGCTACCCAGAATGACGGAATAAACGACAAAATAACAACGTGAAATCGGCTATCAACCAAAATGTTGTTCACCAATTTTCTAATGTTTTTTAACCATATATGTAAAACTATTTTGTTTTGGTTGTATTAAAGTTTCGAGACTTAAACTTAAAAACTAGAGGTTTTATGGAATAATAACTGCCGTAAAATAAGAAATTAAAAATTTCAAAGTTCTATAAAATGATCAAAATCGATTGAAATATCAGCTGAAATATATACTTGTTAAAACTTTTTTAATGATATTTATGAATTTCATATTGAACGGAGCAATTTCGAGAGTGTGAACGTTTTCATTTATCGCTCATAACTCCAAAAATAATCAACATTTCAAAAAACGTCTTAAATAAAGTACCATTTCAGATCAATTATCTATCTTTTGAGATATTGTACGTTAAAATTAGAGCATTTTTTCAACCTAAAAAAGTGATCACGGGAAAAAAACATCATTATAAAAACAATACATTCTTTGCAGAAGCTCAGAATCTAAAAAAACTAAATAAAGAGAACTAATATGAGTGTACAAATATGTATGAATTTTAACAATTTTTATTAGCATATTTTTTGATATTTTTTTGTTTATAATTAAGGCATAATTTAAAAAAAAAAAATCATGGTACTAATATAAAAAAAGAAATTAAAAACCTAGATATTTTTGTCAAGAACAAAATAGTTTAAAAATGTTTGACGTTCAACAAAACGTTTGCGAGTTAGATAAGTTAAAAACGAAAAAATAATTTGAAGCAAATTTACCCCGTAAAGTGCAAAGTATCCTTATTTTACGGTATTCAATGTTAGGCTAAACAAACCAGTTTCATTAAAAACGGTATTGAAAATTCTCCATTTTCAAGATAGGTATTATTATAATTTTTTTTTTTTGTGTATTTATATTCAAAATGTAGGTACCATCTTCTACTAACAAAATATTTTGTGGCGTAGTTTATGCGATGCTATTATAATTTATTCTCTGTAATTAAGTATGTATAGTTAGTACGTGTTGTCGCAGACTATCGACAAATTGATAAATACAATTATTAATTATAATTATTTAATGCCCATAGAATAATAATTATTGTTCATTACTTCTATAATAGTTAAAATAGGTTTTTGAGGTACCCCCGACTAACCGAACATTTGTGAGGTTTCATAAAATGCTGATTCGCCCCGTCGCAGATTTTCCCAAAATGTGTCAAAGGTAATATATTTCAAAAAAATTGTAGGTAGGTTCTCATAAAATTTAACTAGTCAATTATTATTGTTAATAATTGAGTCAAAAATAATTAAAATTTTAAAACCATTTCGTTACAAGTCAAAATTAATTCACTTCTACTCAAAATCGATCAAAACGGAAATAGCGTACTTTAATCTATACATATAAAAGCCAAATACCACTGACTGACTCACTCACTCACTCACTCACTCACTCACTGACTAAACAACGCACAGCCAAAACTACCGAACGGATTTATTTGAAGTTTTCAGGAAATGTACTTATTACTATGTGTAGGCGCACTAAGAAAGGATTTTTCGAAATTCGCATTTTAAAGGGTAAAAAGAGCTTAAAATAGTTAAGCGTACGGCAGCGTACGGGTCCACAAATACCGACATTTTAGCCCACCGCGGTACCAGGGACCCATGATCCGCATGACGCGGCACGCAACCGACGCGACGTTCGCGTACACGTGTTTGTGGCCACGTGGTGCACTTGAAACGCAAACGTCGGCTTCATGGGACCCTGGTACCAAAAATTGATAATTTTGCGGAGCGATGGGCTATATTTATTGATTAAATTATAATATTATAATATTCTATGGTTATAAATATACTGTATATATATGGTAGGGTTTAGGATGCGGCCGGATTTACTGACGAACGAACATGCTGTCGACATAAAATTTCACCCAGCATTCGGTGTTAAATTTCATTTCAATCCTATTGGCCACTTTTGACGGGACGGCGGGGTGACAGTGCACATGTAATTTGAAAGATTTTTTCCCCCGAGTCACTGTTGTGGTCGCCCTAAATCCGGCCCTGCGCACGTACCCATGTTTCACTAATTATATATATACAATATTTGTATATATACAATATTTGTGTGTATAAAGGAGAGTGTACTTTACCCGGGGACCTTTTTTCGATGTAATAGTGTACAATAGATACGCAGTATTGTCGTTACTGGTTATAGGAGAAACAATTATATAGTAGAAATTAGTACTTAATTATTATTGGTTGCCACCGGTTGTTCGGGCAGAAACAAACTTGCGTCAAATCGAATTATTGAACACGGCATACCGAGGTGGTACTTTGTCCGCGAACCAGGGTGGCCGAGTCGCGCTTACTGCAGCGATTACACCCAAAAGTACTCGAACAAACACGATTTTTTTTTTTTACGAATTATCATTTTTTACGGGCAACGAAGTGCGCGGGATCAGCTAGTACAACTAATAAATGAAAACACAATACTGAGTCGATTCGGGGGATTTTTCTTTTTGGAAATTTAATTTTTCCCGGACAAACCGAAGAGTTTTTTTGTACCGATCGCAATCTTAAACGCCCAAAAAATCGGCTACTTACTTGGATGAAAACGACCAACGCTATGGCAACGGCCAAAGCGTTTCTGATGGCCACCATCTTGCAGAGTTATTTTGTGGACACGAACAACAGAAAAAACAAAAAATAAAAAACTATAATTTTTCTAAAACGAAAAAGTTTATCGTAGTTTACGGTCGTCGAGGGTAAACTAATCGGACCGAATGGCTCGCGAGTCGCGTACATTTCTAATTATTATAATACCCATCATCGCGACAAGTAAACGAAATAATTTTACCGACAGAACACGACGTCGATTGATAACCACCACGGTTTATACGTTTTTAAATCTCGTGAAAACAATTATAAACCAATAAAATTGTACACTGTACGTAAATAATCGTTCTCATTTTCAATTAAGTACGAAGAGTGATTATTATGTTTTCATTCTCGAACCGATCCGCTCACGAGTTTACTTTTTTCCGATGTTTTGTGTCGTATTTTGATATACATAACTTTTTTTTTTTTTATAACAAACTATAGTTCAATCCACTTTTCTATTCCTGTTTAGCCGTTATAATTAATACTTACTGTATCCGGTAAATATAATACGATGATGAATGATTCACTCAAAACACATAAACTATGATAACAATAACTAACACTCGGGTTAATGTTGCTGATGTTTCACTCAAAGTACGGAGGAGCTATGACACGAGTTGACAACGAAAATAAAAAATAGTAATTCGTATACGAAAAGAAGAATCCGTAGTAAAATTTTGGTTTCAGTACCCAGCAGCATCTCTTCTAAACGGTATTTTCGGAGTCACCAGTTAAAATCTACGATGACGAATGTATTTTTTTGTTTTTTCGACTCTTAGGGTCGTTTGACCCCCCCCCCCTTCTTTCCGAGCAATGTTATCATATCGTATCGCGTTAATTTATTTCATAAAAATCCAACCGTCATACGAACAAAACAGTGATCGGACATCTTCGAATACGAATCGTCGTAATATTCTGTACATGATATTTTGAGTAGATTTAAAATCGAAATTACAATATAATATTTTTATAACTATCGTGTTATGCGTGGGCGTGATGTTCGGACGAATCGCAGCGTCATCTCGTGGTCACCACCGCGTTCTCAAGCTTGATTGCCGCCGAGCTTGGCCTGAAAACAAAAACAATAACAATTTAAAATCACAAACAAGTTTTGCCGCTGTTTCCTCCGGCCCCAACGAAGCGCGTCGCTCACCTGGATGGACCTGGCGTGCTCCAGGAGACTGTCGATCTGTCCCTTGGTGAACTCTCTGATGGTCTTTTCGACGTCCGTGTTATCTTGGGCTTTTTTTGACAGTTCTGTGGCCGTCTTGGCGATGTACTTTAACGCGTTTCCGAACTGTTCGTTGTACACCTTCACGTCCACCAACTCTTGGGGATTGTTCTTGGAGAACTTTTCTACGGCCTCCTGCCATTGTTTCACGCCTTCCTTGACCACGTCGGGCACCTCGGATTTGCTTTGGATCTGTGCAGATCGTTGTATACAGCATTAAAATGGGTTCCGGTTTTTTAACAGGCCGTTGAAATTAACTATAATATAAGACATTTTGTGTCCCTTATTCCTATGAATAAAAATCTAAACATTTTCGAAATAGATGCTGATTGTATAAAAATACACAAATGATGTCAGATGTCTAAAAACGACGATAACCATAACCATACATTAATGGCGAGTGTCCGTTAACTCTGTGAAATTCCTGTGGCTATATTATTGATTGATCGTCATTCAAAATACGATGTTCGTATCGAATTAACAGTAAAAAAAAAAAATTAGAATGAAGTAAACTAAAATATAATATTAAACGATATTTTATCACTAAATATTATGCGAATGGTTTTCTGTGCGATTGCACAATCAGTTTTTACATATAAGTAAATTAAATTTTAATTTCATTGATTTTTAGTTCTACCATTTAAATCCAAATTAATATTCTCAATGTCATTTTTTTATTGGAACTCTCTCTTTTGGCACAAGCAATACGCTCTTGAAAGGAAAAATTGAATAAGAATTAAAATTATGACTACGTTATCTATACTACTCGTGTAATATTATTCTTGTTCTTATAATAAATAAATAAATAAATAAATACGGTATCTCTGCATACAACACACATTTAAAAAACTAAAAACTGCTTATAATGTCACTACCTATAATACATTTCAAAAAACAATAATACAGAAAATGGTGATATTTTGTTCAATATTTATAACTTGTTAAATTTAAAACATCAACAAAGAATAATTGTTTTAATCAGACTTACGAAACTCGTCAGAAAATCAAAAAATTATAAATGAATTTTGCAAAAGAGACCCCTTTACGTTTAAACTTGACCTTTGTAATCAATCAAGTATAAATATAATTGTTTTAAAAATGGTTTACTCTTATAAAAAATTAGTTAATAAAATGGTTAAACGATTGAAATTAAAACAACCTGGTTCATTCTAAACGTGCATCATCAGTGTAGTTTTAAATTGTTTTTGTTATTTTCAATTTGAATAAATATACACGAATGCTAATAATAGTATAAATAAAAACTATTAATAAGCTTTGCAATTGGAGACAAAATATTTCACGTCTGATGTATAATTTATTTTAGAATATTGTACGTTTTTTTAAATGACAATATATTCTACTCTATTTTAGTTCGTAATTTGTTTTTTTTTTGTAAATTAAAATTTTTTATGGAAACGGCGTACATATCAGTCTTGGAATTATATTTATAGAAGTGTAATAGTTTTTCAAATTACGGCAAGATTCAGAAAGGTCAAATTGTAGGTAAATATTATCGAAACGATAAAAATTATTAAATGTTTTTTTTTTTCCGGTAGGTAGATAGCAGAACAACACGCGAGAAAACGTCACAGGTGGATACAGAGGTCATCCAAGGTGAAAGCAAATTTTTACAAATCTATACGTTTAAAATGAATTTTTTTTTAGAAATTCATTCCGTAAGATGGGGTCGATCCGAAGGGGTTTCATTTAAATAAATCTATAAAAAATCCATTCAAAACCCAACAGTGGAAAGCGTTTTCGTCCGTGTAAATATTTACAATGTTTTTGCAAGTTTGTGACTTTCACAGCCTTATAAGAGTAACAACCGCATACTGAAATTGTACTTCAAAAAGCAAAAAAAAAAAAATTTTTGACGATATTTTATTATGTATGGTATTTCCCTGCGTAAAATTTATCGATTATTAATTTAATGATTTTTATTTTTTGTGATAAATAAACTGTTATTTCTAACTAATCGATTCTCTATAAAACGTTTAATATTAAAAAAAGTTTCATAAATTTCGAATCTCAAATGAAGTATAAATTACACGAAAATTTGCGTGTACAACGATTTACGAAGCGTGGTTCTCACTTAAAATTGATTTGAATTTAGCTGAATTGTATACGTTTTATTTTATCTTTGCATAAAGTTTTCAAGAAAATCCTTTGTAGAAAATGTGTCCATTTGTTTAAATTTGGATTTCAAAAACAGCATCGAACCAAGTACTATAATATCTTGGTCCAATTACCTGTCCACTGTAGTGCTCCCTGATTTCCCATTCTTCTGCCGGGAAAAGTGCTGACAGAGAAAAAAACAAAATACGAGTTTGTATAAAATCTTAAAATCGTACAGAATATACTTAATATAATATTATTAATGACACGTTGAAAAAAATAATTTTCTCGCTTTAATTAACGCTGTGTATAAAGTCTAATTTCTACACGGGTAATTTTTATCTTAAAAATATAAGTATGTTGACCTTTTCACTATCATACAGGATAGGGTCAACAGAACGACCCACTCATTCTCAATCACTTTATTTTTTTTTAATCCAGTTTTCATTGATGAGTAGAAATTTATATCTATAATATGATATACGTGTGTGATATATCTTTTAATTTTTTTTTTTTTTTTTTTTTAAACTAAAAATTTTACTCATTATAAACGCACTTTGGATGGAGCATATTAATTTTACGTAAACATTGCGATACATTTATATGTTTTACAGCGAGACCAACGAGAGCCTATATATTTTAATAGATTATTATCGCCTGTAATATAGCTCCACTGTTCCTGAGTTGTCTAACGATGAAACGATGGCCGACGTTCATCAAAATCTGTCAAACTAACTTAAGGAAATAATACACAAAAAACTTATTAAAATAAAACTAAAAATACTTAACAATATGTATATATATATATATATATATATATATATATATATATATATATATATTTATTAATTTCTATTAAATAATTGTTTATATCGTACCGTTGTGTACAGGGAAGTTAGGTTAGCCTTCAGACTATCGGAAAACGAGTTCAAACCATTTTTGGCCAGGCTGGTATACTCGGTCGTATTTCCGGTCACTTCCGAGATTTTATCTGTAATGGTTTTTAGGGCGTTTTCGTACGGAGTCACCCAAGATATCTCGCCTTCGGCTGGTCTAGCTTCGATCTAATGGTGACAGTAGATAATATAAGTTAATTTTAGAGTTTTTCACCAAAAAATTTGTTTCATTCGTTTTTTTTTTTTTTTTAATTAAATTTAGACAATCATATTTTTAATTCTGTCATATACGCATATCTAAAAAAAAAAAAAACAAATTAACACTGTTACTGATAAATAATGACGATTAAGGCAGTGGAATCGACTGTAGAGAACGCATAATTACTGTTCTTCACAAACGAAAAAGTATAGCAGTGAACGGAAAAAAGTATCAAATTACAATATTCTTCTGTATAACAACATGATCTTAGGGCTATTGCTTTTTTTCTTTTACGCTTTGGGCATACACGTCATTATTATTTTTTAAATACATTTTTGTACAAGGTGTTTTATTTTGTTCTCGGCGTTTTCCAATGGCTGAACAAATTAAAAAATAGTTCTATACGAGAAATCGACTTTCCGCTACGAAATATTCGTTTTCGTTACTTGTAGAACTCTGTAGTTACTTGATGGAACGGTTTGTTTCAACTGATAAAACACAAAACGTTATAGTTTGAATTCAAATACCCAACATAAAATTGTATCGTTTAAAACCGTGGTGCCCAAATGAAAAGAAATTAAACTTAATATTAAGTCGTATGAATTTTTATTTTGTTTTTTTTTTTATAAAACCTTAAATAGATAAAAAAAACGAATTTATCGATTTGAATTTTTTAACCGATCGTATTCCACTCACTGTGATGTTTAGTTATGAAGGCCGTTAAATACAAGAAAAAGAAATAATCAATCTATCGTATTCTACAATTTACAAGTATTTTATTTTATCACTAAAAACAACATTGTCAACCGCATATTATCATACTTTTTTTAAAATCATCAAACAAATATATCGTCTACATTGTGTTGTTCTCGTTTTCGATCGAATTCTAATTCAAATATTTCCAATGACGCACTAAATAATTGAAATAATAACTGTGTTTTTTGGCTATCGACACTCGCAGTCTATCTAAAGAAAAAATTATTGACCTATTGTGCAATCCAACTGAAATTGGCCGTAAATAATAATTATTATTATTATAATACGATAAACGTAATAATACGATGATAACGATGGCGTTATTATTATGTTTAAGTACGAAGTATAAAATACGTGAGAGTTTGTTAAGTCAGTAAATAAAAAATTCACATTAATCAAACGAGAACAAAATAACTACGGTTCGTCCTCGTTAGGTAACTGAAACACGATATAGCGTTGCGCAACATTTAGCGATGATCATTATTGTAAATAAATTTAAGTTATGAGAAAAAAAATTGTCATATTTTTTACTCAAATATTTACTTAAAATTTTAGGAACGATTTAAACTTATTTATCATTGTGGGCGAGTTATCAGCATGGGACAAGATGACAAATGTAAATTTAAAAATCAATAATGGTGTTTATGAGTTTCTAATACAACTAGTTATGTCACTTGACATATATGATTGTACAATCTTTTGTATGTTTGGAGTTCCTATTTCTAGTTTTTTTATTTTAAAAATCATTAGTTTTAAGTTTTTATAGTGGAATAGGTTTACGTTATTAATACTTAACTGCTTATAACTCTCCAAGTATTCGTCAAAAATAACTAAACGTATAACTCTAACGTATAAAACGTATCACTAAACGATAGAATTGGATTTTTAATTGGCATCTGTAAATAAATCGTCAAACTTGGACAAACTGTAACTTGTCATACTTTTTAGACCCAAATGAATTGCAAAAAGTAAAACAATTTTTGAAAGGTTTTTTTTATACGCTAGTAGCTAATCGATATTAAGTTTAAATTACTTTTACAAGCCAAACAGTATATTATTGAGTTACGAGTGCCACGTCTTTACATATTGTTTGAAAATATTAAAACTAAACGATCGCTCGGTTCAAGATTTTTATCTTTCAAATTATAAAAACAATATTAACTGGCACAATACAGCAATAATTTGACTCAAACGAGCCTGATTTAAAATTGTCGATGACCAAAATTTGAAAGTGTATGAGGTTTGTCGATGTAATCGTCGTTATAATGAACGTCGGATATTATGCGTTTTTCGTCAGAAAAATACAGGACCGAGGATTGACGGATGTAAGTGCTATGAAGAAAAACCTAACGGTTCTAAACGGAATAATTAAAATATTACTTTTACAATTTTGTTGTATGTTTTAATGTTCTCCGAAAAATTTGATAAAATACTATAGTTGTCTGAATCATATTATATTTTCCGTTCATGTTTAGAGCGAATATTCGAGTATAGGAATAACAAAACATCGGATCCGGGTAATTTATGACTATTGAAGCTGACGAAAACCAAACTCAATACTATTACGGGAACCATTTTTTTCAAAAATGGATTTCCTTCACAAGTAACATTTTTGTAGGCACCAGGAGAACTATTTCGAAGATGATAAATGTTGTAGATGCGGTTATCATAATAAATAACCATTTGAGAAGGTACTGAAACGACGTGTATGCTTGAAAACGTACAGAATTGAAACGTGTTTAGTTTGGAAAAGTTAATGATTTTTGATTCGACCATTATTTCACCTTTTTTTTTTTTTTTTTTTTTTTAACTGACTTTAGCGTAACAATAAATTCGTCTGACTGAATCGCTTTGGACCAAACGTAATTTAAATGTTTTGACCATAATATTGTGTACGTATTATACGTAGGGTAATATAAGCGGGTGATGAAGAAAAACGATCGAAAGTGATAATAATTTTTTGAAGTTTAAATTTTGTTTGCCAAACATAATTAAAACGTTTTCTGATTCAACCTTTCCGTCGGTAAACGATGAGATTAAAAATAACACATTGTGTAAAGTCAAACTTACTTGGACGAAAGCGACGGACGCGATGGCGACGGCCAAGACGATCTTGTTGGCGATCATATCGTTTTTTTTTAATATACAAACTTTTCACTGATCAATTCTCGTTGGTTTTGCCAGCACGATCTTCGACTGATCCGGAGGAACGAACTCGCGGCCATATTTATGTCGACCGGATGGTATGCATAAATATTAGATAATAGTGGAATCGGAGTAAAAACACACGATATGTGTTTAACCGCGTCGACCTTTTGACTTTGATAAGGTGCGATAAAGTTTAGAAGAACGGCAATGCGAATTCGTTGAAAATAAATCGGTCAGTATATCGTGAAAAAAAAAAAAAAAAGAAAAGAAAAATTCATAAAATATAAAAACAAGGATGAACGAACTGCCAGCAGAGATTACAATCGTCGTTTACTAAAACAACTTCCGAGTGTAGACCTCAGTGTGAAACCACTCGATAAACTGAAATATTTCTCAGTCATTGCTCTTGAAGAAAACAAAAAATTCCTATGGTATAGTTGAACAATTTAGGGTACTGGTACAACTCTGAAGAGGGAAAACAATTTAAATATTATTGATTCCGTACTCCCCCATTCAGTTCAATACCATCAGAAAGTAATCTGTTTTTAATTTGAAGATGATGATTCGCCCACTTCCAGTGCACCGTATTAAGGTTGAAAAATGGCCAAAAAGGGAAGTTTTGTTGTTTTTTGAGTAAAATTAAAAAAACAAAGCGGATAGAATAAAACTGTAAGGTACATTTTTGATAGCCCTAAAAATCGTCAATATACTCGTAAAATACGTTTTTACAAAATTTCTGATACAACTCCATTAGTTTTTGAGAAAAGTTTTTAAGAAAAAAAATTTAGTTTATTTCGCCGAATTGATCTTTTATAGTTACTTGTTTATTATATAGTATTTAATAGTTATCAAACGGTTAAAGGTACCGTACAATTTTATTTTTAAAAAAAGCTCCAATTTTAATTTTCCTAAAAAAGAGGTTCGATCAAATTTACATTCGATTATAATAACAGTTAATTAATTAATCCGTCGCTTATTAAAAAAATGCGGTTCCGATTAAACTGAAATATTTCTTAATCATACACTTAACTTTCAAAAAAATAAAAAAACTCCTATGGTATGTGAAACATATAGTATATTATATGATCGTTGTGTTAATATGTTGACTCGTTTTCAACTACTACAGTATTTTATTTAGCCCAAATAATTATCGAAATAATATGTATATGTTTTAGACTTTATTCTTAAATGTTTTGGAATATGACTTTGAAAATTTACAAAAAGGTATCAAACATGGCCAAATTTCATTTCGAAATTTCCTTGTTTATAGTTTTGTGTTTGTTTCGTATGTTCTAACAATCTACAAAGTGCATAAATGCATTTTCAGTAATTTGAAGCATTTTTCGAAACGTTAGACTGTAAATTGCATTTACGTAGTGTTTGATCGTAACCTTAACTAACGTCGATACCCTTAAACTTGTATACTGACGCAACTTGTTGATGTAGTATTTACAACCTATAATAATTTGTTACAATGTTAGGTAATGTATTGTATAAACAATCGTTATTTTTGCATTGTTATTAATATCATAAAGTATTTTTCTTTCGTATCAAAAAATCGTTAAGATTATAATATTATTTAAAAAAATTGATAGTTTTGACCCGGAGTATACGTAATGTTGAGAACGACGTTCTGTCATAACTTAAAGTCCATAAACCAAATACCTACACTATAACTACGTTAATGATGTGTTAATATCCCAACATTTTCTACTGGTATAAAACAGTAATTGTTTATCCATGCGCGATGATGTTCGATGGACGTTATTTTAATAGAGATTTATTGTTGTATTAATGTATTTTGTAATCTGGTATTAACGTTAATATGCAATACAACTATAATGCGTTATTATAATATTTTAACGACCGCATGGGATCAATGCAGTGATATTAGCAGTGAACAAATAAACACAATTAATTATTTTATTCATTTGAAGCCCACGGTGTTCTTTATCGAAATAGGTCTTCGAAAAATTATATCTTTTCTCCTTGAGGGGTAGACACCACCAACGGAAAATCCACGATTTTCTACACGGCCCGACGAAAAATAATTCCATTAAAACTAAAACAGACCAGGACTGTTTCAAAATGTTTTTTTTTTTTGTGTGGTAGGAACCGTAAGGGCAACGGATACATAATATGGATAGCAAATATACATAAATTATGCTGCTACCGAATTGCAGTTAACGCTTTTTGTCTTGTGAGAAAAATCTGTTTGAATGGAATGTAATAGTTTAGTGACTATACACAAAAACTGCAACACTCAACTTCAAAAAAAAAAAAAAAAAAAAACGCACTAAATTGAAATTTTCCGTAATTTTTGCAAATAATTTGGTCTATTCCACACGATCTCAGCGAGTCCGTAAACAAGAATATTGGTCACAATCGTGTTTTATTAAGTATCGATATATTGATATCTTTCATACGATTATTATTATTACCGTACAAGTTATACAATGTTATTATACGAATATTATCTACAGGTAAGGAATGTGTTGTTTTTACAGTGATGTTATTTTTTTCTGTTAACAACTTTTTGTATAGATGAAATGTTCCAATTTTCAAAGTTAGTAAGTTTTCTAAAAGGTTTATGGACCCCAGAGCTAATTTGCATGGAGTTATATTTTAAATTTTGCTTACTTTTTCAATATTTTTCCAATAACCAAAACAAATTGAGAATTTTACAGCAAAATATTTGAAATTTTCAGGTTTGTAATGGCGTGTTTTCAGGTAGAAGGAGTGCTCCAGTCGTTACGTTGAATAGCACATAAAATGGGATTTCGGTTTTAATTTTTTTTCTAAGCATTTTTTAATGTTTTGATCATTTTCTGAGTTTCACATATTTTTTTCTTTATTTTTTATACACACAGCGAATCCGTACTTACTGTTTACAAATAAAACACCTTTTGTTCCATTCAGTACTTTAATTTTTTTAAGAAAATACAATTTAATTAATTTTTGTTCTCAAATGTTTGTACCTGTTTAGTTCTAAGTTTTAATAATTCAAATGTGTGCTACTGCATAGTTCTATAGATTTTCGCATTCCACGTCTCGTTTTATTTTTAGATTATTGTTTAATCCCCGGCTTTTTTACGCGATAACCTCTTGAATAATACGCTGATCATTCCAATCTCTAGGTAGTGGTTCGTAATTTTTGCATGAGGTATTTTACGAGCTTGTCATTTCGAATTTTAAGAATATTTTCAATGTTACATTTAAAGACGATTAAAAAGGATTGAAATTCTTGTGAAATAACGGTAAAATAAAAAATATACGAGTTTTACACAAAATCAATACATTTTTTTGCTCGTAACACAAAAATAAAACGACTTGCGATTTTTTCACCATGTTTATATAAGTAACACATAAAACACGGGTCTGATAATAATGTTTTGGTACTTTGAACGATTCTTAGCTGAATATATAATGGTAAAGAAAATTTTAAAATGTTCAAAATTGTTTACTTTGTCGTTTGGATTTCATAATAAATATCCATAAGAAGTTTTAAAAATGTATTACAAGTTTGGCAATATGTTAAAAATTTTTAATTGTGATTAGTTTTTCGATAACGACTTGTAACTCAAACGATATTTTTATTTAAAATTTGATAATCATATAAAATACATCATGGAAAACTAAATTCGCTAACTGCGTACACAAATTTTTGAAAAAGGACACCCAGTAGTTTCAAAAACCATATAAATAAATAGTTTTGAAAGAATGACATTTTATTGGCATTTTACAAACTTAATAATAATACTTTATATTACAACTGTTGTAATAACTTTTACTTTTTAAACAATCGTTCAAAACAATTGAAAGTTTCACAAAATCTTCAAACGTTTTCAAAGTTTGTACAATGTAGTCCGTGATATAAGTTTCAAACACATTTCGATCGTGTACGGACTAGTTGTAGAAATTTGATAATTATTTAGGATCTTTGACAGCTTTTGTTAGATTTGATATTCATTTTAAAAACTCCCAATTTCGTAGGAATTTTCACGTAGGAAAATGAAAATGTCTGTTAACCGTTTTTTTTTTTTTAGATTTTGAGCGCAGTGAAGAATGTATTGTTTTTACAATAATGTTTTTTTTCTTTCTGTGAACAATTTAATAGTGGTTATAAGAAATTCTCCGATTTTTAAAATCATACTTCTAATAAAAGTTCTATGAATCAGATGGTACTTCAAGGGGTCTCAAATTTGGAAGTTCTAAATTAAAAATTTTACAGTCTTGAAACCTCCGAAAAACTTTGTAAGAACTTCGGAGATACTTTTTCCGTGTGTTTTTTACATAATATCTATTTAGTCTGTTTTGGCCACAACATCCAAAATAATGATCAGAACAAGCTGAAAAATTTTTATAACATTAAAATAGGTTAGATGTGAGTTTGATATACATTTCAAGTGATTTAAAAAAATGTTTGAGCTAAGAACTTCGAAATAAATCTTTAAAATTCTCGAAAAATTTACAAGAACGTTTCCTTTTTGATTTTCTGTGAACAATTTTAACTAGGGTATAAAAAATGCTTTGATTTTTAAAGTCAGTACCTTCAATGAAAGGTCTATTACACATTGATGGTACTTTAAGGGGTCTAAAATTTTAAAGTTTAAAATTAAAAAGTAACAGTTATAAAATTAAGGGAAAATATAATTAATAAAAAAATATTAATTATGGCAAACGTGCTTTTGACATATTGATTTAGTTATTTGGCTATAACATCCAAAATAATTATTGAAACGAATTGAAACTTTCATTATATTTAAATAAATATGATACAGGTTTGTTAAAAGTTTAAAATTATTTCGAAAATTTTTGAGCACAGTGTAAAACTTTGAAATTCTTGAAAAATTTACCAGGACGTTTACTAGACTACTGAGCTTGCTCAGAATCGTAAAAAACGTATATTATGTATTGGCATGGGCATACATATTTTGGAATATTCTGACCATTTTTAGTCTCTTCCGAAAACAAAACATTCAATTTGCGTAAAATTTGAGCTACATAATTGTATCTTTCAGGCGACCTTTTCTAGAAAAAACTAATTGAAGTTTTCGCTTATAACTATTAAAATAGATCGTGCAATTCAAACGTAAAATAAAAGTTTCAATCTAAATTTGTGTAAAACTTAATGATTTACAACCGGTATTGAGTTTTTCGCGCGTATTTTTTGTATGCAAGATTTCACATGATTAACATATTGATTGAAATGTTAAAATTTCTTTATTTTTGTAAATCTTTAACTTTTACCTAATATTCTTTAAACACAAAAACCATTTAAACTACAAATCAAGTTACCTATGTAAATATTGCGTTTGAAAAATGTCAAAAATGATGTGATGAAATTTTTATACCAATATTTTTTTGTTTTTGTGTTTATCATGTGTTTTGTTAATTTAAGACAAACAACAATTTTTTTAAATTTTTTTTAGTTTTTATCCATAATTGGAAAAGATGGAGTTTAGACAGCATAAAAGTTTTAAACGATTTTCATCATTATACGGAGCTAAATATAGTACTTCAAATTGTTCATAATTTTGTTGTATTTGCTCGTTTAAACGTAGTTTTTATATTTTATTCACACAATTTTTACACTTATTTCACACATACCTACATCTTTTATCGTTTATGCTGTTGAATTATATTGAAATTTGGTTTTTTGTTTTTTTGTTCATCTCTTATTCATCGTTGTTTGCTAGGCTATATAATCCAAATTCGCTCGCACTAATTGAAAATGTCCCAAAATAATGCAATCGATAAAGTTTAAATGGCATACGATGTTGGATCGTTTTTATTACGGATTGTTTTGTATTTGACTCATTGCGAGCTTGCTCAGAATCTAATCCTTTCAAAACAATTAATCGCAATGTCGCAAATTAAATATAAATATGAAATACGTCATTGTTCAAACCTGACTCAAAGTTTTAACATACTCCGACGTTGCTATTAACTTTTTCAATGAAATCTTAATTTATCTAGATCCAATGGTTTGCATTTGACAAAAAACCTTTAGGAACATAATATTTCAGTGTTTGGCAGCAGAAAATTGCGAACATTATAAACAAAAATTTAAAAATTCTAGAATCAGACTTTTCGTCAATATAAGCTGTAAAATTAAAGATCAATAATATGTGTTTGTTAGACATTTCAAATGTTCAAATTCAAAACTATTTTCGATGTTAACACACGCTGCACTGACTGTAGTGCTCGCATTCTCCATCTTAGAAAAATGTTTCCAAATAATTAACCCGAAATCCGTTCTGAACTCGGTAAACGCCGTGGACAGGCGTGATAATATATCGTTTTTAATTAAATAATTTTGGTATTCAATATTTTACGCGCGGTATACCGAACTTTGCGGAGTTTTCTAACTCGATTTTACCCGTACTGCACTTAAAAATAACTTTGTATAAGTTTTTCGAAACAATTTGAGAATACCAAAACGTGTAGCGATATTTGGTTCACCACGTTTTCACCCTCGTACACGATATTTTCATTTTTTCGCCAGCAGAGACAAACAACGAGAATCCGACTGTACGTATAAGTAAGTACATGATATGGTACAGTGAGTTGTTGAATTTAATAAAAAAAAAAAAAAAAAACAAAAAAAATTGAATTGACAAATACGATTAAACGGAAATAAATTATAATAACATCTAAAGTCGTGCTGTAATAATATTTCTATGTAGACGTCTGGAATATTCGATGACGAAAAACACGTCTCTCAGCCTTTAGCAGCGATTGCTTTCACGTTCTTAAGCTTTCTTGTCGGTGAATTTAGCCTACGAAATGAAAACAAAAAATATATATACATTTTTTCGTCACGACTTTTCGGCATTCGTAAACCGCGTCTGTCTCTGTTGCACACTCACCTGGATGGACTTGACTTGTTCCATGAGGGCGTCGATCTGTTTCTTGGTGAATTCTCTGACCGTTTTGTCGAGCTCCTCGTTTCCCTGGACTTTCTTCGACAGCTCGGTGGACTGTTGGGTGATGTACTTTAACATGGACTCGAACTTCTCGTTGATCTTCTTCACGTCCGTCAACTCCGCGGGAATGTTCTTGGAGTACTCATCGACAGCCGTCTCCCATTTTTTTATGCCTTCCTTGACCACATCGGGCAGATGCATTTTGCTCTCCAACTACGGGCGGTAAATAATAATTGTTAGTAGTCTTATTATTTCCAAGTGTAGGCCATTAAATAGTTAAAAAGTTAAAGTTAAGTTAAAAAGTTAATTATTTTTTAACTTTTTGCCTTCACTAGATAATTAATTTTGTTACTAACTTAATAAATTGTTCAGTTAAAAATTGCGTTGCATCTATTCAACTTATTATAGTTGCAAAGTTGTCTATATTTATTTGAATTTTTTTTTTGTTGTCAAGCATAACTAACAACGAGAACTAATTTATTGACTTTTTTTTATTTTGATCATATTTTATTTTCCTAACTATTTAGGTGATTAGAAAATACTATAGATATTTAACTATACTATAGGTTTTATAACTTGTGATTATTTTAGCAAAAAAATGAATGATTAACTTTTTTTTAACTTAGCTTATTTCTTTTTTTGTCTTTGATTTTAACTTAACTAGTTAATGTTTTACTTTATTATCTTTAAACTTTTAACTGAAGGCAATCTAATTACACTCACTTATCTTATCGCAGTTAATTATTATCACTAACTTGCTCAACATTGTATATGCCATAGTAAAAAATCCGAATTTATAGTTGTTACATTTTTGCAATTTTACGTTTTGACCGTTTGATGCATCTATTATGTACATGTTGTAGACTTCTATACTACATTTGTTTACACATTGTATTTTAAACATCAAAATCGAAAATATATCAAAGTTTTATGTTCAATAAAATCCACGAATTGACAAAGATGAAAAACTTTCAGTTTCTGGTTTTCGACATTACGTGTTTGTTAACGAAAAAAGTTCTCACGAATTCGTTATTTATTTTGAATTGTTGTTCTATCGAAAATACGAGGATGTTTACGTTTTAATATGTTATAGGACTTTGATATCGCCTCAGTATTCCAATCTAACAAACGGTAAAACATTATAATAATGACTTTCTGTGATTTTATTATAGGCGAATAGGAAAATGTATATTTCAAAAGAACTTTCATCGAGACTGTTAGAGAATAATGGTCTCGATATAAAAGTAATAAACAATTTTTCTGGTTTAATTAACACCATACAGTTTAATGTTCAAACAGTTTTAATAGTTTAAAGACTTTGATGATCACATTTTAACGCGTTATTTCTTTAAATTTCTCCCGAGTAAAAGATTAAAAAATAACAGTACTGTGTACAAAAAAAGCATTTGTACGAAGCGACTGTACAGTATTATTGTTAAAACAAATTTACATTTTTCGGAATTGTTTTCCAGAACAAAGTGTATAACGGAGTGCATACACGACGGGCATTCTATTAAAATTTCGTGTAACTACAACTACAACTATATCTACTTACGTAAAATTAAATTTGAAAAAAATTTAAAAATTCACGTCCTACCGTTTTTGACAGGGCAGTCAGCTCCTTTTTCATTTTGTCGGGCAACGCGGTCAAACCATTTTTGGCTAACGTGGCGTACTCGGACGTGTCTCCGACTATATCCGTGAATTTTGCGGTGAGATTCCTGAGGGCGTCTTCGAACGGAATCGCCCAGGTCGTGTCGCTTTCGGCTGGTTTAGCGGCGATCTAGGGGCACCGGCAAGTTTTCGTTTATTATATTAAATACTAATTTAATAATCTAGTAGTACCATACGGTAAAAGAAAGACATTTTTGTTATTTATTTTTAACTTAAAACTAGCTATTGAAATGCAGTTACGTGACAAAAGATCTTGTTAGCGGTCTATAGACGACAAGTCTTTTTAAACAAAAATAAATGCTGTTAAATGTAGGCTACCGGCTTTTTATTAAATTTTTTTTTTTTTTTGCACACTCGATCTAGAAACTTTCAACCGCCTACTGCGCGTTTTAACGCGGGAAATTCACTTTGGCGGAAACGTTTTGCTATACACCTTGGAATCGACGTAATTGTACGTTTTTTGTCTATTTTCGTAGACAGTGTGGCAGAAAAATTTGTAGAAATCGAACCAAAAATCTATATTTCTAACGTAACCATGTTATGTAACGTAGCTTAAAATTTGAGTTCTGAAAATTGAAATTACACACAAAGCATCAAATTACACAAAACGAACAATTTCTTTTTTCAGTTTCTAGATAATTTGTTTTAACGTTATTTAGGCAAAATATTCGATTTAGTGTTTGAATTATTTTGAAATATTTATCAATTTTTCAACTATGGCCCGACATGCAAGGACTAAATGCATATGCGTTATGCCATATTAAAGAGAATGTAATATTTTATATTATATTATTATCTATATAAAAATATTGTTCGTTGTAAATAAGTTGATTTAAATTTGTTTTTAATTTATAATATTAGTTGTTTGTAACTTATAACTTGTTCAACTAATTTTAAACCAAGTAGTAAGTATACCTGTTAACATTATAAAATTGTTTTTTTTTAATCGTTATTTTTATTTTTAAATACATTTATAAATTCTATACAAAAAACTTGTCGACTTGAGATGGTACAAAATTTGAAGTATATTTTTAATTTTTTTAAGTTATTTTTGAAATAATCCAGAAATCAAATTTTCATAGTACCTTTAATTTCGAACAAACTATAATTTTCAATTTAGAATCTCTAATGTATAAAAAATCTCTTTGATCAATTTGAAAATTATATTTTTTTACACTATTTAGGTTAAAAAATGTTAAAAACCTTTTTTTAATGAAATTGTTTTGTTGTATTATTTTTTTGGAAATAACTTTTTTTAAAAGTGATTCGATTATCTAATTAAAATTCATACAAATTATTAGATGAATGAAATTTAATCGTAACACAAATTCCAAATGCTGATTCTCTTTACGAGTTAAATATAAAATATTGAAGTTTACAATGTAATGAGTACCTATGTAAAACACTCAGTTCGATCGTATTATATGAAATACTTAATTAAAATATTTTATCCACCCAAATTAGTTACCAAATCCATTATAGGGACCGACGAATCATTTTTTTCGTAATTGTGGAATATTTCATTACACATTCAAACACTAATTCCATTGCTGGAAATTCACGAGACAGTAGCATGTTTACCTTGTTTTAGATTCTGATCGAAGCGAGGAATTTATTGATTTTACAAAGATGTGTGTTTTTTTTTTTTTTTATAATTTGTGCTTTATGTTTTCAAGCGTTTTTCAGTGTATTCACAAATCGTTAAAAGTTCGAATGAAAAAAATTGAAAAAATTATATGTTTTCAAACGCTTAAGTAATTCAAAATTTTTTTAGAACGTTTAATTAAAATTGATTATTTAAATACGTGTGCATATAAATATACGCATTCAAGTCTCACAGCATTTTATTATTTTAAGCGTTTTATTCGAAACGATAGAGTACTTTTAAAAACATAAAAAAATATTTTATTACTGAGCGAAGGATAAGAACAAATAATGAGCTAGAATTACTTTTTTATAAGCTTTTCCATTTTGGAGAAAATATAAAAAATAAAAGGCTATAGTTGGCAAGACATGCTTGGCGTAAGATCCGACAGGAAAAAGATCACTGGGAAGACCTCGTATGGTACGGGGAGATCTGGCAAAAAGAGATCTAAGTGACTTAGACGGAGGATCAGTTTGGAGAGAAAAGAAAAATAATTTTAAACCTGAAATGATACGTTGAAAAATATAATTAATGATCAATTATGATGAATATGTTGATATTACTATTCTGTAAATATTTTTTACGGAATCATACCAAACTGGGTCATTAATAACGCACAATAAACATTAGTATGATACAATATTCATAGAAAATATACAGTGGTTCTTTGAACGGCATAAATGTGCAAGTTTGCAAACAATTGGCGAATGATGCGAATCGCCATTTGAAGAACGAACGAGTAAAAAATAGTAATAGAAACGTTTGCATAAAATGTATTTCCACGTGACTAAAAACAGCTATTAAGGTCGTATGTTATATTTTTTGTGCTGACGTCAAACTTATCACGTTAACATTCATAGAATGTGAATCGTTACAATAGATATGAATTTTTGTACATAATTTTCTCGATTCAAATATTGCTTTGGAAACAACTAATAATTTATTAATATTTGAGTAATTACGTATGATATTCAATCACACAGTGTTCGGATCGGGAAGGTGCGCAGAGGGAAGGGATCCTCTACTTTTTTCAAAAGAAATTTGGCACATAGCAATTAAATTTGTGGTCCCTATACATGGGATATGGAAATAAGAACCCTCATTATGATTATTCATTTCATAGCTTTCTCCGTTTATTAGTTTTTCTATTCGAGTACTGAATTCAGATTCTTTTTAATTTGCAGTAAAGGCATATTCGAGCAAGATAACGGAATAAAAATGGAATGTTAATTGAATATGCTCTTTGGATAGAAATTAATCGTAGAACTATACAAATTATTATAATTTAGAACACCGTCTGTATGAGAAATAGCAATGTTCAAAATAATTTTCGAAACATGTTATTTTGATTGGTGTATAAAACGTACAAAAGTCACACGCGAGAAATTTATTTTTTAAATTACCACCCGAAATGTTTAAAGGAAAACACTGTCAAACAAAACTTGGTTCGAAGCTGCACTTTATAGACACGTACGAGAAGCGTCGGTCATGACGTTAAAACTCACTTAAATATTAATTAAACAGATAACTTTTATACGTGATTGACAACGTAAACAATCACGAGACTGTTCTGAATCGTTAACAAAACAGTTTGTAAAAATGTTTGCAAAACAGATCGAAAATCCTGACGAATAGAAAATATATTATCGAGTCACCAGAATTTTTTTTCCTTTTTTTTTTTTGTAAATTTCAACTCCTAGGGGAAAATACCTTCGTAGATCTCAAGACACAACTGCATCGGTTGAATATTTGTGCATATCGCAGCGTATCGTGTAGTCATTTTTTCGAATATTTTTGTCGTTTATTATATGCAATAAAAAGAAATGTTAATTTTAAAGGCCGAAACGACTCAAACAAACATTTTTGTGATTCGGAACGAAAAGTAAATATTCTGCCAATTTCCACACAATTAATTGTATTTATATTATTATTGTATTGTAAATTAACAAAAGAAATAATCGCTTACTTGGACAAAGGCGACCGACGCGAGGGCGACGGCCAACACGATCTTGCTGGTGACCATATTGAAGTTCGATGTCGTCGAATATAGGAACAGAAAATGAAAAATTCAAAATAAATCCTTCGGAAAAAATGAACTGCAGTGTCGGTTTTGCTGTCGACGAACCTCGACGGTACACTGATGCGATGGGACGGACTCTAGGCCGTATTTATATATCGCGCCGGATCGCCGCGGTGTTATCGGAGAAAAAACGACGTGTCGAACAGTATATAATAATAATAATAATAATAATAATATTAATAATAATAATAATAATATTATTATAATCGTCGACCTTTTGACACGTCTCGGGATAGGCGAGGACGAGACGACGTGTGTCAATAACATAATATAAATACCCATATCGTTCCTGTAGTTTTTGATTTTAGTACCTACTTAATTTTTGTTCGGTCGCCGAGACGATTGATTACTTAATTCAATAATATTATGGTTTTTTTATACAACTCATAGGTACCGAGTATAATAGTGTACAGATCGAGCCGTGTCCGCATTAAATGATTTACACTTTGCAGTGAAATCATATTTTTAAAAATTAATCGTTTTTCCAATCCGGCCGACAAATGTCTAAAACGCGAAAACAATATACAACAAAACAATAAGACGTTAAAGACGGAGATCAAAGTAACAAATGTATCAAACCAAATGTTGTGCACTTTTTATCTCTAAATTTCATGGAATACAACTATAGTTTATCAATTTTGGCTTTAAACCAACCTAACCGTATTCAAAACGATATTATACGAACAAAATGTTAGCGGTTTTTCACGGATCAAGTGTTTTCTATAATTATGCGTATACGGTAAATTAAATATTATAGAAGGTTAACAATCAATCTCGAAAAATTGCAGGTTTGCACAGAACATAAATTGTTTTTACTTTCTAATTTTTTTACTATCGTACAATCTTTGTAAAAATGCGAAATTTTAAGTTCAATTCCAAGTTATACAAATCGTTCTATTGTTGTGTTTCCTCGTATAAACGTAAATAGTGGTTTTATAAATTTGAGCTTTTCCGTCCACGTAACCAATATGTTCTGGTTCTTTCTTATACATAAATAATAATTAAATTGGGCATTTATTTTCTTAGCTATTGTTATTCTCACTTAGGTTACCCGCCACTGTTGTACGTCATTAAGTGCTCAAATAATCAATTTAACTAAAAACCCTTTTTATAATAAGGTTTTAACGCATTGTCGAGTGAATTAAAGTTACTTTAAATTTTTTTTTTCTACCAAATTGTAAGAAAAGTAGCGTTTCATTTCTGAATTTCGGCCATATAGCCTGCAAGATAATGTTTTGGTTCCAACCGATATCGTTCGATCGATCCGGTTATTTATTTCCTGCAGATACTATCAATATTCCGTTCAAGTTGTCGCAGTCCCCTCTCCATTCACCGCACTGTCACTTAACGCCACACATACTCTGATTTTTTATTTTTACGTTGTTGACGTTACAGTCACCACGGTTACTAATATATATATATATATTTATATATATTTAATCATGAACTTATGTTTTTTTCAGAGGAGAAAACAGTTATAATTTTTTTGAACCGTTAAAATAAGGAACATTTGGAACCTGAATACGAAAATACTCTCTTGTTTATTATTCAATATCAGCTTTATCGACAAAATGTACAAGCGGATACGTGCAATAGTACTATAAGTATACGTGAATTGTTAGAAAATAAATACATATATTAAGTTGGAAAACACGAATAGGATTAGGCTGCAGATCCTTAACTTGGAAAATACTCACAGCCTAAAATATTGTTTTCTCTGACACAAAGTGTGTACCCTGAAATTCAAAATGAACACTCTAATCCAGAGGTTCCCAAACTGTGGGTCGCGACCCAAAAGTGGGTCGCGATTATACTTCTGGTGGGTCGCGCTATTTTTTTAAATAATACAAAATTATAATCAAAAAAAAAAAAAAAAAAAGGTCATTCATTGATATTGTGGGTCGCCATATTTTAAAAAATTTTCAAAATGGGTCGTACAATAAAAAGTTTGGGAACCTCTGCTCTAATCTATCAACGGTTGCAGTAGAGTTTTAAACAAATGTGCACCCTGAAATCCGATATATTTTAGGTCCTGACTTACATGCTACCTAATATTTTGTACAAAAATTATTTGAAAAGTATAAAAACATGTTTATATTTTTGAAGTTTTTATTTTTCAAGTATGATACGAAAATAGTATATTTTTAATATTATGCTGTAGTTTTTTTTTTTTTTTTTTTTTTTTCTGTCACCGACGTGTATCGACAATCACAATGTTTATTTAGTAAGACAATCATTATTATAATTGATTGGCTCATTAAAATTTGAAGTCTAAAAGGATCTCACACGTTTGAAAAGAAAAATCCACCGCAAGGTCGTCATCACCATCGTTGCGAAAGTTTCGACGTGTTCGCCGCGATGCTGCGGCAGCACATTTTCGCCGTGTCTGCAACGCGGAAATTGTTAGAAAATAATATGGTAACATCGATGTAGTCGATACAATCTTTGGCGCTGAAATGCATTTTTATTGCAATAATAATAACTATGCCTACCTATCACAACGCCGAGAAAACACGATCGTTATTCCGTTGTTGCTATCGTGTTTCCGACATTCGTTTTGTAATCTTACATATTTAGTATGTCGTCATAATTTCACACACAATTACTATTAATAACTCGCGGTAGTACTATACTTTTCGATTTTTTGAAATCCGGAGGTAATTCCGACGTTCAAAAGTAACAGATTTTGTGTTCCGACCGTGCGATTCTTGCCGCGATATTATATATTTCGTACGAGATTAGTGATCCGGAGCCAGCGGTAATCCTCTTAAGCAGCGTTTGAAAGGAAAAAGTTCCAAGAACTGACGCGCGAATAACAACAATTCATTTGGTGTTTTTTTGTCCACCGTCAAAAGAACAAAGTATAAAGAGTAATCCGTTTTCGGCCGAAAAAGAACCAAAATATTTTTTGCCGTTTTCTTTCTGTATACACGCGGCAAACGAGCACATAACAGTATGACATTGTGCTGGAAAACAAACTTGAACGTTTGAGTTTTGTTACGCTCACATAATGTTGGTGGGATTTGTCTTGATGAACAATTTGATCTATTGTAAATTGTCTATTGTGAGTTATCTAAAATATTATTCAAAATAAAAATATAACATTTACCTGTATTAAGTATTTAGACTATTTTCTATTTCTCATTTTTTTTATTAAAATAGCTAATCCACCGTTTTAACAAGACCAACAATTATGTAACGATACCGATAAAAATATCATGGTTAAATTCGACCTCAATTTGTTAAAAAAAACAACATTTATCTAAGCTTTGAAACTTAAAACTACTTTTCTTTGAATACGTCTGGATATAAAATAATTTTCTTATATTTATCATTACTTAGACAATTGGGAATTGTTTTAATCATCTGTACTCAACAATCTCCGACTTGTTCAAATAATTGATCGTGCAAACACAATTAACAGTTTTGGCAGTAGGTTGGTGGTGTTGATCCCGAATGACAAAAAAAGAAAAAAAGATAAAGATACAAACCAATTTCATTCTAGGAAAATCGAAAAACATCCATATTTATAATTTTTATTGAAGATATACGTTTTTAAATAACTCGATGTACATTTCGTTCGGACAAAGATAATAAATATAAATAATGATTCATTCGGTAATAATTTCGACGAATTTTATCATCGTTACCATCCGAAAATGTTTTTGCCGCTCATTATTATTTTTTAATAACCATAAAAGTACGAACAAATTAAAACAGAACAAAAAAAAGGGAGAGAGCTCATTCTTAAATAAGGGATATCAAAGGAAAAACAAAATCTTTTTTTCTTGTAGAATGAAAAAAATCGCTTTATTTAAACAAAGATTAATTAGAAATTAAACTATAATATTTTTCTTTCTGCAAAAGTAGTGTCAAATGCTACTCAAGATTAAATAACTGGAATAATTATACATAATACATAATATATTGTATACATAATATACAACAATAATTGATATTGTAATATCTATAATAATATAAGAAAGGATGCAATTTCAAGACTGATTGGACCTCTATTTCTCCTAAACGCCAACCTCAAACTCAGCACGGGAACATCTTACTGCTTAATTGATGCTATCACCAGAGACTACATATAGAACAATCTACATGACATTATGCTAACGATTATTTTTTTTAAATTAATGAATAACGGGAACGTATTTGATAGGTGTTCGTATAGTATACGTAGGTATTTCATTATACTAATTTATAAAACGAATTCTAAAAATTATATACCGAATAATCTATGAACGAATCTGAATAATATGAATAATCTGAAAAATATCATCACGGAAACTGCTAGAATATTGTATTGTTTGACTATTGCTGATTGAACGTCGGCAAACTGTGTATAGTACTAAATAGCCGGGAGCACGAAACGACTCGGCTTAGAAGAACCCGAAGTGAATGAGATAAAATAAAGCAATAATTATACCGTAAATTAAACAATAATAATTATTGTTTGTTAGAACAAATTATTGATATATAGAGAGAGTAGACGTAGACCACGTGTCCCGAAATTGTTTTGCGGTTTTTAATTTGATCCGGAGAAATTAATGTTTATAGACTCAAGGTTGGGTGTCACAGGCACAAGGTTGTTTCGTTGGAATTTCCGGAAGTTTCTATCAATACTGCTGCTGTTTAAATATAAAAGAGTTTCCACTGCTAGTTTTGTACAAATCATTTATGATACATTTTCTAGGGCTTTTTTTCTGCGGTTTCGGTGTAACCAAACTGTCCTTGTTGCTTTGTTTCATCGCAACTAATCCGGATTTTTATCGTTTTGTTCAAGACAAACACGATCTGTACTACCTACGGTTAAGCACACGTTAAGCTTTGATTTATATCCACATGTAGATGTGAGATGAAAGACGGTTTTCCGACGTTCAACGACTACGTTAAAACCGGAAAATAAGTTTTTACCCTCCAGGATTCATTCACGTTTTTCTCACCGTGGTTTCTCTCGCATAATTTATTTCGATTCGAACCGATGTAAAACTCGGAAAATACAAGTCTCTCGATTTCGCAAACCGTTTTGATTATTTACCGTTCGTTATTGTTGTACACACGAGGTGCGGTAATAAATTTCTAGAAAAAAAAATATGAAATAAATAAAAACGTTCGAGTTCGTTCGGTAAATCATGTCCCCCGCACAGCAGTCGTCTGGGGATAAAATATGTAAGTATACTACACACGATTGTAGACGAGTTATTAAAATTGTGGTTTGAAATTGTGTGAAATAAAAAAATCCAGAATCACTCTAGGCCGCGAGGGAAATTTGATTCTGTGGGTCACTATTTTGAAAGGTTTAATTACACATTGTATGTTATAAATGTAAGCGATTCGTTTACGAAAATATCGATTCTGGGTGAGCTCAGTTTTTCTATAAAAATTTTGCTGTAACAATAGAATTGAGTAATTATTAGAATCGTTTATTAGACACTAGAATCAAAAAGAGTGAAAACGCTTTCAAAATATTATAATTGTTTAAAATGATAATTTTATCATCACGAGAAAATTATTACAAAAATTAAACAGAAAAAACATATCAAAAAAATACATTAAATACCACGGAATAATTAAAATTTCTGTTTTTAAAATTTTCCTAAAAATAGTCCGAAAATTCCAAAAGCCATACCTGTGTATAAAAATTATTAATTCTAAAAACGCGTAAAAATGTCAAACCATTTGAACCACTATTTGAGTAGTTATTACAATTTTATTACAAATCAATTGCACAAAAGTGCGTATATGCATTGTTATTATCAAAATAACATCGTTTACCAATACTTTTTTTCTACACTTTACCAGGCAAAATTGGTTTTTAAGTTTTTTGATTTAAATTGGTTTTATATAACATATTTAATTTTCAAATCTTAAGAACAAATTTGTATGAAATACAAATGTTTTTCAAAACATAATAGTAACAGTTATGACCAGTTTTTCAACTTCAAACGAAAAAAAAAAAATCGTAACTATGAATTTTCGAAATTTTCTAGAAGTATGTATAAGATGGAAACCTTGTATTAAATATTTAAAACGTTTTCTGGAAAATAAAATGGTCTATTATAAAAGTTCTATTTTTTGCTCAAACTTTTTTGAAATCTCTTGGAATTTATGTCAGACCTGAATCTTACTTTTTCAATATTATGTGAAACTTTTATCTCATTCCGATAATTATTTTAGAGCCTATGACCGAAAAACTAAATTTTTTATGTCCAAAACACGTTTGTCGTAATTTCTAACATGTTTTTCTTAAGTTTTTTTTATAGTAATTTTTTCCTTTTTGAAGCTTACATCTGTGACCTCTCAAAGTACCATGCGACAAAGTAGAGTTACCAGAAACTGGTATTGAGCGTAAAGATTTTCTTGTCTCGTGATTTCAAAGTGGTAAAAAAATACACGCATCATCGCATCATGTTAAAACCACAATACATTATTCACCTCACTCAGAATTTTAAAAAAAATGGAAAAAAATTGTTTTACAAATATTATTCCGTCGTGACTAACGACGTCAAGTGACCAAAGTGACCAGAAATCACGATCAACGCGCACGTACGAATATCATATTATATAAATGGTATAGTGTTGTAAAAAAACAAACAATAAAGGCAAAAAATATTACATTTATTTCACGCGCTTAGCATGAGATAAGAGTACAAAGAAAAAAGTACTCAGAAAAACATCATCTTATTCCATTTTTTATTAGTATTTTATATACCTATACTCGGCCTGAACTGACCTAATAACCTAGCAGATAAGTTTCGGCTCGGTTCAAATGAAACATAACATATTTTGATGTACGCTGCAGTATACGCTTTCCGGTGATGATTGCGAAATAAATGATACAATTAAATGATTTCTATAATATGTAATATAAATAAGTTTTTGTTTTTTAATCAGCCTGGATAATCAAAAAGCAACAAACAGTTAAAACTAGGGCAAGTTTTAGGAGGAAAACCGGGTCACTTCACTCTGCAAAGAGTCTTGATTAAAAACTTTATGTTAATTACAGCATTTGAAAGTCATTTCATCTAAAATGTATTCTTAAACACCGAAGAATAACAATGAGATTCTTCAACTCAAAGAGTTCAAATTTATTTGATTTGTAAAATTAGTTTTACATAACACTGTAAAGAATGCGAATTTTGTTTTCTGCTTTTCCTTCATCTTCACCCTCCTACTAACTATTTGGAAGTTGTCACCCTTGTCCTATGCCACCACTTGTTGCGATAATCAACGCACCCTATACACACATTACAACCCTCATATAATTTCCAGCTGTAACCACCCATCACTTCTACGGTTTTCCTCTACTTCTTTTTCCATCAACGTTCATAATCATTCTTACTGGCTTCAATTCCCTCTCTCCTCGTCACATGCCCAAACCATCTCAGTCTATTTTCTCTGATCTTATCCACAATTTATGCAACACCAATACTATCGTATAATACATCTTACATATTTGTTCCTTACGCTAACCTTAAGACTTAAGACTGAAGCTTCTCTTGTTTTACCTAACCTACATAATATATTAAATATAATATAAATTATAAAAATCAGATATAAAAGTGTCAATTTAAGTATGTAAATTTAACCACAAAATATTTTCGAAAATAATTGAAGGCATTGCAGCTGTGACATAAAATAACGTTTGGTCTGCATGTAAAAGAATTAATTAACTTCACTAAAAGAAAGTAAAACAGTTAGTTACACAGTACGACGTTTTTTGATAGAATATATTATAATCGATAAAAAGCCGGAATCACTCTAGGTCGCGTGGGTATTTTGACGGAGTAACGACTACGCTTTAGGTGGATCACTGGTTTGAAAGTTGTGGTTCAAACGTATTATCTAAAAGCAATGATGAATCTTTGCCTTCGAATAAACAATTCTGAGCGAGTTGGATACATATACATTCTAGTAAAAACCATATTTAATAAAAAATATGCATAGAAAATGATTAAAAATTTAAAATATCTAACAAAAACTTTTTCAATCATTTATAACGTATTAAATTAATTTAGTACATAAAAGTTTGAAGACGACAGGGAATAATTTTTATAATGATAGTTTAATACGAGCTGTAGCCGGTCTGACACCAAAGTTGACGTATTTGTTATTTTCGTCGTTTTTGGCACGTTACTCAGAAAATATTCAAAATATCGAAAAAATCCATTCCTCGTTTGTCGCCCGGAGTCTAAAAATGGCGGTTGATGGATCATAGCAGTTGTATAGCCGATCTGAATCCGGATTTGGCCACTTTTCCACATTACTCAGAAAATAATCAAAATATCAAAACATTTTTCAAATTAAATTAAATTTATAGCCGTAATCCCAATTGTTATGTGGTATTCAACGTAACGATTGGAGTAACTCCTTCTATCCAAAAACGTCATAAGCCTGAAAATTTCAAATTTTTTGCCGTAAAATTCTCGATTTTGTTATGTTTTTGGCGTAAAATTCAAAAAGTAATCTAAACGTCAAAAAAGCTTCAACAAAAATACCACCGGAGTTTATAGAAATATCATTAGAAAAACTGACTTTGAAAATGGGAGCATTCCTTCTGTACGAAAATTTATTGACAGAGAAATATAAATTATAATAAAAAAAAACCATCAATGTTAAAAAAATACGTAGCACGCTAACGCTTAGAATCTAAAAATTGTACTCAGAAAGCAGTAAAATTTAACATTTTTTCGTCCCGTATTTCCTAGTAAAACTTTTTTTTCCTATCAAAAATGGTGTCGGAACCTGTACATAAATTGCTGCTACTCATGTTATGCAGGTAACTAAAAGTTTTTTTTTTTCCAAAGAAAACCCGACCGAATAAAGCATTTCTGTCAATTTAAAAGCGGCGAGAAATCGATCGAGTATCGGGGTAAAATATGATGATACGTAAAAACAAATCCGCGACGCCTCTCGATTTCGCCCCGCACAACACGTCGAAGATATCGAAACACATTACTATTATTATTAGCGCAATACGACAGCGTGTTATTTTTCAAAACACGCATTTTCTGTTTGCTTTCGCGCGAAAAAATAAACGTCAGCGGATACGTTGTTATTGTCGTGTACTTGTTCCTCGCCGTAAGAACATATAAATATTATACTATACAGATGACTTATATTCTATATTATGATATGACGAATCGTACGTTGTTATTGTTGTTTTACAATTTTGAAAACGTTAAAAGACTTTATAGTCGTGTCACTTTGAAAATAACCATTTTATATTATATTGTAAGAATACGGTTTTAAACATTTATGAATTTTGGTATAAAATTATGAATTTTGACCGTGTAACAATAATTGAAAATCACTTGCAAAAATCCCTCGAAGCATGAAAACATTTTAATTTTGGGTACAATGTGACACTGAAAATTTTTTTTTCAAACATGTCATTCATTGTTTATGGTATTTTTATAAGACGAAAAAACTTAGAATATTGTTTAGTATTTAGAAATTGGTTTCTGGATCTATTTTAGATTTTATTAAAAACCATTTTTTTTAAAAAAAATTCATAATGTCCTACTGTTGCAAAAACTGTTGTACTCACTGTATTATCACTGTCGTATTCTTACATGAAATTGGACTATGATTAATTTTAGGATATTATTATTTTTTATATATTTTGCGTGCAGCTAGAAATACGTGTCTATTTTTAGTTTTTCAAAAATTCATTTTGAAAAACAAAATATTGCGCGTGATATAAAAATTAGAAACCAAAATAAGCACGGATTCCTATTTATATATGTTACAAACAATAATATTATGTGGGACGTGTTCCTTTTTTTATAAAAAGAACGAGAAACGGAACAAATTATTTGTATGTATGATCAACAACTAAAATTTTTTGTAATATTATTGGTGAGCATCAGAAAAACCGTTCTTTGGTAATATCACCCAAAAAATAAACTTCTAACCACAAATTAATCATATGATTTTTGGCAATATTTGTACTCGAAGAATCAAAGCAGTCCATAAAACATAACACTACGATTAGTCACAATAAATGCAAACATTTTTGTTTCTCAATTAGACTCTGAGAGCAGTACGCTTTTGCGTTATAAATCACTTGTTTTTAAACTAAAAGAGACCACTCAAAACATACCCTAAAATGATGTTATTCATTTGTCAACACTAGAATATCAGATAAAATGAATTTAAAAGTACGTAAACGTAATATATGCCTATAATATTGTATTTGTATGAAAAATCTTTGCTTTTTTATTTAAACAAAAATTCGATAATATGTAGGTATATAAAATGACCTTTTGGAACTCGGTCCATTCGAATTTCCGAACGGTTAGATCGGAAAATTCAATTGATGTTTGTGTAACACAAATAATGTGAAATAAAATATGTATAAAAAGAATAAAATATCGAATCGCAAGTTATAAGCATTTTGTTTTCACTAAATAACGTATAAGTGTTCAAACAATAATAAAAGTAATAAAAAAAAGTTAAATGTTCAACAATGCTAACAAAAACGTTTACATACATATTCCCCGAATTTTGCTATCGTAATTTGTGTATAAAAAACAAACGAACGAAATAAATATGTATTTTCATTCACCCACACGGTTGTCATATTATTTTCACAACTGTTGCTCGTTTTAAATAGTTTGTAATTTTAACTGTTTACAAAGTAACGTTTGAAAACAAATGGGTTTCGATCCAAATGCATCTTCAACAATATGAGATTTAATATGAATTGCATCTTAGGTGATTACCATGTTAAATATAAAACTGATTAACCAAGTAACAAATTCAACAATTTTCTGGATGATCAAATCACTTATTAAAATAATATTTCTTGAAAATCGTATTCTTATTTATACGAATATTACACGAATCGCTTTAAACTAGTATGCTTTATCCAGTTAAACGGATTTTTATAAAAAGAAAAAAACGTGTATGGTTTGCAAACAAAAATTAGAAGTTTTAGCCGCTAACTTGACCGGTTTGTTTTTGATATAATATTGTTTTAAATTATTACGAAAAATATTGGTCTGATTATACGACTGGCACTATAAACGTTTGAGATCAGATGTCATCGTCGTACGTGGCCATTTGTTAGTATCATACAATAATAGACGCGTGTCTAATGTGCCTTAAATTATTTTTTTGCAAATTTGAACTCTTAACAAAACGTTTAAAAATAAAATGATGTATTCGATCGTTCTTACGTACAAAATAAACTAATCTGCATTTATGAATATATTAATGAACAAATTACGAAAAATATGCAATTTGCATTAAAAGTAGCTGTTTTTTCCATTATCAATCAAATAAAAGTATTGTGAGTAGTTACTTGTTAGACTATATATCTAGTATTATTATGAGTGTATAGATAACCTACTTCGTTAAATCATGACGTTCCTGATATTTATGTACAACGATAAAAAGATGTGTTTTGTTTGTTTTTTTAATAATCATTGAATTTAGTAGAATGAATAAAATCAAATGTGCGTTATGTTAAAAATACCTAGTTAAAAAGAATTGTCTTGGTTACAAGTAACAATAACCTGATAACCGACTGCTAAAACAATGTTTTTTTTTCCTATTTTTAATTCAAGATTGATTGTTCTGAAATATGAGAAGTTCAGACTTATTGATTCACGCAAAGTTTATGCAATGATTTTGTGTTTTATTGGCGGTACATTTGTAAGACTTTAAATTTTTTTAGATTCAAAGCAATAAAGAGGAAGCTATTGATTTTAAAAAAATTTGTGTTTTTTTTTTTATTTTTGTTTCTGTAACATGCATAGTTCATAGAATATTGCTCCGATCTTTACGGGTGAAACGTTTTATGAAAGCCCAACTTATAACCTTGGTGCAATATACTCAAGATTTTGCCAAGTTTTAAAAATGTAATACCGAAGAAACCAAAAAAAACTTAGAAAAAAACGGTAAAATGTACGACGAATTAACGAATAAACAACTGAAATTTGATACATAGCAAACATCAATAAACAAAAAATTATAGAATTTTTGACGAAAATTGCATTTGAGACAACCCTTAGAGTTGGAATTTTCTAATAAAAAGTAGCCATGTCACTCAGGAATAACATAGCTTTTTATAGATAAAAGAATTTTCAAAATTGTTTGAATAGTTTCAAAGTTTTTGGTTCCATGTAATTCCGTATTGTAATTACATATTATTTCTAACACTAATTTTTATAAAAAAAAACATTAACGATTGGAGCATACGTCTTAACGGATATTGCATAAATTTTAAAAGTCAAATTTTTTCGGGTTATTGGTCAATATGGGGATGTTTTGTAAAAAATAAAAAATCATTCGGGTTATAGTATAATGGTTTAGGCGTTGACATTTTCAAGGGGTTTTAAGTGTGTCACACGATTATGGGTTCATTCGGGTGCATATGTATTTATTATAAAACCATGGAGCTATAAATTCCTAGGAATACACATAGTTTGTATTTGCCTGTAACTGCAAAGAAAAAAAATTTACGTTTCCATTTCCGAAAACGTTACATAATTAAACAATAATAATCGATTTAGTGTTAGTAAACAACGATAAAATGTCATATCGTTAACAATTTAAATAATTATTATATATTTACTGTGATGTTGTCTGTTGGATGTTTGCCGACAAAGTTGCGTTACACTGAATAATTATTCATCGCACTGTTTGTACACTTTTTTTATGCGTCATCCGGTGGTACTGTCATCACAAGCGATTAATATAATATTACAAATGAGCAGTAACTAATACATTATGCTGTAAATGAACACGAAGAAACCATTTATTCGATGGTGCAATACATGATATGTCGTAACGGTTAAGATCTGTTTCAATTCTTGTAGAATAACGCTGTTGTTTCGATCCAAATAAAAAATGATGTAACAAAATGTTAAAAATACAAGACTAGATACCGATTTTGGACTTATTTGGGAGTAGAAGAGTTCGACGTTTAATATTCAACTTAAAATCAAATGAAAAATCACACTGCTTTTACAAAAAAAAAAAAAAAAACGTTTCTGAGCGAGCTGAGTAAGAGGAGCGCTTGAAAATTTAAAAAAGTTTTAGTTCCACATTTAACTCGAAAATAATCAACATTATGTATTTGAAAAAAATGTTTATCATTTTTTTTGTTACAGATAGTCGTTCAATCGATTCGAATCATTTTCGAAGCAGTTATTGAAAAAAATAACAAAATATAAATAAAAGAACAAAATACTTACCGTTTATAATCATATCCAAATAAAAAATATTTTTTTTATTTTTTTTAGGGATAAATATACCCTTCAGCATTATAAACTTGTTTAAATTTATTATTTTTTTTAATATTATATTTTATCTAAATAATAGTGTCGACCAATTTTTCATGTTGATTAACTGTATTTTAATTTTATTGAACAGATTGTATTTAAGTTGTGAATCGTCAAATCGATAATCCTGCAAGATTTTATGTGATGAAAACTGCAAAAAATGAATAAATTTAAAATTCAAAGTTCCAAATTTTGATTCTCCGGTATAAATACCGATCAAAATTTAAATTGTACACATTTTTTTTTTTTTTACAGTGTGTGAATTTTTTGATTTAATTTGAATGCTTTGATATTTCAATTTTGGTTCATGACTATACTCGTATGATTATAATATCGTAGACATTTTCACGAAACACATAAAATAAACTATTTTGTCTTCCGATCTCCGTATCGAATGGAAAAGGTTTTACTTTTTGCCAAACTAACTACCAAAAATTGTTTCCAAAACTACCTATTTTAATACATTCATATCACAAAATTTAAAAAAAAAACAATTATTAATACACCTGTGGTTTTGTATTATGTTTTTGCTGTAATTTATTATTTGTTATGACCATCAATATTTTTATAACTTGATATTATGATTGATAACCGAGAACTTTTTTTTTATCAATTAGGTAACTTTTTGTTACCTAACGCAAATTGTGATAAACGTACTCGACAGTAAACACTACAGACTCAGATATACTTGTTCCTTGTTTAAAAAAACTCAACAAATCTCATTGTACAAAAAAAAAAGAAAAAGCTATTGCAAACATACGTAAGTACCTAGATACAAATAGATTCATTCACAATATTGTCACCATTCTAACTTGCCGTAAATAAATTTGATAACACCGATTTTATAGTTCAACATTTTAATCGTGAAAATTATTATCCTTGAATATTCTTTTAATTGGTCCGGTGAACAAAATGATGAAAATTTAAAAGCGGAATTAAAAATAATATTAGGAATGCGTGTTAATATTCAAAAATATACATAACGAAATTAAAAATATTCGGCCGACGGACGTTATTATTTTCAGGGATTCTGACGACAGAATTTTGTAAACCATTGAGATGATGAAAATTATGGAAATTTCGAATTGAAACAATCGCAAAATAATAATTATGTAAATGAATAACGTAATTGTTCTGATCAAAAGAATTGTTTAATTATTAGAGTTAATTCACTTATTTTTAAGTGTTAAAAGACTGTAATACTTATTTGTCGGTAACGCGCTTGTCTTCGTATAAGATGATTCAACGTTATTATGTAAATATTAAATGATAACCAAGTATAGCATAATGTAATAAAGAAAATTATTTTTAAAAAACAAAACTGAAATCGTGCATAAAAGTTAAATTTCCGAGTCCAAAAATTTAAAATATTAAAAAAAAAAAAAACATAAAAAATTATCAACAATAGAACACACGTTTGATTTTTAAATTGCAAAACGTTTGAAAACAAAGTTCTCGTTATGTTCGATGATGTATTATTATTTGTAAAAAAAAAAAAAAAAATAATTAAAAACGTTTTCATTGAATTCGCTTGTTTGTATTATGTATTTTTAAATCATCATTAATACATTTCACCGAAAATACTCATAATAATTATTATTATTTATATTTCGTAAAACAGTAATCTCTCCGCTCTTTTATTTAGCAATATTTTCCGAAAAATTGTTAACCTTAATATTGCTTATTATAATAAAAATTTTGAACGGTCTTGTGAACCGGTCATTTCTGCACCACAGCGAAGTAATCTTACGGAATTTCGTAATTGCAAATTATGGAAATTAAAGTTTTTATACAATTATAGAATTAAAAAAATTATATGAAATTACTAAAATTTACCGTTTCAAGCGGCGATCCCACACAGAAATGAATGGCGTTATAGTAGTAGAAGTAAGCAAAATAGTAAATATCAAAACAATAAAAAATATATAGTATCGCTTTGTAGATTGGAACTCACCACGTCTAAATCAAAATAATATTATCGTACTTACCGATAACTAAATAAACTATTTTCATCGAAAAACAACAACAGCTATTCACACACAATATTCAATTATTTATGATAATCACTTTTCCTTCTCGATAGTATAAATTTCCTTTTGATAATGTAAAATATGGGATGTTGGTCCCGTAGGCTCCCCTGCACATGCATTTCGCGTTGAAGCGAAACAGGGTTAACGTAAATCGCGTTTGGGGAAATAAGTGGTCCAATCAGTCCGTTAATTTTATCCTTTCTTTGTATCATCGATATTTTTTTAATAATCATTTGACCAGCTTCAAATCAGTTGAAAGGTATCCGTGAACAGATCGAGGCGCAGCTATTATTCGATATCCCGTTTTTGGTCGCAAAAATAAACTTTTGGAATTCAAACACAAAAATTATTATCTTCCAGTTATTGTTCTTATAATATATTTTATTATTGGAGCGTCGATTAGTTGTCCATCAAATACGTAAATCATACAGCTGACCATGGACTGGATTTTTAAATATTAATTATAATGTTATAATATATATAATCTATACATATAAAAGCCAAATACCACTGACTGACTCACTCACTCACTCACTCACTCACTCACTGACTAAACAACGCACAGCCAAAACTACCGAACGGATTTATTTGAAATTTTCAGGAAATGTACTTATTACTATGTGTAGGCGCACTAAGAAAGGATTTTTCGAAATTCGCATTTTAAAGGGTAAAAAGAGCTTAAAATAGTTAAGCGTACGGCAGCGTACGGGTCCGCAAATACGGACATTTTAGCCCACCGCGGTACCAGGGACCCATGATCCGCATGACGCGGCACGCAACCGACGCGACGTTCGCGTACACGTGTTTGTGGCCACGTGGTGCACTTGAAACGCAAACGTTGGCTTCATGGGACCCTGGTACCAAAAATTGATAATTTTGCGGAGCGATGGGCTATATTTATTGATTAAATTATAATATTATAATATTCTATGGTTATAAATATACTGTATATATATGGTAGGGTTTAGGATGCGGCCGGATTTACTGACGAACGAACATGCTGTCGACATAAAATTTCACCCATCGGCGGCATTCGGTGTTAAATTTCATTTCAATCCTATTGGCCACTTTCGACGGGACGGCGGGGTGACAGTGCACATGTAATTTGAAAGATTTTTTCCCCCCGAGTCACTGTTGTGGTCGCCCTAAATCCGGCCCTGCGCACGTACCCATGTTTCACTAATTATATATATACAATATTTGTGTGTATAAAGGAGAGTGTACTTTACCCGGGGACCTTTTTTCGATGTAATAGTGTATAATAGATACGCAGTATTGTCGTTACTGGTTATAGGAGAAACAATTATATAGTAGAAATTAGTACTTAATTATTATTGGTTGCCACCGGTTGTTCGGGCAGACCAGGTACAAAAACTTGCGTCAAATCGAATTTTTGAACACGGCCTACCGAGGTGGTACTTTGTCCGCAAACCAGGGTGGCCGAGTCGCGCTTACTGCAGCGATTACACCCAAAAGTACTCGAACAAACACGATTTTTTTTTTTTACGAATTATCATTTTTTACGGGTAACGAAGTGCGCGGGATCAGCTAAATATATATATTATAATATATATAAAATATATAAAATTTAAAATATTATTATTATACTAAAAACAGGCGTGGATCCAACCAACCTTAACGGGGGGGGGGGGGGGGGGGGGGGGGGGGTATGTATAAGTACATATATTTAGAAACCTACTGATAAATACGAATATATATTATATTATTATTATTATTATGAAAAATTACGTTCAGCTGTTGCACCTGTAGCTGGCAACGTAATAAGTATTTTTAACAATACATAAATTCCAGAAAAAAGGTCCGGTTCACATCGTTTGAGAGCTTCTAAAAGTGATGAAGGTAATTGTTTCTCTTGCATCCAATAATTGTGCCAAAGTTCAAATTCACCAATTATTGTAGATTCAAAAATATCTCTCGGTATGTTTATTTCACAAGCTACTAAGTCATTAAATTGATTGACCAAATTTTTTTTTTATTTGCTAATTGTAATTTGTCATCGAAAATGCATTTTATTTTAACTATGTTGGGCAGCACTACGTCTAGATCAAAAACTGACATTAAATCTTCATCGAGTCTAGATTCTAAATCACATATTAAATTATCGAGAAAAGGAATAAAGAGAGTTATTCTAAAATATTTTTCAACAGATTGAGTTTGAAGATTTTCTCTATTTTTCATTATTTCATATAATCTTGGCTTGTTAACGCCGGTTGAAAAAATTGAAGCTGTTTTCTCGTTTTTTTTTTTTCAAAATAGATATTACATTTTTAATCATAGTTGTAGCTGAAAATTTGTCCTGGCTTTTGGACTGCAATAATTTACTTATTGGAGATGGTGTAGTAAACATTTCTGAAACAGGTATTAATGTCAAAATAAATTCTCCAGTCGATGCTGATTTAGATAAGTAAGATGCTTAACTTGTGGTATTTATACCATCCCAATCTGATATTTTATCTGATAACTATATTAATGATGGGTATATTTCAGGCGGACAAATATTGAAGAAATTAATATCAGTAAACAAAATTAGCATAGAATCTGATACTATTTTTAGGACAAACCCCAATTAGCTGTCTGGCCGGCTGGCGGTTGTCGTCACTCAGACGGTCATAAAAATATTGTTGTTATCGACAATTCATTCATTTATGTTACGAAAATAAAAGACGAATATCTGTGACAATAACAATGGCATGGTATAACACAAAATATTGCAATTTAATAGTATAATAAATGAAATTAATACATTTTGATACGACCTACGGGGCCACCCCTACCGCCCCCTTCTGGATCTGCGCCTGACTGAAAACTGATTAGAAATTAATTTGAAATAATTTTGATCGACATTTTTGGGTCAATCTTCTAAAGATGAATCACTAATCGAAATAAACCAGTTAGAATGTTTAATTGTTGAAACAGGTAGTACAAACAAATTATAAATGTGAGAGAGCCGATCAGAAATAGAGGTCAAAATGACATCAATGATCAGTTTATAGAATTCCTATACCACATTAGATTATTCGGAAAACCGTCTAAATACAGCTATAAATTGCGTGTGTTCGACAGAGGTTCATTATTTTGTTCAGCCCAGAAAACGCGGAGATAATTAAATTAATGGACAGTGTTATGTACATCATGTTACATTCCAAACAAACAGAAACAAATAAAATATCGATATCGCAGAAATAATATTATTATATTAGGCGTGTTTTTCGGAAATTGAGAAAAGTTTAACGATCATGAAACCACGACGTTTGTTCAATATAAATTATAGTGTTTCTACAAAACACAGTACGTAAATATTATAGTGTTTAAAAAATATCAATAACATGTAATTGTCATTTTATTTACAAAATAAATTCAATCACCTCCTATGATTCATCTCATACATTATATTATTTTATTGTTATATTTAAAAAATAATATTATTTTCCAAATGTAACGAAAAAAAAATGACAAATGACTTAAATGGAGTTAAGTCAGAGGCGGTTTGAAATATTTAAGTCAACGCTTCAAGTAGTACAAAATACACCACTCCACCCCCTTAAAAAACAGGGCCCTTGTCTTGTGTGTTTTGGTCCCAAAATATTGTAAACGATATTGAAAATATATAATATGTAAACATATTATATTATAATTTTACGATACTTTTCCAGGCAGGACACTCAGCACCCATCCACCTGGCACCCACTAAATTGTTTGGTGGTTCAGTAAGCCATAAAATATATGTTTAAACCGCCTCTGAGTTAAGTAAACATACTTTTATTTGTAGGTATTATAAAATTATATGTATATTAAATCTATATCATATAAATTTGATATTATGATTGTTTTTGTCAAAACGATGGGTTCTTGCAGAAAAACGCAAAAAAAAAAAAAAATAAATGATTTTGTTTAAAATCTTCGATTTAATACAATGTTAAAAATTTCCGTTTTGTCGAACCACGGATGTGCTCGTTTACCTTCAGAACTTAAAAAATTTTATGGAATTTAAAACAAATGTCATATATGAAGGTGTTTTGAAATACTGTCACTATAATAATAATATCGTTCTGACAAAAAAATGGAAAAAAATCCTACCGAGTGTGTTTGATAAGTGATGTACTCTGAACGTATGACTACGCAAACGCAATTTTTTTTTCTAAATTTCAATAGACATTGGTATAAGGCATTTTGTTATCAGTTTGTATTAAGTAGGTAACATGAATAATGAATATTTATATAACTACGCGTTTTAACCTTGCTTCCTAATGTAAATTATTATAGTTAATTACAAACTACTATATAAATATTGTATATTTTACAGTCATATTGATGTGATGCAATTTTAATCGAAAATCATTACTGACTCTTTGTTCCATTCGTGGTTATACTTTAAAAAATACGATCATTTTTACTTAAAATACTACCATTTTTATTATTATTATTTATTATTTATTATTTATTTATTTATTATTTATTTATTTATTATTTATTATTTATTATTGTTTTTCAGGTCAGCGTTATAAAAAAATATGTATTCGTTCGTTCGTTGTGCAACACGCGTTAATGATTTATTTTTTTCCAAATCCGCGTATTTATTCCAAGAACATCATTTAGCTTACGTCAGTTAGTTATTTTAAGGAACGTAGATTAAATGATAAATAATTGCAAGTATTATCAGATTAGAACATCTCAAAGTTCACAATGTGCTTCACAATATCTTGAAAACGATTAAAATGAATGACATTTTTAAAGTAATTGCATGTATAACACCAGTGGCGCACAAGTAATTTTGTTGAGTTGTAGCAAAGCATTTTCCCTCTCTTTTAAGATCTGAAGTACAAACTCCACTAACAATTTAAAATAATCAAAAAATTTTATAAATTTATGTAGGTCCTTAAATTATACAACTATAAACTAAGAAAAGTTTTTTTTTTTTTTTTTTTATCACTTAAATTTCTTAAATATGTTTATTTTAAGTACAAGTGTCGGTATAATATCGATAGTTGCAATATTCATAGTTTAAAGTTTGAATTGTTCATGAATTTATCATACAAACATACAGCATTCATATGTTTTTTAGGTCTCGATATGATTTAAATAAATCCTTTTCCTCGACTAGTCGAAACTCAATCTGCTTGTTAAATAATTAAGATTGATGTTCTTACACAGAATAGATACAAAATTTCTTCTGTTGTGCGGTTCATACTTCAGATTTGAGTAGTAACTGGACCCCTCCTCTCGGGGCATGTGTAGCAAATTGCTACACTTGGGTATAAGCCTGGGAGCCACTGGAAAACACTCGTATAATAAGTGAAATTATCTTATGTTTTGAAGCCTTTTGCTGATATTTATAAAGGTTTGACCATGGCAAAAAAAAAAAGTTTTCGAAAATTTGACCACTAACGTAACAATAATATCCGATAAATAAATTTATTTTTAATGAAGTAATATATTATGTAAAAATTGGAGCAGTCCTACGTGCATTCCGGAGTGAATCAAGGATAAAAAAAAAACATGTCCTTTGCTATGGTCGAACGTTTAAATTTGATGTATTGATTAACAGTTATTAAAAATACTTAAGTATTAAAATTAAATTTTTTAATCAATTCGTTGCGTTAAAATCAATTATGCATTTTTACAAACATTCAAATGTTGTACCTACGCGCACTATTCAATATTTATTCGTGTAACTACCTATTTGTTATACAGAGAACAACAATTGTTGTCATTGAGATTGAAACTTCTTACCACTTAAACGATACCATATCAAAAGGCTTTTAATTTTCCTTATACGTATTGAAATTTGAAAATTAGAACCAAAATGATAAAACAGTGTTAATGTACTTATTTAAATCTCATTCAGACGAATTTCCAATCAGGTAAATAGTGTGTACTTATGCGTCTTATACTTTTGTTCTAATAAGTTATATTTATAATATATGAAATAATATCGTTTGGAGAATTCCGTGAAACTGCGTGTTTATAGGTTCGGTACAAAATGCAATTTTATTTCCTTTTTTTTTTTTTCAATGGTTTCTATATTGTATTAAAAAACAGTAAGTATATTTACTGATTAAAAATGCAGTGAATTGATTTTGTTTTCAATTTGGTTTTGAAATTAAAAATTTCATTGAACAGATTTTTACAAAATTTTTTATATCATAATATTGAAAGATATTATTGGGAAAGGTACACGTGTAATATACGAAAATTGTTCAAATAATAAATTATGTGATTTTAATTACCGGTAATTATCCGAATACGATATAATATAAAACTTTTAGTTGTATTTTGTACAATTTTTTTTTTTTTTTTTTAATGCAATGTTCTTTCTGAACTAAAAATAATGCTGATTTCGAATCCGAAAAAGAGCCGCGTCATGAATTAAAAAAAAAAAAAAAACAATACAAACATAGTGACCCGTTCCAAACAACAGATATAGCTCCGAGTCGGTAAAAACATTTTTGTTTCCGAATAATTTTCGTTTGTTTTTAAATTTAAAAATACAAACTGATCCTTATATAATTTTTCTGATCCATCACGTTCGTCCCGATAAAATTTGTTACATAAACACTGCGTGTGCTGTATTTGCCCGTAAAAGGTCATATGACTAACACATAATTGGTTTAGATATCCTAACATTAACGATTATTCGATCAAATCGAAAAACCTAACGAGTACTACGATAAAAGACGATCACAAAGGAGTATGAATCACGTGTTTTACATTGTTATTTTAAATTGTACGTAAGTTCAAATGCTTCATCACGCATACTTTTAGGTCATAGTAACAAATTGTATTCAACAAACATTCGATAACTTTAACGTGAACCATTTTAGTTCTTAATTTTCATTTTTATTTTTATAGAGTTCAAAGTAGCAAATTATTGTTATTTACTCTGTTTGATTTCATTTCCTCTAACATTAAAATCGGTTAAATATTTTCAACTATTCGTAAAAGAAACCGCCGATGTTTATTTTTTTTACCGAAAAAACACATTTTCGGAATAATTTTTCATACGGTTGTAGTCTCGACGTTTCCTTTTCGGTTTTCGGTCAAAAAATGTGACGTATAAACGTTAAACGAAAGCACTTTGCGATTTAGACTAAGCGTTGCCCCGTGGTTACTGCAGTTCGGTCGCGTACACAAAATCAACGTTTATATTTACGTTTAAAAAATGTATTTGCCATCTTTGTTCATACGACAACTGCAAGTTGGTACCCGCGACTTAAAATGGGGATTTTTCGAAATATAACGCTTAAACGGTTAAAAAGAGAAAAACATTATTTATTTGCGGTCGTCGGTTTGTTACTCCAAGAAATACAAAGAACCAGGACCACAACGGGTCAGAACAACTTTAGACGTGGTTTATTTGCGCTTTTTTGAAATGACAAGTGTATGTGACCTGGTAGTCTTGTTAGTTTTCAGAAATTTTATATTTTATTCTCTACATTTTTTACATTTGTGTTCATTTACACAACATTATGTGTTATGTGTCTAATAATATTATGTTGAATCGATAATTAGTTTTAAAACTATTATAAATCGTCTTTAGGCTCATTAAACAACGCGCTCGTCATTCAATAATTGATGAAAGTATTTTTAAATTTTTTTTTTCATACAATTATTTTGTTGTTCGTAAACATAATCGATTACCTGTTAATAAATGCCAGTTATGTAACATAAATCATTGTCAACAAGTGTATAATGACCATTAAATAAAACGTTACCTGCGGAAAATTAACTATAATGGCATTCGAACTGTATTTTATTCAATCCAAAATAACGGGGAAAAAAAAAAAATAACGAATAAAAAACGCTCTTTTATTTGGAAATTTCAGTTTAAGAAATCACATATGAATAGGAAATTCTCAACTTACTCACTCGTAATTTCTATAAAGTCCCTATAGAAGTCTACTGCTGTGGACATTTTTCGACTGTGAACAAAAAAAAAAACCTAAATTCGTTATTTTTAGATTCTGAGCGACTAGAATTTAAAATTTTTAAATTTACAATTTTTTTTTCTGTTATCAACTTTTTGCATAAAAGGAATGCTCCGATTTTCAAAGTCAGGAACTTTTCTATAAAGCTCCGATTTTTACGTTGAATAACACATAAAAGTTGGGATTTCGGTATTTTATTTTATTTTATATGAAATATTTTTTGTCAATTTGATTATTTTCTGAGTTATGTGTCAAAAACAACGAAAACTGCGAAATCGTTGACTTAATCTAACGTTATAAAAATTATTCCTTGTCGTTATCAAACTTTTATTTACTAAATTCATTTAATAAGTTATAAAAGATTGAAAAAAACTTGAACTAAGTATAATTTATTATTATTATTTTTTTTTTTTTTTTATGTATAAAAGGAGTAATTCGCGATTTTTTTTGTTTTCAACAAAGATTATTAGATTAGATAGCTTGCTTAGAATCGTTTTTTTTTTTTAATGCAATGATTTATTGTCGCTATCAGATATTAAATATTACGGATTAACTGCCCCTTTGAAACCAACGATCTACCCAAAGCGTAATTGCAACTGCACTTTTACCTAGTTCTTTTTTAAATTTTAGTCCTAAATTCATAGATTTTGCTTGACTGCTTAAAATATTTATATTCATAAAATATTTTACAATATTATATTTTATTATTTTATAATATAATTCATTAAATTAACTAAACTCTAATATCTTCAACAAATTCGATTTTCAACTGAATCCGTGCAGTTCGCGGTTGGGACCGCATCTATAGTCAAGCCAACCGAAACACTATCGAAATAATTGAAAATTTATCGTGGTGGTTATTTGGGGACTTTGTCAGTAACAACATACGTCGTATTTCTCTGTAGGTATATCGTTTAATTTTGAAATCGTTCGATAAATAATCGTTGTACCAATAAATATATGACTTATATCTTAGAGAATTTGCGGTGTGTTTAAGCAAATATTTCGCTGTTATTTTGAATTTTACGTGTATATAATATTCACTCGATAAATCGACAAAAATAACGGTAGAAAAGCCCGAATCGAAGTGGATTGGAGATTTTGTTCTTCCATTTAATTTTGCTTGTAATATCATGGGTTAAATGGAACTATCGTAGTTATTTAACACCCTCGACAATTGTTAAAAAAAAAATTGTTAAAAAAAAGGAAAAACGAGCACGCGAAATTGTAAAACAGTTTTGGAAATTTTGACTTGACAGTGTTTATATGTATCACACTTAATATTTAAGAAATAAACAAAATTTCAAAAAATACTAAAAACATAGTACAATTTTGGGCAATTTGCCATACATTTTTAGAAGGTTTATACGAAACAGTCGGAACAACTGTATAACTATCCGAAAAACCATCACACATCTATTGTCAAATCGGTCTCTATAGTTTTAAATTTGGAAAACTGGATTTCGTTCTCATAAAAAAAAAGTTTTTGTTCTTTAACATTTAAAATACGTCGTTCAATTAACCCTTGTACCGTTTTGATAAGAGTTTTTGTAAAGGATACCTTAGACATTATTTTGTTCTTTCTTAAAGAAGTACATCGTAAAATTGTTTCAATTAAACGAGCGCCAATCCCTTTTAATGTTATCGAATTAACTGAAACGCGAATAAATGTCAAACGATCAACTAGATTATCGCATAGAATCCTTTTATCTCCGGAGACATATTATGAAACTAACCGGTTTATGTTAATTTAAAATTATTTATACTATGTGTTGTTTTCAAAAAAAAAAAAAAAAAATAAGAAGCAATACTATAATAAAAATTGTGTTTATACGCGTTGAATTAAATTTGCATAGTATAATGTGTCCACGATCCAAAAAGAAAAACAGACAAATTTGAGTCGGACCGTTTCGTTGAACATTGTTTTCCACCCAAAAGGCTTACATTATATATTTTCGTTAAAATAGTTGGTATACGTCATAGACATATAATTAATCTATGGACTGCACGTATCTCACTTTTAACACACAAGTACTTGTTGTCAATATAACGCGAGGCCTTTCATAGATGAAATAAGTTTTATCCTTTTTTTTTTTCCATGAAAAATAATGATTTTATCAAGTTTTAAGCTTATTATTATTTACTTTTCATGAAACAATCAAATGGCAAACGACCGAATGAAGCAAATTTAACAAAACCAAGATTATTGCACTTAATTAGGATCATGATAATTGTCAATCCGTCGTTGTTGACGCTATGAGCGATTCGCTAACACGATTGCCATTTTTGGAACCACTGATTCAAATGTCATTTTATCGCGTCAAAATTAAAAATACACATTTTTGACTTGTTAAAAAACATAATTATGGAACAAAATAATGATTTAAAATAATTAAACAATTTTTATATTGTCTCAAAGTAAAAATGCTGACATTTTCAGTGAATTATGGCATTGGATGACACGGATTACGGCACCACCGCGCCACAGTGCAACCATTCGCGGCATCACTACGTCTGAAAAATGGGCAAAAAAATAATATAGAAAACACGTTCGTCAAATTCTTCCTTTTGCCCTTTTTAGTTTCAGTTTTATAATTTTTTTTCAATAACATATGAACGAAATGGTCGCACGTCAACAGTAGTGTTACAAATTTAACGTCAACGGGTTGAAAAACGCTTTGATGTAGAACGAGTTATTATAAATAAAACAATTTTCTTTCTGTTAAAATATTTTTGTACCTTTACCAGCCGTATAATATATAATATAATAGTACACTTTGCGCATAAAGTTAACCGCGTGCGATCTTTCGGTAGTCGTGGAACTCAGAACGATATAATAATAATTACAAGTCTAAGTGTCTGGGAAAGTTTGACTTCTCGTTTCCCGTTCTCACTAATTTTCATTATTTCCGTAAAACTTTGCAAAGTTAAAAATTATCCCGGTAAATTTAACCGTAATTCCCAAAAGTGTACGGAACGCGCTAAATCATTAGGCGACACGGTGACTGTAATGTGCAATATTACAATACAATATAGTTGATTTCAACGATAATTCGTTCAAACGCTTAACAGTTCATTACTCTTATCAACGCTGGAATGACGGAAAACTCTTTTTCAGCTGAGCGACGTGATGAAGTTATAGTCGAAAAAAATAAAAAATTTACTCGAATTTCTCTATTTCGTCTTGGCATAGATAACGCGTACGACTGCGGCTGTTCGGTGAGTAGTAAAATATTATATAATGTTTTGAACATTTTCTGAGTTATGGGCCGAAATTGAAAAATTACCAAATTCGATTTTTGTGTTTTTTGATCTGATCCACCCCCGATATAATAAAGTTTATTAGAAGTAAGAACACGAAATAAATGTAAAGACTTATTTAAAGAATACGATAATAACTCTAGAGATACCTCCAATTTCTTGAATGACATAGTATATTTAGTAGAAACAAATGACATTCATATAACATCATATTATTAAAAAAAAATTTTAAAATTTTTACTAAAACCAATCAACTTTACTGAAGTGAATAATAAATAAATAATTAATAAAATACTTTTTTTGATAAATATTTTATTTAAATAAAAATGGATGTTTAGTTATTGCATATTTTGACCATTGGATATTTTGGATTAGAAATTTTAACCGATCGCCGATTTCTTTGTGAAAAAGTTATGTGTTTTTTTTTTTTTTTTTAGAAAAAGTGAGTTCCTTCTAGTCAAAAAATTCTCTCTTACCGTCCGTAATTATTTTATTTAGTTGTGTTTTTACCTTGTTATCTTTCATCTTTGTACAACACGTCGCAGACAATAAACAACGATTGACAAACGTCCTAGCAACAGACTGTATAAATCCACGTTTAAAATAAATTGAAACGTTGACGTGCAAACTATATAAACCAGAGAAGCAGAGCGAGGTAATCAAAATCCCAATCTTCTCCGGTGACAGGTTTAAGGTTACCCACGGACGTTGTTACTAACCAAATCGTATTTCATTCGTGTTATACGTAATATTCACTCATAAATTTTACGAAAAAAAAGTCGGTCGATCGTGTAGATATAAAATTATATTTTGTTTGTTGTTTGTGTACACAGTGTAGAGTTATTGGTAATTGACGATACATGACCACCAAAGGGAAAACGATTGTACGATCACTGTTGATCACGTGGGTAGTTTGACGGAGTAGTGACTACGCTTTGGATGGGTCATTGGTACGGAAGTCGTGGATCAAATTTATTATTTTATATCTGAAAGCAACGATTAATCATTGCCTTCGAGAAAACAATTCTGAGCGAGCTCCAGAGTACATTCTGGTAAAACCGTATTTAACAAAAAATATCAGTTTTGTTAAACCACTGATACCACCAGAAATACGACTCTTTTAAGTAATCGCTACACCATAAACAACTTCTCACTGACCTCAAATTTACTCCTTTTTTTTCCTTCCTTCCTTTATTTTTGTCATGCTATACAACGTTTAATATGTTATCGTGTATGAAAGGTATTTTTAAATTTTTAGCGCTATGATAATATTTTTTTGATCGGACGTACCCAGCTCTGGCCGTCAAAGTGTTCACAAAAATAAAAAAAACATGTTATCGAAAAATGTTTGTAACAAATATCAACTATTTTGTGGTATTTAACGTGAAAATCAGAGTGCTTTTTCTACACGAAAACGTTATCACAAACATAAAAATTTTTCAATTTTGCCGCAAAATTATCAATTTTATTTAGGGTACAACTCAAAAACTAAGCGAAATTTCAAACAAAATTGGCAGCGAAATATCACCAGAGTTCATATACTTATGTGGAAAATTACCGACTTTAAAAATAGGAGCATTCTTTCTACCAAAACAAGTGTTGACAGAAAAAAAAAATTAACACCGTCGTAAAAACAAAACGTTCAACAAAGTCTAACACGTTACAATAATTATCAGATCTATTGTAAATACACACTGCAAGGGGTGGCCGATTTTCAAAGCCGTGGTATATCGAACTTAAACTTCCATAAATAAGTGATACCCGCCCGAATCAGTGCCCTAGCGACCAAGCGGAGTTGTTATTCCCACCCGACCTAGAATTTACTACATTTCCTCCCGTCCCTTTGTTTTCTCCCCTTGCTCGTATGATTGTTCGGATCGTAAAAAAAAAAACGTTTTCCACTTAATAAGCTCGTTACACTAAATCAACCGCACGGTTATCTGCAGAAATTTCGTATTACATTTTGGTACGTGAAATAATAACTGTGTTATTATTATTATTATTGTTTTTTTACTACGGCACAGAAGTTATAAGTACCTGCGAACGCGGCCTCCGAAGAAAGTTTTTATCGTTCTCCCGATGCACGTTTCAGCGTCAGACTGAAGGGCCCGACGTAGTATCTCGAGGGCTAATTTAAAATGTCTCGTTGTTTTCGCTAATTTTTTACACCGTTTTCTCATACCGTTTTTCTTATTGTAGTTTTTTTTTTTTTTTTTTTCGTTTCTTCGTTTTTGTCTTCCTTAATCGGGCAATTTATCACGTTTTTTCGCCGTGCGTTTACGCCGCGTCGTAGTGTACAGGCACTTTTGAAGAGGAAAAAAAAATACGAATTTTACGTTTATATTTCCCCGTACCCTAGTGCGACTAATCCGTTTAACGATGTCCGTGCAGATTAATGTAAAAAATGAACAATTTAACGTCTCGCTCGAGTACCTGAACACACTTATCGTTTAGCATAACCTATTTTTCCCCAATCTTACGACGCGAGAGTGATGCGTTCTCGCGTTAAGAACAATTTTACCAAAATAAATATATAGTAATGTTTAAAAGTTATCGGAGTGCGAATTCGTAGTGGATATCTACGTTTTACAGATTTTTTTTTTTTTTTTTTACTGTACGAATTGCTCGAAAAGTCTATCATATTATTATAATATAAGAGGATTGTAATTGATAAAAATTATAATCGTGTGTAGTACTTGATTTAGTTTCTGTAAAAAATAATGAAAAATAAAACGAATCCTTCCACTCGTGGTCATTACGTGTTTACATCAAATGATACCATATAAATATTTTTGTGTGATCACTTTTTAATACGTGTTATGTAAAAAAGTAATGTTTTTAAAAATTTTCAAGGAAAATTATTACATCTACATTTTTAGAAAATTGCATCTTTCCGATTTTCAAAATATAAAATAATTACGATAAATTCAACGCCGTCGTATTTTTGTGTACTAGAACACACGCAGTTAAGGGCACTACAGAAAATATAAAAACTTTCTCCTAAAATGCATGACTTATTTACGTATAGATCTGAATGGGAAAAAATACTGCAAAAAATAAATGAATTATTGTCAAATTCCGTTAAAAATATGATAGTATTCGACATATACAATTTTTATAAACGCTGTGTATACTATAAAAATAATATGATGTACTATTTATTGAGGTTTTAGATCGTAAATTAGATTTTTGTGAAAAATTCGCAATATGATTTTCAAAAAGTTTTATTATTATTTTCGTTTCTCGCATTTAGAGCGTTGTAAATGTTTCAAAAATTAATTCATTTAAAATCATTTAAACAAAAAAAATTTGCGTTGTTATCTTCTAGAAAGTAAAAAAGGACTGAAACGTAATTAATACAAAAAACAAAAAATAAAACCGATCGATAAGTATACCTTTCTGCAGTTTGCAATCGGTGCGATAACTAGTCTTAATTTTATTCCATTTTTTAATGTTTTTTTCGACGTTTACATTTTTTTTTTTTTTTGGAGTTTTTGTGCCGATACAAAATCGATACCGCGGTGTTGCCGCTTCTGTGAAAAACGTATACAAATACAAGTTGTCGGATCGATATTTTTATCGGGCGATCCAAATAAAGTCCACGATAAATTACGTCGTGATCGACCCACATTTAAACGCTCCTGTCTGTGTATATACCACCCGGCTTAAGTTGATACCGGTGACCGCAAACCGCGTATTACAGTCGACGTACAACGCATATCGTTATATTTTATTATCTCAACGCGAAACGTGACATAAAAACGTTTCGTCAAAATGCCAATTGAATGAACAACAAATACTAACTATCTTTTTTTTTGTTCTCTAAATTTCTTTAGTTAAACACGGCTTAAACACATTGCTGAATTGAGCAACATCAAACGAGATCACTAATATCAAAATAATACAATACCATGTTTACAAACAAACGGGGTAAATCGCTTGAAGAAACGCGGCTCACCGCCGACACACACGTTTCAAAACATATATTTTTGTATACGATGATCATTATTTTCGGTAATCGGTTAAAATCTCAACTAAATCGTACTTTTTTTCGATAATAGTTTTTCCGAAAGTATGTCAAATCAATACCGAAATATTTACACAATATTGTTATTGATTGGTTTAAAACGCTATAAAAATTTTAAAAATATATAGAATTTAATCGAAAATGTGAGGGTTCCGCATTCGTAGTAAGCCTCTGTATCCTAAGTAGCCAAATTTGAATCATCTTTGAACAATTCAATATAATATTGTGCGTAAACATTTACATATTTTATGAAACCATTTTCAGAAAAGTTTGTACCGAGAAAAGAAGAAAAATAAAGATACGATTAACACTAGATATATAGTTAAGATAAACGTTTATAAACAAAAAATCAAGTGTAAACCGACTTTTAAAATTCACCATTTATAGGAAATCATATAGGATGGTTAACTTGCTATAAAGTTACGATTCTTTTAACGGAAAATCTAAGGTTTTTTTTAAAAAAACAAAAACAGTAAAAATTAACGAACCGAAACATTAATTAAAAGTTCTGTAGGTACATCACTTGATTTTTTTACAAAATTGATTATCAAATATTAATGACAAATGCTTACACATACCATTGATAACGATTTGCAATAGTTTCAAATAGTTTGAATTACTTTACAAATTTAGTTTTTTTTTCCATTTTCGAGCATAATTTAAAAACCTAGTAAAATGTCGACAGATTCTTTAAAAAAAGTCTGCGTTCAGTTATTCCTGCCTTTTGAAGTGACTCTGCTATCCGTGAAAGTAAGGCGGAACAAATTGAAAACAACATAATAAACCACAATATTATTACTATTAATATCACTCGTTACGCTCAGAATTTCAAATGGGTCACACGAACACCAGTAATTGCTTTATGTTTCGTCGGTGCGTCGGGGATTAGGGCGAAACCATTTAAATTTAAGTTTTATAATCTGGATAAGAGTTGAATTATGTTACGATGACACTGCTTAGTTATACTGGTTTAAACGTTATTTTTGCAAATTATTATTTCCATCGTAAAATTATGCACTGCAATTTCCAAACGTAATTGGTTTTATCTAAAACCATGTACGGTAACGATAGCGAAGTGCCCGTCTTGAGTCTTACGTCTGTCTAAAGACGAAATTGGAAAATGTACTATAACAGAGGAGAGGGTGCTTAGTAATAATTGCAAAAGTATGAAATTAAATTTAAACTACGTCGCTTTCGACAATCTTCAATAAAAATATCCGTAAAAAGAAGTCTGAAATCAACTAAAGTTATTAAACTAGCCATTAAAATGTATGCTAGGCATGCGTTAAAATGAATAAAACAAATGATCGTAAAACAAGTAACGAGATATGTACAAATATTTTTTTTTTTGTACAATGTTTCAAAAATGTATACTCGCTTAAACGAAATTAATAACAAGAAAAATTAATTAAGCCAAATCGATAATACCCCGAGTCACCAGAATTAATCAAATTTAGTAACTAGTTTACCATGTACGAAATCGAATTTTCTATAGATATTTTCCGTTATCAAAAGAAATTTAGTTAGTGATCTGCAACGTTTCCATCGTGGTTCGGTATGAGCATGAAATACATAAGTAATATTATAGTGACTGTAAGCCACCAAATCGTTTTGTGCAATGTATACCCAAATAATTCTGAAAAGTTATTATATAGGCAACTTATTATACATTTTGTTTTGTAGTTTGAAACAATAAACACATTCTGCAGTACCTTACAGATCAAACAAAGTATCCGAGTCTAAAGTTTTGTTAATTTGGTGTATATAACACGTACATTTTTTTTTTAAGTTCAATTTATCTTAAATAATAAAATATTCTATATTTTTGAAAAATTAAAATTACAGTACACCTACTTAATTTAATTCAAAAAAATCATAATTTTGTTTCCCACAAAACATTAAAATGTTATTAAGCTACTCAAATAGTTTTACAGAATCAAAATCACCTTTAAATTAGTGTACTTTGATTTTTGTATAGCTTATTGATCTAAATAAGGAATATATTAAAAGTGTAACCAGAAAAAAAAATACAGCAAAAAAATTTCTACCCTTTTTTATTCAATAACATAAAGTGTGGTCCCTGAAATATTTTATATACTCACGGTTCTAAGACCTTGGATAAGACACTACCGGTTAACGAAGAATATATTGAGTGATTCTGCAGAAAACTCAGAAACTTTTAAATATTTTTGCCTGAGGACAAAAAGGTTGTGTGTGTGGTCGAGTAGATGATCAAAAACCGTTCACGAAACGCATTTTAGGTTTCAAAAAATATTTTCTTGTACTCCCGACCGTTTGTTTAACTATTTGTGGTACGTAGAACCGTTTTAAAATTAATATTTTGCTTTAGAACTTTTTCCAAACTTGTTTTTTTTCGTCATTTTAGATCTTTATTTTACATGTACATTGTTCACAAATTGCAAATTTGGATTTATTTCGAATTTGTCATTTCCAAATATTTCTTCTTTAGAAGTTTTTGCTAACCCATTGAATATTAATTAAATTTACTTTTTAATCGTAACTACTTATAGAACGTTTTAAAACTTTGTTACTTTTTTAAAATTCAGCTTTTTTTTGTGCATCACGATCAATTTTTAAGAAATTTTTTTTCAAAAAAATGACTACATACAAAACTTTCACTCTCGGATGACGATTGGTCAATTTCATCGATATTGTTTCGTAAAATTTCTGATCGTTAGTATTATATATCGCCTTGAATTTTCAATAATTCTATCTTAACTACTTATTCCTCATTACGTGGTTGGATTATTAAATAAAATTTTAAAATCTTCAATTGACACAAGTTTGGTTTTATAAACGCTTTTATATCGTTATTTTAATTTTACAAAGATATGTGTTTTTATTTTTTTATTTTTTTATTTATTTTTTTTTTTTTGTGTCTGTGGCACGTGTAACTCCTAGGTAATTGCTCTGATGTTTACCGAACAACAGTCCCTCTTTCCGGTAGATAATTTTTTATCCTTGGTGCATTATTGATTATGTTTTTTCGAAATTTTCAATTCCAAAAAAGTTTTTCATGAAAAACAAAAAAAAAAAAAATTAAGAAAAAACGGAAAACGCATTTTTGACAAAATCAATTTTGTTAATTAGTCATATCTCCCAAAATAATGATTGTAAAAACTCGATATTTTCATTTAATATTAGCGTTGGTAATGTACAGGTGTGAAGCAAATTTCAAAATATTTCACACATTTTTGAGCTAAATATAGAACTTTGAAATTTTCAAAAATTTTAAAAACGGTGTGTTTGCAGATGGGTGTGATCGAACGAGCTTAAGGAAGCACACGGATAATTTTAAGTAGGTGCAGCGAAAAAAAAAAGAAAATAAAAGCCAGAAAAAAAAGAGGAAAAACAGTTTAAGGTACATTGTTCCGGTTTAGAAGTAATGTATTTAAAAAGTCTCCGGAATTGTGGCTGTTTTCGCACGCGATTCGACCGTTATTATAATAATATTTTTATATTGTAATACGCGAAATCCGTCACATAACTTTTCGGATTTCTGAAACAACCCTGTGTGACTTAAGTACGCCGCACAAAACATCAAAAATTTATAATATTTTTTTGTGTTATAAATCGTACTACACAAAGCGAGTACGCGTTTTATGCGTGTTTCCGTTTTTTCAGCTCCCGTTTTCGCCATATATTATACAGATGTAACTTGAGGAGGCGAACCCGACAAACGTTTGTACTATAAATAACACTGTTGTAATATGCAGGTTTCGAGGAAGAACGACAACGTTCGCGGCCTTTGAATTTAAATAATTATAATTTAAATAGTATTTGCTATTGTGGGTATACCGGTAAGTAACACTGGTAGTTTTATACCAGGGCTGAGAGGGAAAGGGTTCGATTGGTTGACCGACTCCTTCGGGATTATTTTTATTATTTTAACCCGTTGCTATTAGCAGTTTTTATTTGCTCGCACAATCGCCATTCTTGAAACCGTCGATTCGAACGTCATTTTATCGTGTCGAAATTAATAACATGCATTTTCTACTTGTTTAACAAAAATAATTACGGAACAAAACAATGATTTAAAAAAAAATTAAACAATTTTTATTTTGTCCCAGAGTGACGATGCTGAATTTTGTAGTGCATTAGGGCATTAGACGGCACGAATTACGGCACCGCCGCGCCACAGTGCATCCAATCGATTCGTGGCATCTGCAGTATGGGCAACGTAATATAGGAAATACGTTCTTCACATTCATTCTTTTGTTCTTTTTAACGCCATTTTTAGTTTTTAATAATTATGATATTTAAATTTGTGAGCGAATCTCTCACACGTCAACAGTATTGTGACGAATTTAACGTCACTAACGACGGATTAAGTGTGTGTTTTGCGAAAAATTGAGAACCGTAGTGTTATTCGTGATCCATACGTTTAGAATTTTCAAAAAAATGTGTACAACTAATGCATAAAAAATAAAGTCCTTTGATTGATTGTATTTTTTTTTTTCTACGGTGCACTCACAATATCAAATTGTAATTTTTAAAATAAAAAATTTTCAAACTAAAATATTTTTCTAACATATATATATATATATATATATATATATATATATATATATATATATAACGATATTTTAGTTTGTTTCGTATACATTTAACTATGTTAGGTATGTTTCTCAAAATTACCATCATACATGCGTAACTGGTATTTCTATGAGCACATTTGAACTTATAGAATTGGTTTGTCATTTATTATACAACAATCAACTGTAATATTTTAACTGATTCAAGGGTATAATATAGTAAATGTTCATACTGAGTTAATCTAAATTGTTTGAGAGTGGATTTTATAGGTTTGATTTATAATTAATAGATAAATATTTACCAATTAATTCGCTCCAACTATTTAAGTTGTCTGTGGTTTAATTTCGAGGCAGAAAGAATCGTCTTTCTATTATATTTATACAATATGCTTATATAAAAAAAGTAAATTTGGAAAATCAAAAATACGTTTTAGATCGTACTAGACCCACGTTATATGTATGAAATAAGACCTAGGTGATAAAAAAATTCAATAGTTTATAATTTTTTTTTAAGTAGAATAAACCTAATTTAGTGAAAGTGATAAAATCAAATTTATTTTCTAATCAAGAATAATAGTAGGCGCGTGTTCGATATTAGTTCGCAAAGCTAAAATGTGTTTTATAACATCAATTATTTGTTCAACGTGCAAGCATCATATATCATCAATAAAAAAAAAAAAAACAAAACATTCAACTTGCCAACTGATTAATAATATTAATGCTTTCAGCCTAATACAATCGTAATGATTTTTTCAGAAACATACGAGATTAAATTAAGTTGCATTTTTCCTTGTAATTGCCTGAATTTTACCGGATGGCGTTCTAAGCACATACGTTTCCGCGGCCCCACCTTTTTTGAATTTCACAAACAAATTTACATGGCAAATTAGTATGCCGTTAGTATGAATTCCTAAGCATAATCCTATAATTCCTACGGTTCCTCCCAGCCCGTAAATAACTAATTATTGAGGGTGAGCCTTAAAAAACGGTTTTACTGTCCCATTCCGAGCTTGAAGTTCACTTTTCGTTCATTTTTTACCACTAAAATTTAGTACGCGATTAGTATGAATTCTTTATATATTTTTTGAATACATTTTCACCCCCAAAATAAAAATAATACCTCGGAGGGTGGCAGAAATATAAGACTATGCTTATGAATTCAATTTTTTTTATAAAATTCAAAAAGGGTGGAGTTAGGTGAACGTACATGTTCTAAGCACGAATCTTACGATATTTTGACATTATTTATAGTTTATAATGACGTGATCTCTGCGTTTACAGAGGGATTTCGCATCGGCTTTTTGAATACGATGCTATCGTCGTTGAACAAAAATCAATAACCATTCAGTAGTAGATAAAATTATGGCACCTATATCGTGACCGGCAACTGTAATATATCGTTTTTACGGACCTATATCATATATATATTTTGGGCACATCTTTTATACGACTCTGTTGTATTATTACCGTTGTTATTATTATTATTGTGTTCGGTACCGTGCTGCGGAATACTTGTAAAAAAAAAAAAAAAAAAAATGTGATATTGGTGAATCGAAAAGTGAAAAAATTGTATTATTATTGCGTTCCGCGCGACTGACGTGTGTCAGATCCGCCGAGCGGTAAAAGAACTTGGATAAAACGCATTTACCAACCGTTATTGGCGTCAAAAACATTTCGCGTGTGAAATACGAAAAATACTGTACTCGAAAAACCGTTAGTTGTTGAGATGAAAAACTGTCTCACGGTTTCAATTTTTCAAAATATTTTTTAAATCAAATTTTTCTCATCACGTATTATAGAAGAGAACAGGTTTCGTAGGGCGTGAAGAAGTGAATATTTTATACATTTTGGTAATTAATTGAAGTAGGTACTGTTGAATAATCACGACAATCGTTCGATTTTATGGTGGTTTTACGAGATTGAAAATATAAATCATAGCTTTGATGTAAAATACGCCAAAATAAACGTAGTGCAATCGTGGATGAGGAATGGTGCGATTTGATTGTTCCATGAAAAGTACAAAATGATAAGTCTAAATCTTATAATAATATAATATAATCATTATTTTTCATGAAAAAGGCATACAAATTTATTTCATCCATGACTGGCCTTACATAATATGTAATTTATATATTTTGTCAATCTTACAATAAAAAAAAAAAAACAATTTAAAATTTTTTTAAACCAAAAGCTCTATTGTGAGGTTTTGTTGTAACCATCCGACGGGAATTAAAATTACCATTTAGAAAATATGACAAAAGGTCAAAAAAAAAAAGTACAAAACCGTCCGGACGAATCTTTCCGATAATAGTTTCAGTCCTTTTGATCAAAAAACCAAAACGAGTTAATCAAAGACATGCCGCAACGAAAAATAACAATTATTTTCACCGTCCCAGTAAGTCAAAAAAATCTCAAAGATTAATGTGAAAAGCCTCTTTTAATATTAAGATAATATAATAAACTGATGTCGCTTCACCCCCAAGTGGTGCCGCCGTTCAATACTAAAGCGTGGCCACTCGTGAAACACTTAATTGTCGCCCCGTGGTAACACTGGCGAGCGAAATCAAAATTTTTTTTTGTTCACCAAAACGGTTGTCTGCGTCTATCGCGAGAAAACAATAAAAATTGAAATAATAATAATAATAATGTAACGACGGTAAAAACAATATAATATCGCAGTCGTTTCGACACGGCGAGTATTATACTAAAAGCTGTACTGTAAGTAAACACGTCGTGACGTCGATCCGGCGTTTCGGCGCGGCAAAAACCCGACCGTGGTTACAAAAACACGAAACGTTGTAACCGCGTAACCGCGTGTGCGAAACGTTCGCCAGAAATAATAAAAATATAATGTTTCGAGCACTTTTATTACCAACTGTGTTTAGTAGAGATACAATAAAACAAAAATATTTATAAAAATAAGATAAAGATTGAAGAACAATATATCTCGATACAGATAATGCGATAAAATATTTGACTTTTATACAACTGAAAATTAAAGGTAAAAATAATTTTTATCGAAATAATATACAATTTTAAATTCAACCGTCAAAAAAAATCACGACAATCTCACTTTTACGATCCTTACCGTCTATAACCAAAGAATTAGGAAAGAGGACCGAGAATAGTACATTATTTGAAACATTTTCTACCCGAAGTCGAAACACATTCGAAAAATGCTGCAACTAACTTGAAATGTTCACACGTCATTAGGACGGGTGGAATAAAATAAAATATTATTTGCTTTAATGAAAATTCGTATCTAAATAACATAGAATATTATTACATTTTATCTTATTAACTTATCTAGATGATTCCCAACACTATATACTTACCCAGTATCCAGTACGAATAGTGTTTAAAGATGTGAAATTTACTGGTAAAAATTGCTCGGTAAATTTACAGGGATTATTCACGTGAAATTTTGGTAAATTTATTCAAGGTAAGTATTTACACTTAAAACCTAAATAAAACCAAATTTTTTACAAAAATGAAATGTTAATGAACGCTTGTAAAACATGCAGTGAAATGATGTGTCACTCGATTTTAACAAAGACAAAATAAAAATAGTTTGGTAAAAAATCATCGGTAAAATGTACGTAAATTTACCTTAATACCTGTAAAATATCTTAACTCAAATGTGTCCACCCAAATTTCAGGTAATTTTTATTAATACGAACAAAATTGTGCGGAAAAATATAAAATTAATTTACTTTGGTACATCCGAATAGAAATTACGATAAATCATCTTAACACGATTAGGCATTTACGAGCTAAAAGGTTAACATTTAAACTATTTCTTTCAGTAAAGATAATTTTTGTTATTAAACTTATGAATGATTAATTTTGGATTTTAATTAACTTGAAACCTTTTCAACTTGAAATTTTTTTCCTTTTATCAACTTATTTATAACCTAACCTAACCTAACCTAATTTATTTTTGATTACTGTTTCAAATGAGTTAATTTAGATTGCATTTTATGAGACACTCAGACAGACAATTTCATTACAAAAAAATAAATACATGTAAAAGACATGTATATTATTAAAATATTTTTTTTTTTTATTTTAAATTAACTTAACATAGTTTACGTTAGGTTAATTTTAATAATGACTTCACTCAAATACTCGAAATCCTCATGAACTAATTTCTTAACTTGTAGGTTAACTTAATTACCTCACGTTTAACATAATAACCAACTTGGTCGGCCTTGAATAATATGAAAGATATAATATTTTACCAAAGACTAATAAATATCTGGTACAGAAATCAACTGACGCAAATTTAAATGAGATATTAATTGTATTTTGGTGATAATTAAATGGTACTTACCGAGTAATAAAGTTTTGAGGTACCTCATAAATAAATAAAAAATGTTTTTCAAACAAAATGTTTGTGTTCTTTAGTTTATTTCTGATACAATTCTTTTAAATACTTATTTATAATAATAACATACATACCTGGTATCCAGTAAAACACAATATTCTGTTTTTAAAAAACTAAATAGCAAAAATAGCATTACATTTTTATTTGTCCTCAAGTGCTGCACAATAACTATTTGTCTTTTGAGAGAAAATAAATTAAACGATAATTTATGACAATAAAATAGCTGGTAAAAAAAACAATTTTTTTTTTACAAGAGTAAAAGCAGATGCTGTAACACGTTTAAATAAGTTGAAGAAAATATATCATATTCTTAACTAAAAATTATTCACGGTTTCATAATAATATATAATATTTGCTTTCCGTCTCACCAAACAAAAAGTTCACGAACGAACCGTTACTTTAATCGTATTTTTCGTCGACCTTTTGTCGAAAGGTTTTCGCACATCGCTTTTGCCATTCATCCCGTAAATACTTTTCCAAAGTATTCATGTACAATATGTGGCGTCAATTTTTATATATTGAAAACTAAAAACACTAAGTACTTTTAAAATCCGCGATTTTCATAAATGTACCCGTTTCAGTTTCAAACACCTCATCTCCTGCTCAAGAAGCGCTGTTGAATGAAATAATCGAAATGTTTACCTGCAACAAAAACAAACAAAAACGTTTTAATAAAGTGCGATAGGAGTTTGAATGTTTTATTGCGTATTATTATGTTCTATCAAGTGAACAAGTTTTACTCGAAGAATTTGCCACATTTCGTCACATTACTACCTACTATTTCATTCAATTGCAAATGCGGATCGTCGATCACGGGGTGAGCCTTGGATTGTCAGAAATCCAATCCTCAAGAACGGTTACCATACCAAAGTGAGTGAAGCAAATGTTACATTTTTTAATATAGATTATAAACGCTAAATCTATAAGAATTTTTTGTAAAAAATTACATTGATTTACATTGAAAAACCTATTGATTGTTGTTACTGTTTACTAAAACGTTTTATTTTATAACTACAAAATAATGAGCAACTTTTGATGACATTTTAAATTAAAAATTTGAAACAAAAACACGTAATAAACACCCATATGATTGGCAATAATAATAAAACAATTATATAATATAAAACGATTTCGATCTAACTTTACGTATTTGTTGAAGACTGTCATTTGTATTCCACTAGTGAACTAGTAACCAATACCTACTGAATTAGATTGCTTTCAACGGATATTTATTAAAATGAACTATTCAAAAACGTACAGTGGCATTTGTAAGTTCATTTTTAACTTCCAAAATAATCAAAATAAAATATATGGTAGATTAGGGGTGTAATCGGGACGGTAATATAGTTTATTAAAGTAATTTTTGAGTAATAATAATTTCAAATTCAGTAACCATGATTCCTATAAAATGTAAATAAATCCTATATGATACATAAACTAAGGCTATTAATTATTTAGGCGTTAATTATTAACCAAAAAATAAGTTTGGTTTACTCGATATACGGTATACGTACACAATTTTATACATTTGATGAGAATAAAACATTATTCTTTATTAAATAATAATAATCTTCATAATAACCAACTATTTATCATGTTGTCATAATAATTTACGTATAAATTGAAAAATGTGCCTCTAAAGTCTAAATGAATGTCTTCATATACAAAAATTTACTAAAAAACGGTCTTTTACTAAGAAGTTTTGTAAAAACAAAATGTAATCTTAACGCATCTATATTTTATGTGTCGTTGTGTGATAAAGTAAGATGTCACTGGTGTGAGTGAGCTATTATTATTAACTTATTGGCCTGCCTAATTTCTGGAGTGTGTCTATATTACTGACACCTTAACGTCATTAATTGCAGACGCAGACATTATTGTACAAATATGGTTTTGCGGGCAAAACTCTCACGGAATTAACGTATTAAATCAGTTTTTTTTTTATAGTAAAAATGTCAAAGTTTTTGGCACAACGAACGAGTTTGAATTATTCATATACGTAGTAGTCTTGTGAAATGACCGTTAAATCGAGCAATTTTCGCGAAATATTCAACTGTATACAAAAAAACTAATGGTGCCGAAATTTAATGATGTCTCATTGACGTGCCCTAAAAAATGTTCTTTTCTACAAGACGAAAAAATCTGGTTTTACAAGCAATAAAATTTGAGTTCATGAAAGTGTTTTCCGCTAAACGATTTTTTTGGATAGTACTTGACTTTAAAGGGCCTCTTCTCCTCTGTATATTTTAGACGTAAAACATGTCTGGTGAGTATCATAAGTACGTCCAATGCGTTGTGACTTCGCAAACTACTTTCAGAATGTATAAAAAATAATTTTTCTACAAATATTATGTAGATGGAACTAGCAAAAGTCTTTAAGTGGCACATAATTTAATTTAAGGGTCTTTAATACACGATTTTGTAGCGAAATTTTTGGTATTTTATACGACTACGGATAACTCGATAATAATAACAATAATAATTTTTTACAATCATATAAACATTGTATAAATCTGTAATACTATTTAAATAAGACATTTGCGGAAAAACGATACTGAATAAATCAAAATTCTTTAAAGCCCGTACGATAATAACTCACGATTCCCGTATTTTAGCAAGTTGAATAATTCAATAAAACTCAAACTGCGTTTTTCGTCCTTTTTTTTTTTTTTTTTCTTTTGTAGATGAAAATTCTGCAAATTATTCGATAACTTGCATGTTGTGTTTTAATATCTCAATATTTTTTCTCGTGTCTTTGTCACGCCCCACGTGCCCCGACGATCGTCTCTTCGCGGCCAGTTTGCAGTGTTTGAGATTTGAGTGAACGTAGGACGGACGGCTCGTTGCTCTGAAACGCAGTTAGGTACCTATCGTAATACGGTCCCTCGGAAAACGCAAATTTCCTTGGAAAAAGTTTTGAGAAAAATATAATTTAATTTAACTTAATACGGCCTTCTGCGAAGTAATAACAATAAGCGATAACATTACGTCGTTATATTAAAATGTACGAAATCTCTGTGTGCGGTTACCACGAGCTATATATGAATAAATATAGTGGTACCTGTTATACCTAACCTTCGGTATCAGTGCGGTTACATCGACTTAAAACTAGTTAAAAGTCGTCCCGAAACAATGTTGTTATTATAAACGTGTAAAGGCTGTGTGTGGTGTACCTACCTATAAAAATACACGACTCGGTCTGCGATAACGGGCGAACGGAAACGGCATGAGTTTGGGATATTATGGAAACGCGCTGCATAACGCACCGGGGGAAAACGGAGAAAAAAGGAAAACGAGATTCGAGACGGAATCTTGTAAGTGAAAAAAAAATACTGTCCAGCGCACGTGGCTAGAGAAAACATTTCAGTGAAACAATCGTTTGGATATGACGCGGAGCCAAAAAAAAAAATACCCGAAAACATAAAAATTAAAAAAAAAAAATAAGATATCCGTATGAAACACAAGTTGTACAATGACGTTTGTTATTTAGCAGTGATTTTTGAGTCGTACGAATAAAAAAACCGAATTTTACCGTTGAGAGCTATCATAGAGTAAAAGCCTCACTACCCGACTCGGACAATATTCTTGTGTTTTTTTCCTTTGACACGATAAAAAAAAAAAAAAACGTTATTTGTAACATTTGTTTTTTGGAAAAATTACGTTTGCATTGCTGTTACCATCATAGGAGAATATTATTTCCTCTACAAGTGCATGAGTACAATAAATAAATTACGTTATAAAAACAATTGCAATAATATATCCGAAAAAAAGCACAATATTTTAACACCTATATCACATGGCATAAATACTAGGTTTGCCAAAAACAATTACTTAATAAATAGGTCCAAAAAAACTACTATTGGCAGACATTTCCAAATCATCGGTACAAGGTAACTGAATAAAATACTTACGGATATTGTAAAACTTCCTATTAAATTATTTGAAATAAAAATTACATTATGGTTGTTAGATTTAAATAATATTATATTATAGATGTGATATTTTTGTGTTAGATACTGTCGCGAAAATGTGATTGTATTTTTTTTTTTCTTTACAATATTTGTTATTAACTATTTACGCTATTGGTCAAACTTGATAATATTAATACGTAATTAAATTTAAATGGTTTATTAGTCAATTACTGTCAATTGTATTTTCTTCTTTTGATGTTTTGTATTTTTCTCTTTTCTTTGTCATTATTAGTTTTTGTTTGTTTATTGTATGTTACTTATAGTTATTTCTATATCTATTATATTTCTACTTTTTGCTAGGATTATGTTAGCGTAAGAACTTCTTTACCCTACCACGAATTTTTTATTATAACAGTGGTTCCCAGTATTCGAATTATGAATTACAAGAATAAATAAATATAGAGAACATATTTTATTTAATAAAAAATAATAAATACTAGTGGCCAGAAATTTGGCAAAGGATCTGAAAAAAATTTAGTGCTGTGTTACACCTGAACATAAAATTGCACATTTCATGAATAATGGGCATTTTTTTGGTTTTTTTCTTTTCAAGCCATTGACTTGCCCCTTTCACGTAGGACAGTAATCAATTTTGCACATTTAATTAGTTGGGCAATCATAAAATGTCTGTACAATATTATTAATTGGAAATAATCAAATATGCTATTAAATACTTTTGAACGTTATATCATATAATAATGCGCATCCGTAAATCAATCCGGGATTTAAGTCAAACAATTGGGATTACAAACATATAACCATAATGAATAGATGGATTATTAATAGGTAATGGTTTAAACGTCTTTTGGAATTTTTTATTTTTTACTATTATTATAGTGCATGTTTATAATTTAGTTGACTTATTTTTTTTTTTTTAAATTAACTATGAATAAAATTAGAGAAATTGTAGTTTATTCCGAAACACTATGTAAAAAGTCTACAAATATTTAGACGTGATATTGAAATTTTGATTTGTAAACATTGTTTCATTTATTTTATGAAATTATTGTAGTACCGCGTGTTATTCTAATTTAATTAGCAAATATTTTTGTATGATTGATGAAAATTAAAAATATAATTTACTGTTTTATACATAAACGCTGCGTTAAAACTCTTAAGTACTCATTTTATTCTGAACAATTTTCTTAAATTTCTATCAACACCATTATACATAAAAAAAAAATATTTTTTTAAACAAATATTTCACGTGGATCGCATAAAAAAGTGCCCATTTCATGAAATGGGCGATTTCCAGTTTTGAAGTGTAAAGTAATATACATTAACATTATAATATATTATGAAGTATGGGTTTATGTAAAATGTAAATATTCCCATTTTAATCTATAAAGTATTAGTGAATTTCTATAAATATTTGAAATCGTTTATAAAAGGCCAGAAACTCGCATTTATTCGTTGCAAGGCAGGGCCTTAACTCGGCCTTAACTTTTAACTTATCAAGTTATTTTTTAATTAAATTTAACGAATTAACTTTTAGTTAATCTGTAACAATTAAAAATTTGTTTAAAAAATCTTGAAAAAAAAAGTAGTATTTAGAAAAAAATTTGAAAAAAAAATACAAAATCAATTTTTATGAAGTGGAAAATATTCCAAATAGGTAAACACCATGTGAATTAAAAATCTAAACTATATTATTTTTATTTCAAGTTTAGTTAATTTTTTCGGTTAGTTAACTTACAATTTAAGTAAGAAAACAAAAAAAATAACTATTAACTTAAATTACCTTTTTGTTTTTCAATTGACTTAACTTACCGAGTTAATTAAAAATCCTCAATTTTCCCAACCTTTATTCGTTGGTATAATTTCGGAACGCGGTCGCAACAAGGCTCAAACGATTTATATAGGTAGGTATACTATACCTACCTATATAAATACAATAGACATAAACATATGGGCTGCGCTTGAATAATAAATTAAGTTGTCAAAATAAACGTGAAAAATGAATGAAAAGTTATTTAATTTGAATGTTCTATGAAAAGAGCGTAATGATAATCTTAAATACTGATAAAATCATTAATTTTCATGGAAAAAAAGTATAAAATTTATTTCATCAGTATAAAATCATTATTTTTCATGGAAAAAAGTATAAAAATTATTCAATCCAGGATAATATGATTAATTTTCATGAAAAAAAAAAGGATAAAACTCATTTCATTCGTGAATGCCCTAATATTATATTGGTGACAAGTGCTTGTGTGTTGAAAATAAGATACGCGTAGTCCATACAGGTTTATATGTTCATGCTGTTGACACCGACTAAAGGCACGTCGTCGCCAAACGAAAATCGAACGAAAATGTAAGTTATTTTTTTTTAAGGCTTTTTTTTTGTCGTACACAGTGTACACCTTATTTGTTTCATTTGTTTACCGATTCGATTTATCGCGTTCGTTTTCGACCCCGCCACGGCGTCCTGCAGTGGCGGTGGCGGTGAACGAAGGGGCGCGACGATGAAAAATTATCGTCTGCAGCTCGTGTATATAAATATATACACATCGCAAAATCGCATCGGAAAATAATATAAAACGTGATATATCCGGGGACGTGCGTGTGGAAAGAAAAAATAAAATAAAAACAGACAGAAACGCGTATACTGCGGACGATATTAATAAAACGAGAAACCGTTGGAACGAGTAAATAGTCGAAAGTAGGTACCTATACATGCAAACAAGCACACACGATGGGCGTGGTTCGTAAAAACGTATTCATTATTATATATTGAACGGACAAAAACAAAAAAAAAGAACGGTACAACGGTAAATGCGCAGTAGCGACTACGCCTTGGGTGGGTCGTTGGTATCAAAGTGGCGGTTTATCCGTGTTATTTAACATCTGAAAGCAACGATAAAAAAAACGATTCTGAGTTAATAATTCCTGGGTGTAAATCAAAAACATCGCAAGACACTTCGATTATACACACGTAAAAAAAAAAAAGTAGTGTATTTTACCTAGCAAAAACTTTTTTTAAACATTTTATAATGTATTAAATTAATTTAGTACATGCAGTTTTGAAAACGACGAGGAATAATTTTCTATAACGTTAGATTAATGGGTGTAGCCATTCTGATGCCGGTTTGGACAATTTTGCCATTTTTGTCGTTTTCGGCACATAACTCAAAAAAAAAAAAAAAGATCAAAATGTCAAAAAATACTTCAAATAAAATAGAATTTAAAACCAAAATCCCAACTTTTATGTGGTATTTAACGTAACGATTGGAGTACTACTTTTACTCGAAAACGTCGTTACAAAACTTGAAAATTTCAATTCTTTCGCCATAAAATTCTCGAATTTATATTGGTTTTTGGGATAGAACTCAAAAAGTATGTAAAATTTATAAAAAAAAACTTCAACCAAAGTACCACCTTGAGTCTATAAACCTTTTAGAAATGTTTCTGAATTTGAAAATCTGAGCGTTCTTTCTAAACAATAAGTTGTTCACCGAAAACAAAAACATATTTGTAAAAATAATACATTCTTAGCTTGTCGCTCATAATCTAAAAATGTTTCGAAATCCTATAAGAAAATATGTGGGGACACACACTCACTCACACACACGTTTGTCAACAAAGATACAATGTAATCAGTAAATTTTTTTTGGACTTTTGAAACGAATTCTTATACGAGAGTATTAAATATAATCGTATAAAAAAATCTCACTCGTTATTTGTTTTATACGTATGTTAACATACGTACTAATACATCATCCTAATTGTGTGACTAATATTACCTAGCGTTAAAACAAAATTAAAATCGTCTTTGAATAGGTACCTTATAATAGAATAATAGAACTGGCTTAAAATAAGTGAAGATACAGAAGCAGAGTGAAGAAAGATTGAAAATTTTCATTCATCGTCATTAATTTTATTAATTTATTATTGTATCTTTTTCTTCTTCTTTGTCTTTGTCCTGCTCTCAAATATTTGGGGTCGGCCACTCTTGTTCTATACCTCTTCTTGTCACGATCATTAACATCCCCTACACTCACCATTCACAACCCTCATATTACTTTCAATCGTTTCCATTCACCTTTTCTTGATTTTCTTAATTTATTATTGTACAACAATTTTAATATAATAAATTCGATAATAATCATTTATCATTGTTCGTTAATATTTGGGAATAACAATGAAAAAAAAGATGATTTTCAGATATTTATGGATAAAATAACAAAGTCTAGCAGTAAATACGTACTAGATATTAATACAAACAGAACGAAGTTTATAGTCATAAGCAAAGAAGACATCACCGGGGTTCACGCTAGTATAATCATACTAGAATAGAAAGAATATATCGATATCTGCAATATCTTGGCACCATTATTAACGAACAATGGGACAACAGAGAAGAAATAAAGTGTCGTATTGAAAAAGCTGGAAATGTATTTAATTCAATGATTGCGTCATTTAAGAGCAACAACCTATCTTTGCATATAAAATTACGACTTCGGAGATGCTACGTGTTCTCAAATCTTTTGTATGGTGTGAAACCCGGACTCTAACCAAAGCCACTTTAATAAGTTAGATACATTTGAACTATGGTTATATAGAAGAATTTTGATAATATCATGGACTGAGAAAATTACAAATACTGAGGTATTGCGTAGAAAAAGAAAGGAAAATAAATTAGTTGTAACAGTTAAATGCAGGAAACTCCAGTACTTAGAACATATTATGCGAAGCAAGTGTAGATACGACCTTCTCTAACGTATTCTACAAGGAAAAATAGACCTTAGAACATGGTTTGACAAAAGTTCGGTAGAACTATTCCGAAATGCCACTAACAAAACTCATGTATCAATAGTGATCGCCAACATCCGAAGTGGATCGACACATTAAGAAGAAGAACGATGAAAAAAGAAAGTAACGATCTGCGGATGAAGAAGATCATAAGATGTTTCGGGTGAGTTCCAGTTAGAAGACGTATAGTTTGTCGTTTTGAACGTGAAATTTGTAAATTGGTTACGAAAACAACAATTATGTAAACGAGCTCTGTGAGTTCTCTATCAAATTAAATAATTTTGAAATTTTTCGAAATCTTCATTCGTTTACATCATGTTTAATAGGTTCAATAAATTTTTAAAAATTTTATAGAACTACGCATTGTGGACGGTTATATCGATAAAACGCGAGGCTGCGAGAACGGCTAAAGCGGGAAGTATAAAAATGTATTTATTATTATTTTATTGTATTGAAAAAAGAATAAAACACATACAAAATTGTACTATAAAATAAAGGTACTAGCGCACACGAGGGATTTTATCGCGTACCACCGAGTGACGACGGCACTTAAAACAATAAATCCGCGCGAGTTAAATGCACAAATATTAAGTCAATCCCGTGTACGAGCTCAAAATTTATAGCGGTTTTTATTAGTTTTTATTTTTATTTTTTACTTTTGTACGTATGTTTTTGGTCCGTCGTCGGCAGTATATTGTTATAAATAAATCCTATACATTAATTCTGCACACATCAGAATGTTCGATTTGTTTCCTTTTAAAACACGAGAATGTTTTTTTTTTTTAATTCTTTTTTATCAGTGTTCCTAGCATTTAAGACGTGATTTTTTTTTACAACTATGTTTTGCATAATTTTTATAAAAAAAAAAAAAAAAAAAAAAAAAAAAAACAGACCTTTGTCAGCGAGTTAACGTATTTTAAAGTAACAGTAAATATTAATATCCCGTTTCACAGCCGTACCTATTAAACCAAATTTCACTAAAAATAACGAATTTAACTCAACGCGAATATTAATAGGAAGGAAAAATCATAATTTTTTTTTAACCGCTCGATGCTTGGTAATTTATGTAAATAGACAAACCATAACTGCAAAAAAGAAAAAAAA
>CM029357.1:43085864-43105647 GCA_017140985.1 Hormaphis cornu | reverse complement strand
CTCAACAACTCAACATTGATACCGCATCAGTGACCAGAGTGAAAATATTCAGGGGTGTTCCCATAGGATTTACTACCTCCATATACTACATATGTCCTCAAGATATTTTACAAAATTATTGGTATACTGCGTATACTCTCGAGACTTAAATATAACACAAAAGGAAAAAACCGAAAACGCCTTAATTTAGTTTATTTTTGAAATTGATTTATAATTTTTTTCGGTGATTCGCCAGTATATGCGCATATTTACGTCAATTCTAAGTCTTTATTACGTTGCTAGTCAAAATATTGTAGACAATAATTGTCAGATAATAAAAAAATGGAAAATAAATGTTCCAATGTGCTGGATATCAAGGTCCAGCGAGCGATGCGATAGGATTTTTTTTATTAATACTTAGAATTCAATTTTATGTTTTTCGTGTAGAAGAATAAAGAGATAATCAAAAAGTTTTTGTTTAAAATTTACCAAAGGCACCATAACCTTTTACCTCTATGTATCATAATAAAAATATTTGTTTTGTATTAAAATATGCATATGTTTTGATACCTGACGGCTTGATTTGTTCCCAATAAAATTAATGGCAACACCACTGAAAAAACTAACAGTTATTTCAACTTTTATGTACACCAACATAACTATAACACAAAACGATGAGTAGTATATTTTCCTTAAAATTACTTTTTATTATAATTTATTCGTACTTAGTGGCCTTTTGGTGGGTGGTTTTTTCGATTAAACTGCAATAAATCAATATTTATCACTGTCTATAATGATTTATCATTGGAGCGGGTAAGAAACCAGTACGATTCAAAGTAGTCATATTTGTGATAATTTCCAAAGTTTCAGTCTCGACCGTAGGTCGAGGAATAAAGTGAAAAAAAATCCCACAATTCGGTTCCTTTGTCACTTTGTGCACGTTGCAAAGTGTATATTTTGATTTTAGCGGTATTATGCAGCTTTTATCCACGTCGCGTTTACAGGTTAACGATCGTCAAACGACAAACACAAAACAGCAATTAATAAATCGTCAGAAAAAAAAAAAGGAAAAAAGTGTTTTTCTCGCCAAACTGTCGCGCGACCTTTGGTAATATATATATATATATATATATATATATATATATATATATATATATATATATATTTAAATCTATTTCTATTTTTATATATATATATATATATATATATATATATATATATATATATATATATATATATATATATATATATATACATTAAGTTATTATAGTCGTAAAAAAAAATAATAACGCGGAAACCAACGAATCTGCGAAGGAAACCGAGCAATCGCGGAATTGATTCCGTTGAGAAAGGTTTGAAAAAAAAAATTTATAATTATTATTAGATGAGAAAAAAATTAACCCGTCGAATTCACCGACGCAATTTTTTTGAGCCGATTGAAATTGAAAATTATAATTTATAATTTATATTTTAGTATTCATCAAAACCTAACCATATATCGTATAGTATTATAAAATAAATCGGTTCTATATAAAAGGCTCAAGACAGCGAAGCATTTTATTGGCGTTGAAACGTGAAAAACAGGCCCGTGCATCGTTTGCACGGTTTCGTTTAATATTAAGACATATTTTTTATGATTTTGTCAACTACAAACTGTTTTTTTTTTTTTTTATACGTAAATGAAAATAATCGAAATCAACAAGAGATAAATATTTCAATTTTGTATTTTGTTACAGTATTATGGTAAATATTGCAGACTGTAAACATATCTCTATTCAGTATAAGTATAGTATTGCTTTTGGTATGTATAGTTGTTTTTTTTATTATTATTTATATATTATTATTATTATTATTCTGATCTCGTTTTGTAATTTATTACACGCATTGTGTCGCGAATACATTGTTATTTTCGCACAATATATTTCACTTGAAAACAGAGAACAAAAACCGTCAACGTTCGCAGTGAATATTCCGGTTTTTTCTCTCACAAAACGCGCCCGATTTTAACGCGGAAATATTATTTAATACGTGACGATCGAATAATGGGCCGAGAAGATACTATGAAAACTACAAGTATTCTGAATTTCGGATTGAAATTTTATTAATTATTTTAAAATATCATACAATTGCTACTACTGCACACGAGAACCGAATCGAAACGAAATACTATTTGATCGACGTTACCAAAGAACTCGATTTTTCAAATCCAAAAGGTCTTATTTATTTTTTTTTAATAAATTTGTAGTATTTTCTTACGAGTTTACCCGTGAAGAAGTTCTCTGGAGTCCGTCGTTAATACGTATTTAATCGTACCCAAATTTTTTTTCCTCAAAAGAAAACCTGTGCGATCGTGTCGATTTCTTTTATCCCTGAGAAATCGTATCGCTGTAAAGGGTTTTCAGAGAATTTAACTTTCTTGATTTTGAAGCTACGACGACACAAAACACGAAATATAGTCAAAAAATTGACTTTGAAACTTTATTTTGGTGAAGAATTTATATTATACGACGGATATTATACATTAAAGACGACGAAAAGTTTTTTCTCTTTCAACCGGTCGGTCTGTGACGTCAATATAACACCACAAACATGGAATAATCGTTTGCCGTGTCGTTTTTTTTTTTTTGTTGTCGTGTCAACGTTACGATATATTTTTTTTTTTTTTTTTGACGAACAAACGCCTTATCTCAAAAAAAAAAGTATAATAACAAAACAAAAAAGACACGTCAAAATTGAGCGATCGAATCGAACGTTTTCGCGTTTCTTTTTAATGTCGGATTGTGTCAAATGTCTAGGTCATTTGGTCAGCTATATTGATCACCGAATGTAGGTGAAAGGAAAAAATAAAAGATATTAACAAAAAAATAAAATCCTTATTACTTCTTAATCCATTTCAGTCGGTTCAGTAAACAGAATCAATGTTGACGGTACAGTTGTGTTTGTGCGAATCCATTAACATTATACAAAACACCAAAGCCGGACGTTGAGTAAAATTACAATAATGGCTAAGAAATTTCGAGTTACTGTCCAAGATAAATAATAATTTTTAATACTGTGTCAATTTACGAGTTACCGGGGAGACAAAAGAACTTCGTCCGATTAATGGTTCATACTTTTACGTAGGTGTTATAGGTGTGCTTCAAGGTTTTGGTATTAGGATTTGGCTTTAGATCCTTACTAATTGTTTTCTGTATTAACGGATGAATTAGGTAAAGAAGACATTCAATATGAGGTACCCTCGTATATATGATGTTTCCTGATGATATAGTTTTGGTTGAAGGAAATGTGTAGGGAGAAGTTAGTAAAAAAAAAAAATAGTATAGTTAATAGGTGGAATGTGCGGAAATAATTTCTTGAAAGGAAGGAATTGATGATGAGTAGAATTAAAACGGTGTACGTAGAGTAAAATTTTGGAGGAAGGTACCAGGAGGTTGAGAATACGCAAAGTTAATGACAATCAACAGTGACGTAATATAAGAGGTTAGAAGCTTTAAGTATCTGGGATCCTTTGTACAAATAGGACGGAGAGTCACAGGAGAGAAACATAGGATTATTAATGTTGTATTTATGTTGTTAACTATTAGTGTGGTTGGATGAAACGGAGAGTTATATCTGGTGTTTAATATGGTAAAACAATTTCAAAATTTGAGACTAAAAATTAAGTTTTACAGCACTTTTTAAATGATGGAATGAATGGACGGATGAGAATGGAATGACAAGAGGAGATAGAATGAAGAACGAATTTGCAAGAAGTAGTTTATTTGTGTTTTATTGGTGCTGCACAAATATAGAGGATAAACTGAGGGAGAATATACTCAGGTGGTTTGGGCTTATGATGAGAATAGAAAAATCTGAAGCAGTAGGTTCTGATAGGGAACTAAACGTTGAAGGAAAAAGAAGAAGAGAAAAACCAAACAAGAGCCAGAAGGAAAAAATTAAAAATTATGCAAAGGTCAGTGAGTGTGTGTATGGGTGTGAACGAAAGTTACAATATAAGATAAAAAAAGGAACGAATATTGAAGAGGTATTATCGGATGTTTCATCGAATCTCAGTTAGAAACGCATGCATAAATTTTGAGTTCAAAATTCTAATTTTCTGACAGTCCAGTGCCGTTTTTCGGGTTCTACGGATGATTTGTATTTTGAATTTTTACTACATCTTTGCTATTTTTCAATATATCCGGGGTTTGTTTTCGTTTGGTTTCTGGCCGTATAATAATAATATTGGTCGTTCTTACCATCATAACAGCTTGTAATACGTATTTAGACCGGAGAAGAGCGATGTATTGGCAATTTGCGATCACTCGACGATCATTAAGCGTAGGTTTACTCCACGCATCGCGCGGCTTTAAACTATAGACGTGCGAAAATCACAAAGGCGCGGAACGAAATTGCTTTTAAACGACTAAAAATCAATTCAATTATGTTGGTACGCGTGAAAGCTATCAGAGAGCGATTTTGACGAGTCAGTATTTACGTAGGTATAACGAAAACGCAAAGACAATCGAAAAAGTTATGGTTTCAGAAACTTTAAAGCCAGAACTATGTCAGAACAGGAATTGAAAACTTGTGTAAAGAAAGTTTTCCTTAACACAACGGCATATTTAAAAAAAAAAAAAAATTTTCTGGTTTTTATCAGTTTCCTTCGAAAATATTTGAACAAAATAAAAATACGTTTTTACATCTGTTTTGAATAAAATTCAATTGCGTATATTTTGATTGTTGTTTGGCGATTCTATATTATCAAATATACGGTTACTTTATTAGATAAACACCTCGAAAGTGTACTTGGGGTGGTCGGAAGGAATCTGACGTTTTTATCAAACAACGGATATAGTTCCCGAAAGGTGCCATATACCGTACTTGTTAAACGTTTTTGATTCGTTTTCTTTTTTCTTTAGCTCTCTCGTGGCATGAAACATTTGAAATTTTCACATTAATCAAAAGTTACAATAGTAAATTGTTATTTCAAATTTTGTAAGCCCACTTAATTGTATATAAAGAAATAAACACTCACCTATCTATAATATTATATTATAATACGCGTTGTGTGAGAAAAACGTTCAGAAGAAAATCAATCACACTTCAACAAAACAAAAACGATCTGTATCGGAGAAAATGCTTTTATTTAATTATTCGGTTAGGGCCATTGTTGAAAAATATTAATTTATCAAACAGTTTAAATGAAATATAATGCTATTTACTTAACTTATTATCGCATATTCATCATCAAGAAAAATAACAGTAGAAAAAGTTATAAAAATAGTTCACTAATTCAAACCGAAAAGAGAAAATAGTAAATATCATGTCACTAAATAGTAATCGTTTTCTTTTTATTTCAATTTTACACGTTGCTAGTTGGCGGCAGTAGTTGTTATTGATTTTTAGTTTACACGAAATTATAATTTTTCCTTCACATTAGACGTTTGAGTTATAAATTTAAGTTAGTTTAATTTTTTTGTTTGGTATTTTTTTAAATTTTTTAGTTTTTAGTGAAACATTATTACTTATACATCACATAATAATATTATAATCTAAAAATTTCGACAAAAAATGGAAAAGGTAATTTTATGGTTTATATGCTAGTATAAAATTCGTTGTTTGGTGTAAAAAACAAACATTTTAGGACAAAAATAATAATCTACTTGAAAACAATATGCATTTCGAAAATTACAAAATTCGAAATTCATAATATAATCATTAGTTTATAGAAATAATATAGCTCTTTCACACACAGATATGGTTATATTTATGATCACCTCTACGTTTTCCAGACGTTTATACAAAACGACTGTCATTTCTTGTTTACGACAGTGCGCTGTATTTGTAACATTATAAAATAAGCGATGTTTTATGGAGAATTTCTGTACAAAGTTTGTACATTAAACTACGTGCAATCATAACATAATATGTATATTATACGGTCAATTACAAAATGTTTTGTTACTGTAATTTTTTTGTTTATTTCTTCATATATTTCCGTAATGACTAAGCAATACAATTTTGTAAAAATTCAATTTTTAAACGATGTTTGGACAATATATTGTAACATACATATTTATATATTGTACATATATATTTTATAAGGAACGACTTTTTAGTGAATCGATAACATTACAATTATTCAGGTAACTGCAAAATAATAATGAACGGTCATACGCTTTTTTCAAGTTTCAATGGATTAATTTTAATCTAAAATTATTTATAATCGCGTTATAAATAAAATTTTTTTTTTTATGAATTCGCTTTTGTTTATAGTGAAAGTATCCAAGTGAAAATTGACTCTATCGGAAAATTTGACATTTAGACAACCCACCCGGAGCATAGTAAACATATTATTATACTTATAAAATATAAACATCCGTTAGGTGGATAAACGAAAATGTTTTATAATGTGTTATAAATAATAATCAATGGTTAAAATTTAACCATTTTCAAGAGGAACAATTTCGAGAGTGGCGAATTTCCTTTGAGGAAAAAAAGAAAATTTTCCAGATTTATGTTGAGAAAATACAACAAAACCACTTTCGATTCCTTTTTTTTTTCTTACCTACTGAAAGTCATAGTACCTTTTAAAAGCGAATTTCACATTGATTTTTTTTCTCACTCATTTTGGTTATTATATATATGTATTCGACAGAATTCATTTTTAATCTTAACAAAATTAAATTTTGTGCCACAGAAGTTGTAAGATGTAAAAAGAGAAAGAAGAAAAATACATTATTACGATAATGGCAAAAAAATTATTTTTAATTTAAAACGCGTTTCCTGAACCATTTTAGAACCGACTAGTTGAAGGAATCTTGCGTTCTCATAATATGACAAAGTGCACATATTCTTTGAATTAACTCAGCATCCAAATATTAATACATGATTTTTTTTTATTAACGGCGTGTTTGGGGAGGGGGGGAGTGTGGGGAGTTATATGCTCCCCAATTCGGACTTTTAATTTAGTAAACTTGTAGATTTATAATCAGCTAGTTATTGTTATTGTTGTTACTTATCGTAAAATATAGAGTAAGAAAATTAATTCATAACGATACAAATACAAATTAATATTTAATTTGAATTCGTAGTTACTAACTTTATATTTTTGTACGAAAGAACGATAAAAAAAATTCCATAATTAGAATTTTAGCGTCCCGAATCGTTATACAAGTTAACATCCCAAATTGTCGGTTTTTTTTTTTAATATTTCCTCCTTGTTCTATTCTAGCTTTTGATACTACATAAAGATGTGTCTGAAGGCTATTGGCACAACATGAGTAAATCGTTTAAGGTGGAAAGGGAGGGGATTCAAGCAATACAATTTTAGACTAAAAGCTATTTATAGGAAGAACGTGAACATTAAAAAAAAAAAAATTTTTTTGGAGCTATTCATAGTTTTAGAGGGTCAAGTTCTTTCAAGCTCGTAACCACTTGTGTAATCATTTCTGAGTCCCAATTCGGTATAATAATATGAAAGTATCTACATAAAAATGAATTATTTTTTCCATATTTACATTCTCACAATTTGTAAATTTCTGGACACGCCAATGATTCTCATCGTGAGAACAAACACGTGAGAAAAAAAGGGTTTGAATCGGTTTCCTGAAAATCGTCAAAAAAAATAAAATCCTCTTTTTCTCAAAATGAACCGTGACCACCTACTATAAATCGTGTTTGTCGAGTTTGTCCTGTGATGAAAAACTCACCGTCGTTGTAACCGCTAACCACAACCGACGAACGCAGTAAACGCGTTATTGAAAAGCGTCCTGTGGAGAAGTGCGATCATTACGCAGCCACCGAAGGGACGATATTACTGCGAGAAACAGAAAAAGACACGTTTAGAAAAACAAAAATATACGAGGAAAATTCAATAGTCTTCATTTCGTCCGCTTAACTACGGTTTTTCCGGGAAATTTACGCCAACCATGCTTAAAACCAAACTTAAGTTGTGTACTTTATTAGTTTGCATACGTTCATAATTTTTTTTTTAGTAACGACGGTGATTTGCGTGTTACTGTTTTTTTTTTTTAGACAAAAATCGCGGCTTTGGGCCGAACATTTTGATTCAGAATAAACAAACTTAATATTTTCGGTTGGATACCTTAACCGACTTCTAAGTACCTAATTAAGTACCTTAATTTAATTGTATACTGCCGCTGATCGAATGTATTATAATTTGTGTATGTCGTTTGTTTGTGTTATTAAGTTGTTCTCGTAAAACATTTACGTAGTTATTCACAAGTTCTTATTACTGTGTCAGATTTATTCATATTATAGTTTTTAATATTTTATAGCCTCAAGCACAAATTTACGTACTTTATTAAACAAAACCTACAAAATTAAAGAGTTACAAAATTAGTTCAAAAAGATCAAAATCGATTGAAATAAACACATTTCAACCGACACGAACAAAAACGTTTAAAATTTATTCATTGCGATATAATGCGTTTGATTTCGATACACGTTAAAAAGTTCTGTAGTCCAAAAACACAAAGAAAAATTAAAACAAATCAATGCAAAAAACTTCAGTAAATAAAACGAAATTTGCGCCGTGACTACCTATGAAAATTTTCATTTGCATATATGTAAATAAATACGTTATCCGAATGATATTATGTTTTGAGCCTTTTAACAAAAAATTAATTGTTTTATGAAATAATAGACAGATTTTAGATGCCACTTTTTAAAAGTTTGTATGATGGTAAAATATTTGAATAATTTTCAGATGGAAACAAGGTATAGTGATTATTTGTTTCATTGTTTCGTGGAACCAAAATTCTGTTGGAATTTCTTCGTAATACAGTTGTAATAGTATTTATATTATGCGGTCCACAGCTGCCACACGTTTGACGAACGAATTGCGAATGTTTTTTGAGAAGAAAAAATGTTATCACTTTTTTTGAAGTTGGTGCCGTTCAACATATTATTTAATTAAAAATAAACTACACTTCGAATAGGGGTGAAAAATGGACTAAATTTATATTTAATTATAGAATAACAGTACTTTAATGAATGTGATTCAACTCACGGCACCGACTCACTAAAAACGTGATAATTTTTTTTTTCATTTTTTCGTCTTACACTTTTTAGTGATATTTTTGTTTTTTCAAAAAGTCAGCTTTATTTCTTTGTAAAATTTTTATTATTTCATATTTTTTAGTAGAACGTGACTATTTTCTTTGCTCGTGAAAATTGTTACAGAAACGTTATCACGATGAACATGTATAATTTGTTTGGTTTTCGTTAGTTTTTTTCAAAAATCATAGAAACAGTTTCTATAAAACTCATATGGATTTACTGCTAACCGGACAAAAAGAGAATCATTAAAATCGGATCGCAATTGGCGGAGTAATTGACGGACATAAAACGTGCATAAAAAAAAAAAAAAAAAAAATACCCACAGTCAAACGTAGAAACTCCTCCTTTTTGAAGTAGTCGGTTAAAAAACAAATGTACATTATTATTATCGTAATTGTTATGGTGAAAATCAAACGATAAAAAATAATATTAACGTAACGAAAAAATTTATAACGAGGGGAACAGTAAAAAAGTTAAAACAAAGACCGTATATACTAATATGTTATGATATAGAGAGGAATTGTTTATAGTCACGGTCGCGGAGGAAAGTAAAGGCATAACGCGTGATATTATTATGTTTGTAGGGATCGGTTATGACGATAAACTGCGGTCTCGGGAAACCACCTTTTCCCTGAAGTTTTCCCTCGGCTCCGATCCCGAACGCTCGCGGTCCGCTTTTCGTCCGTATATTCAAATCGACAAACCGCTTTTTTTAGTTCGTTTTTTTATTATTTTGGCCATGTTTAAAATATAATATATTATAGGTACCTGCAACGATAAATATTCACGAGACGTATGCCGGTGCGAACGATAGTAATATTTATACTTCCGTCTATTGATTAATTCGACCGTTAACCCGGTAGTAGGTACAGCGGGCACGTGACGGTTAATACCTATACCGTGGCTACAAATTTATATTTAAATATCATACACCATCATCACGTCCACGCGCGGCGTCGGTTTTCCAATCAAACCGCGCGTCCTGCACACGAACCGTTTCCGGCTTAACAGCAAAATAAATTGTAACCATCGGATGACCCCTTACCAGGGGGTTGAAAAATTCGCTGGACGATCTCAGCCCCCGATACGACATTAGTCCTATAGATTATTAATTAGTTTAAGTAACTTATAAGTTTAACTTATTAGTTTAGTTGATTTTACTTCTAGAAGAGTGAAATTTCACCTAACCGTGATGTGCTGGTTTTCTGGGAAATTTTACCCTCCCAGTTTTCAATTCAACAATTCTCTAGATAGTTTTCACCCTATTTCTACGAGATAAAACTAGTAAATATTCACCAGAGGTGGAGGGTATTAAGATTTTAGGGTTAAAATCACCTTCGATTGAGTAGAAACAAAAACCGCTCCATGTAAACATATTTGGGGGAAGATTTTAGTGGGATACCAATAACTCTCAGCATTGTCATGAGAGGAAAACATTCGTATGAAAACTGTTCGAGTGTTATTATGGTTGTCTCAACAGTTGAATTTTGGAAACTGTATAGTGTTGCAGATACCCTTTCATTATACATACTTAATATTTCACAAAAACCAACGAAACAAAATGTTTTTTTTTTTCATGAATACTTTTTATTTTAACCAAAAAACTATCACGTTTTTGAACACGGAGAAGTCGCATTAACCATCTCGATTTTTTTCTTTTTGTCTCTTACGTTCATTGGAAGGCTTGATATACGCATGCGGGCTGGACAATTTTACGCCAAAATTTTAAAATGTCGATTCCTCTTTCAGCCAAAATTATAACATATTCCTTTTTTCAGTCAAATTAAAAATATACACTACACTAACCTAGTTAAACCTACATATCTTCTTCTTCATCTTTTATAGGCCGTTAAGGCCCATCACTGTTCTATACATCCTCATTCATTCCTCTCAATCATTCGCTAATTCAAAGCCAAGTATCCTGAAGTTCTGGTTTGGGCTGGTCTATCCACCTTTTCTTCGGCCTGCCCAATGGTCTCTTGCCCTCTGGTTTCCAGTTAAGCGCATCCTTTTTTTATGCCATTTGATCACCATACGTGTCCAGGCCAACTCATTTTTCTGCCTTTAAGTGTTTGTTTGATGTCATCTACTCTCCACAGGTCTTTAATTTCCTTATTCGATCTTATTTCATATTTACCTGTTTGATCACTTACTTTTTGACCAAAAACGCGTCGTAAGAATTTCCTTTCAAGAACTGCCAATTTTCTTTCGTCCACTTTTGACGTTGGCCACGTTTCGCATTCGTAAAGAATTACTGGTCTAACTAAAACCTTGTATAATAGCATTTTTTTATTTTTTTTTTTTGATAATACCTTGAACCTAAAGGTTTTCTGTAGCGCAAAATAACACCTGTTTCCAGCTTTCGCTCTCTGGTTTATCTCCTTATGGTAGTTATTGCGACTATTTTTATATCAACTTCCAGGTATTTAAAGCTTTCTGCTTTTCGAAACAATAATTTTCAATATCGAGTTTCTGTTTCGGTGTAGTTGATTACCTCTCATAACTACCATATATTCAAACCTAGACATGGAAAGTTTTGAAATTTAAAAAAAGCCGGGATCTCTCAAGGTCAGGAGGGTAGTTTGACGGAGTAGTGACTATACGCTTTGGCTGGGTCACTGGTTTGGAAGTTGTGGTTCAAACATACATATATATATATATATATATTGGGCGATAATTTATCGCCAACACCCGTGGTCGAAATTCGGGCGCGATCGGTTCGAAATCATTCGCGTTTTGAATCCTTATTATGTTACGTATAGAAAATATAGAGAGATTCGTACAACCATTAATCATAATAATACAATATTAACAGTACGATCGAGTTTGCCTTCCAGCCCGGTACGATTGTATACACGCTACGATTATCGGTGCTGGATAGAGAGCTGCAGAGAGTTAAGCATTGTTCATAACGTATAACAATGTAATATTATGATGATGTATTCAGACCCTTAATTAGTGTGTTCGCCAGCAGATTCTACAGCTTTTGTCTCCGCGCCGAGAAAGTGTGTATAGTGAATCTCCGCTGTTTCTGCCTGCACCCTTAATGGTATTTTTTGTTTTGTTTTTTTGTTTTTTTTTTTTTCTAACAGGGATCGTGGGCCGATCGAGCGGTATGGAGCGGGTGTTTCATTGTTCGTTTCGGCGAGGCCAAAATTTCGAGTTCGGGTCATTTTAGCATAAACAGTGTGGCGGCGGCGCACAATGCACACGAGGCCTCGTTATACATATCGCGGAAAATAATAATATCTAAATACATATGCACGCATTGTACCGCGGGAACGTATACGAAAAAATAATATTTTTTTTCTTCCATTATCATTTGAAACACTCGCATTTATGCGCGGTCGGAAATAACGACTGTTTGAGAGTGAAAGAAAAATGTTTGTTTCTTTGTACGAATACTGTATCATACAAAATTATCATACAATATACATATCTTCAAAAAAAAAAAAAAAACAAAAAACGCATTCCACTTCCGGTTTTGATATCGTCTTATGACGATGATCGTTTGCTTTCTATTGATGATCATCGCGAACGGTTCACTCGAAATATTCAAAAGCAAAACAAAAGCTTGACAAGTGTTACAATAACGTATCTTTAAAAATCATATTTTTTAGAAATGTAATTTTCTCGTAAAAATACCAACTCTTGTGGGACAAAAAAGTGGAACGGACAATAAATTGTTTATGTTCATATCCGATGATGAGCAGCTGTATAATACTATTTCGATTAATTCAGTTATTGTACCTGTTTTAGTGATTTATTCGAACTAACGAAATTGACTTCATTCTTTTTCGACGAATCACGTTAACTTGGATTAAGTCCGGTGATCATAATGGGAAAGGATCTGTCTAGACGAGTTTGTTTTTGTTGCTCTACAGTGGCACCGTTAAAAACATAATATTGATATCGATTTATTCGCAATTCGTTTATAAAGCATGCTGCCTATACTTTTTGAAATGCGCTCAAAGAGTTTGATAACATTAAACACAACAATATTAGTATATTGCAGTATTTATTATAACGTTTGTTGTGAAATAAAATGGGTATCGTGGTTGTAAATATGAATATTTACTTTGATATCGATATTTCAACAAACTGTTATAATTAGATTACTTCATTTGATAGCAGTTTCGTTTTGGTAAACAGAGAATTTCAAACTGTTTACTTTGTGCTACGGTGTTTCTATTTTTCAATCATTTTTGCGAATATATTTGTATCTTTTATTTTAGAAATAATTATTCAAAATTAATGTTGCGCTTTTAACGATACGATAAATGAGAAATAACGAGCGATTCAAATAAAATCAATTGAACCAACAATTGTAAATTTCGTTGTATTTAGTTTTAATATCATGTAATACCTACAAATAAAATAGAGAGAAAACGGCCAATTAAACTATAATGTCGAAACGATTATAATTCTTAAGCAATGTGCGTTTGTACAGATATTTACGTAAATATAAACAAAATTCATGCATGTTTGATTGCAATTTATATTACAGTCGAGCTTTCGTAAGCAAGTTTTTGCATCCATATAAAAAAAAAAAACTACCGATACATTATTTATACAAACGAATATCAATATTTGTAGTAGATGCATATAAGAACCAATTACGATTTTTATTTTTTTTTTATATATAGTTATTTATTACTAATAAAATTATTCTAGATAGAATCTTTCTAGAAATACTTTGTTTTATTAATACTTGTCAAAAAAATTTATTTTAAAATAATGTGTAAGCCATATCGTTTTCATTACGACAGGTTTGATTTTTACGTTAAATTGGCTACATAAATAAGTAGGTTAAAATTTTAAAACTAAAGTAGTGACGCATAAGACTATTTCGGATGCGAATAAAAAGTAATTGTGATTAAAATTCTATACAACATTTTCTCTATTTTTCCGTCCGTATCGATGTATTCAAAACGTGTTTATAGTCAGTGTTTGGATGGAACGAGTTGCAAAAGGAATGGATTCTTTAAACACGGGTTAACAAATTAAGAAAGGTTTAATGAACGAATTACTTTTTTTGTTAATAGACAAAAGAATGGAGACTTCAATTTACAAAGTCGTGTTAAGACTATTTTTTCATTCCTTTATTTAAAATTTAAACTTCATTTTAGGTACAACTGTAGTTTCAATAGTCAATACATAAATTTAATCCATGTCCGAAAGTCTCAAAATAAAGCTATTTAATGCTGATTGAGTAAAATCTGTTTTTTCTACGTAACTGAAAATCATAAATATATTAGTTTTTAATTTTCAAGTTTTCTGTTGTTTCCACTAGTTTTTTTACTTGCTATTTTTGTGTCGACATATATAATACTATCAAAATGTATGTAAAAATTCACACTCTAATATCAAGACGTATAAGTATTATTTTATGACTCGCGTAAAATTCGTTAAAGTAAGAGTTACATTTATAAATAACGACTAATTTAGTAGTTAATTTTATATTGTTTTCAAAATAATTTTTAAATTTCGATTGCTGAAAAAGAACCAAAAAAAAAAAAAGAACTTTTTGAAGCAAAAGAACAAAAAATTTTACGAGTTTACACAGAAACGGGGAATAGAACTGATTCAATTTTTTTTTTTTTTTTTTAAGAAACGCGCTGAAAACACTGACTCTATAGTATACGACAGACGACGATTTCGCGTAGACATTTTACGTGGTTGAAAATTACGTTTTAAAAACGCATTTCAATGCCCACCGTCACGTGCTTAAATCCTGCAGATAGGAAAACGGTTTATAACGATTCGCGTCGGTCGTTTCCCCTGGGAGACGTTGTTTATCTTAATTTTAAAATGCAATTTTAACGTGACGGCCGTAAAACGACCGGATCTTACAGCGAGTAAAATGTACGCAACGAGCGCCTAATTTATGTACGAAGAATTATGGGCGCGGCCGCGAAAGGGCTAACCGACGGTTTTCCTTGCCGTTCCGAGCGCAAAAGATCCTTTTTAAATACCAATTACAAAGTTGTATACAGCGAGCACTTGCCATCGTTAAGCAAACGCATTTCGTATGAAATTAACGATTCCCGAGTACTTATATAATAATAATACGCGTCAAAGCAGGCGCGCTGCAAACGAAATCGACTATCAATAATATAGTTTTAAGTATCGATTTAGCGATATCTGGGTGTGACACATAATTCATGATTCCGTACATGATTCACGATTACACCAAAAACATAGCGAATAGTTATTTATGGCCGCGACCAAGAGATGACGGTAAATCCGCAGTCAGGTGAAATGCCCTTCGGTATTCCGCTCACTGTATAATATAATACTCATTGGAGGACACGATCTTTCGATCTTTCATGATCTTTCGTGACATTATCTGTGCTTAAGTCAGTGATCGGCGTGTCAAATTGTGTGGTTACCACAGGTGATAACGTTTCTCCACGGTAATTCTACAAATGTAACAGACTCAAACTATGCTTTCCTTCGTATCACGAGATAGCAATCTTAAATCTAGTTGATATCATATTTTAATCGTCTTCTTCTCCTTCGTCATCCTCCCGACAATATGGGGACATTCATCATTGTCCTATACCTCCAATGGTCACGACCATTCTCATCCCCTAAACACGCAAATACACAAAAACAGCCCCATATTATTTTAAATTGTTTCCATCCATCCCTTTCATTTTGATAACCGTGGTTACTGCATCAGTTTCCTCTATTCTCATCCCATGGTCTCATCAGTCTTTTTCTCTCATGCTCAATATTGGTGCGACAACAATACTACATTTTACGTCATATTTTTTCCTCATTCTATCTTTTATTGTCACTCCACTCATTCGAACTAAGCATTAACATTTCCACCACACACAAACACTGTTCTAAATTCTACTGTCGCGACACTGAACTACAAAACATGGTTGGTTTCACCGCACACCTGTAAAACACAACTTTTAGTCTGATCAGAATTCTTTTATCACATAGACCACCCGACACGTTTCTCTCAGTTTCATCCAACAACCCTTATTCCCATGTTTCACATCCATCATGAAGCCCCCTTTGTACGATAGATCCTAGTTGCTTAGAGCTCCTTACCTCTTCTATTCCACGTCACTGGTGGTTGTCATAACTCTTCTCGTATGATCGACCTCCTAGTCTGTTCATCCGTAGTTATACTCAACAACATATTGTATATACTTCCACTCGTCTTTACGCACTTCCCTTCAAGACCTCATGCCCAATCTCCACTCATCTAGCCGATTATAAATTGCTTCCAGACTTACTGAATTTAAAACTAAATCGTCAGAGAACATCACGTTGAATCTATTGTTTGTTACTTCGCCCACTGCTACGCAGTATGGGCCAAAACCTGATACACTCATACACCTACGTTAAAGCGTTCTGTCACTCCATACATATTCTTGACTTTTGTACCGTAACTTTCAAACGAACCCTCCTGCGATAAATACATTTTTAGTACTTTTTTTTTCTCGTTTACACGGTTTTTAAGACATCTCTTGGAACTCGGTCGTTTAAGAATTTTCTCAACGCACCATCACTACACCCGTATAAAATCCGTAGGTATTATAATAATAACGTACGGTGTCAAACGTCTTTGGAAATCTGCAATTTAATCCCGGATCCGTATTACTCATGCTTTGATTGTTCCACGACGGTCGCGGTACAGATGCTTTCCACCTCCGGGGACCACTTTTACACTCCTCGCCGCCAAAACAGATACCCTCCGGCCTGGGCTCCGTGACGAGAGGAATGTTTAATTTCGTCCGGGAGTTTCGCAGTTAATCGGGTTCGTGCTTTCGCGTCAAAACACCGACCGATCGGACCGATTTCAATTAAATCGCGTTCAAAAACAGCGAACCGTCACTGCGGCGCGTTCCGTCCTCGGCTGCGACCGTTTAATAATAATAATAATAATAATAATTGCTTTTGCGGCGGGCGTATCGCAAAAACGATAGGTATGCTCTCCGATCCCCCGGTGATCAATGAGGCCCTTTTCCGATAGTGACGGTGACGCGACGTGACGAACACGAGTCGCACTGCGGTTTATTTTATTTTTTGTCTGTACGTACCTACGTATTTTTGTTCTGTGATGATTTTTTTCGTGTACTTATAGAAGAAGTTGTCCGGTATCAATTTAACGTGGGGACCACCGCGCAAATGTAATCGGGAAAGTGAATCGAAAAGATGGTAACGATACTGAAAACGTTTTTTTTTTTTTTTGGATTTTCGATCGAAATTTCGTGATCGAAAAACCTAATGTTATTTCACGAACAACTGCGATTCTAGTCTGTGATCGTTCGTTTTTGCGGGTAGAAGCTCCGATCTTTTTGCGTACGATACCGCAAAAATACAGGTATTTGGCTAGAAAAAACAAAACGACAGTCATAATCGTTCCAAAGGACTTAGAATCTTTGTCGTTAAGATCTGTGAACATTATATTTGAACGTTATTGAAATGGATAAATATCTAAAACTTCATTATTTTAATAAGCGGAAGTAGTTTGAGCCAGGAATAAAATTTTAAAATTCAGACCTCATGGAAATCTCTCAAATTAATCGTAATTTCAAAAATGCATTGATGTCGGATTTACTGTAAACATCAAATTTTTTTGATTTTTAAAATTATCGACTCGCATAATATCAACTCACACACCAACTGCAAAACGGATTTGGTCGTGTCTTTCGGTATCCGCGATGATTGTTCGTTCGTACAATCGGAACTATCAAAACACTGCAGATAAAATTCAAATCATCAAGTTAAAGATACACATTCGGAATTCAGTTGAATTTATCCAGTCGTGGAAATAATGATGCGACAATTAAATTTATTCTGTACGAAATTGAAAGCTATTCAAATTTTAAGTAGCTATAAAGTATACATTTTTTAATTAGTAAAGGCTAAATCTATTCAAGGTCCTTGAATTTCATCAGTGACAGAAAGAGCCACTTAAATAAACAAAATTAAAAATTGCAAATAGCAAATTATTTGGATACATTTACCATGACAAATGCAATTTTAATCTAAACTAGTTATTTCGATAACTCACTAAAAGTAATATACACACAAATAAAGATATTTTACTATTTACTACATAAAACCATTTAAATAATTACCAAGTCTATTTTTTTCTCATGCTTTTAACGTAGAATTAAACGTTAAAAAACGACATTAACACTCACCGATGTATTGGCCGTTGACTAATTTGCATGTTAAATAACATTTAGTCTTGTAAAGAACATACTTTTATTTTACTTATTCAAATAAATTGCAAATAAGTAATGCACAATATATATTTGAATGAGTGCGTATACATCACATATAGAGTATTTGAGGTTCACCTATATCAATTATACGCGAATTTTAAAATTGAAAAATTTTCGATAAAAAAATTAATGGTTAGTCGCTACGAATTGAGCTTACTAAACAAAAATCAAATTATATAAAAAACTTAACACGCGTAGGTACGAATTTAGTTTTTTCGTTGTAATACTTAACCCAAAAATAAAAACTTATTTAATATTTAAATATTTTGAAAACGATTATTAGAAACTAAATTAAAATAATGGTTTCGAAAATAGAACCTATGTAAATTCAAGGTGATTTAAAACCAAAAGGCTTTAGGACAGATAAAATTGTTCTATTTGTTTATGTTAACTAAGTAATGCTTTGCCAAGTATCTACTTACAACTGAATTCATTATTTTTTTTCAATATCTTACAAGACTGGTGATATCAAGTGTTATTTTGTCGTCATTAATTAGAGTTAAACACTACGTTTTTCAACTCGAGAAAATCCAATTGAACTATAAAAATATTGATTTTCGTTTTGGACGCGTATTCAGTGTTTTCGAGTAAAAAATAAATTTATAAAATTGTATAAATTTTTATTTTTCGTATTTAATCATGGTGTGTAATATAGTTAAGTGAATAGAGGATACCGTTTTTGGAATCGTCTATTTTCTTATTCTGCGTGTAAAGCTGTTTTCGCTGTACTGCTAAGGAATGACAACATATCAAGGTACAAACAATAATCAAAAGTGGTTACAATATAGCAAAACGCTTGCAAAACTGCGCTCTAGGCCGAACGTATACTTGAAACGTAGAAAACTGAACGTTTCATATAATATTATCAAACACGCTACGATCTATCCAAAACGATGCGACACAAATTCTGAAAACCGATTTGAGATACCATCAAACTGCTCGAACACTTAAATCACTATTCCGACGTCTACGGTCTTGTTTTGTTTTGAGGTTCCCGAAAGTTGTTTTTTCCTTGGTCGATTTATCTCGAGTCGAGCGGATAAAATCGATAACGTTCAAATTTACGTTACTATAATGTCGTAAAAATAAAAATAAAAAAAATGTACTCACGGCCTCGCGATTCAAAAAAGCGTTGTGTTACCCGCCCGAGAACACTGAACTTCGATAAATCGAAAATCTCCCTCGTACCCATAATCCGCCGGACATGTAACGAAAATCCCGGTTTACTACTCGCCATTGCCCCTTAAGTGGCGTCGTTCGGACGAGATGAGCATGTGTGTGTGTGTGTGTAACCGTATTGTTTTATTTTGTTTTCTACACGGCCACCGCTATCAGTGCGTTTGCCAGCCAACGCGTAAACGGACGCGCGCGATAAGAACGAATCCCGTAAGACCGTATAGCGTATCGCTCCGGAGGGGACGGAGCAGCTCTCGGCAGTGACGTAATGATGTCACTCTTCAGGAGCGAAGGATCCTCATTTT
>CM029357.1:43051482-43085854 GCA_017140985.1 Hormaphis cornu | reverse complement strand
AAACGGGTACGTTTTGTGGATGGCAATATGTTGAGCGAGTAAATGAAATAAATCGACTGCGAGTAGTCAAGTCGATTCGATTGATTGGTATAAAAGTAAAGAGAAAACTTCATAAGTTCAAAGTTGAAATACAAAATAAAATAAACTTAACTCGGTTAAAAAAAACGCTTTTTTTTCTTATTATTCCACAAATACATATTTGCTTTATTCGCTTTTCCACCCTTTTTCACATTCCCTTTTTATCGTCTAATCAGCTTTCAAAATCACAATTAAAGTGTGTAATGCATTCGGCTCTTTATTTTTCTTAATTATTTCAGTTTTCAAACACTTTATCTATTTCTTTTTATTATTACTAATTATTTGTTTTTGTATCAATATCGTTGTTTTCATTAATTGTTATTCTTGTTTTTTTGAGCTCACGATGTTTTTTAATAAAAATAAAAATAAAATAAAATAATACATCTATACATCAGTTGGTTGAAAATCATAAGACACGATGTATGAGGGTTCTGCTATCAACTATCATACAAGTAACAAGTTTTAAAATTGTACAAAACATTTCAGTTGGGGGCCAAATTCAATAAAATATAACGTTAGAAGTAAAAATACATAGTTTGAAAAATAAAAAGTTTATGTTTATTTATCACTCAAAACTTATTTGACAACAAACGTATTTTAAGTGTTGGTTTCATAACCCTTTAGTCAATATCAGCGAACGTATAGCAACAAAAAAAAAAAAACCATATTTTGGTGTTAAAACACAACATAGAATTTTATAGGACGCAAATTTTTAAAGTCAGGGAACGATATATATATATACATGACTATATTTTTATTTTTGTATTCTTTGTACAGAAACGTTTGTGGTACAAATTGTACTTTTTTTCTTGTGAAATAGTTTAAAGTAAGTATTATAAATTGTAATACACATTAAACGAATTAATTCTGCTTTTGAACACTGAAGAAGTATAAACTTTCAAGAACCTACCCACGTCTGTGTCCGTATTGTTTTCAGAATGTTGTTAAAAAAATTGTAGTTGAAAAACTCGTTCTGACGATATAGCGTAAACTAGTAGAAACTTCTTCAAACTAAAAATTGGTATTCATAATTTACTAAATTATTGTGAATTTTTTTCCTTTTATAAGTTTAAAAACCATTTTGTCATTGCAGTTGATCTAAGATATTTTTACTCGCGTTTTAAATATATTTAATCCAAATGTTGACTATGATGTAATTTATTTATAAGTGAAATAGTTAGTGACTTAAGGTTAAGATTGACGGTTTTTTCAATTGAAATTAATCACGTGGCAAATTTATTTATTTGTAATCAAGTTTAGAGCTCCTCCTTTCAATAAAAACTCGGGGTTAAATGAGTAAAAAAAAAAAAAAAATTCAAAGTTCATACTTAATTTTAAATATGATGATGTTTCATCATATAGTTTAAATGAAATTTAAAATAGTTTGATTGAATCGAAAGAAAATAAATTCTATATGGAAAGAAAAAGGAGTTAAGTAAATTAGAAAAATTTCACTGGGTTCAATGTAAGAATCAAAATAAATCAAATAACTCGTAACTTGTAATTTATATTTACAATCCTTAATCCCCAGATTTGGAATGAAATAAATGTTAAAATTTATGCTTATAAATTTTTTTTAGGCAAAATGAATACATTTATATTTTGACTTTTGTCGTAATCAACAGTCGTCCAATTTTTTTATTAACAAAACGAAACTACAAGCATTTTACACGCCATCAACATCAGAACATGGTCTCAACTTATCACCAGGAAATCAAAGAGCACTGAATGCAAATTTCTGCAAATTCAATATAAATATAAATATAATTTCTTTTTTTTTTTTTTACAAATAATGGACATTTTGAATTCTTTTTTAACGTTAACCGGAAAAAAAACCACCAAATTATCTTACGTACGTTTTTCAAACGGGCTCGAGTTCGAGTTATAACTATTTATGTTTGAGAATATATTGTAAAATGACAGATAAATCGAAACATTTTTCTAAATATTCAATTGTAAATAATAAAGAAATTAATAATATTAAATTTGAAAGAAATCTCATCCTCGAAACTTAAAAAATGTTCTTTATGTATGATAAAAAATCCAAATTTAATTTGTTAAAAATTAAAACAATGAGAGAGTTTTTTTTCCACAAAATTATTTTTGGATATCATATTTTACGTAATACCCATGCGTTTTAAGTTTTGAATTAATTTTTTAACAAATTTATTTTTGTAATATAAAAACGTACTGAATGATGCAAATGAACAATCGATAATATAATAATTAATACCGGTAAGACTTTTTTGATCTAAGCACATTTTATCATTGCAGAAAAGTCTAAAAAAGCTTCATTTATTTAATCGCAATTATATTGGATGGCTATAATGAGCTTGGAACCAAAAGAATACTGTTTCTAACTAAATTTTAAAATTTTAACGAGATCGTAATCATTTATTTTTAAAATGAATAAGTTTTAATTTATGAAACACAATGTGAAACTAAGATGAAACACGTTTTTTCTGGCGAACCTTTTCATTCTTTACGAAAGTTTTTCTTTTATTGTACAAAAAAATATGGTTTGTAGTGTTGAAGAAAAATTATCATATTTCATCCAAACGTACTTTGACGTTGATATTTCCAAATATTTACCGCCAAAAAGATAGATAGAGATTCACGTCAAACTCAAAGGCATTCTACTGATAACTTACAAAAAAACAAGAAAATTGATCTCGAACCTTTTCCATCGCAGACAAAAAGTGGTCGACCACATTATATGATTATAAGGCAACCTTGATGATACACACCCTGTGCTCAAGTGTAATATTCCTTTGTCGACTTTTCTTGCAACTGACAGTCAGTTTATTCGCCGTGACATGACGCGTTCACGAATTTATATTTTATTATTGTTCTTTTTTTTCCAACTTTTTTTTTCGTTTCTTTTTCACCAAAATCGAAGTCAACGACGTCCCGTCACAATAATCGGCTGCGACGGTAGCACAGGACCCTCGCTGTTTCTTTTTTTTTTATATTTCATTTAATTTTATAAACGGGAAATTTTATTAACTTTCATCATCATTGGTTTTCGATTCTGGACGGACGATCTGAATCCGTAAAATTATTTTATTATTTTATTTTCTCCACAAACGCTGAATCTCATCAATATACATCAGAGTTTAGACGGAATTTAAAAACCGAATTTAAAATTTTTTTATAGTTGCTCGATCAAAATTATATTTTGCTAAATAAATTATGGGAAAATAATAATTAGCCTACTTGTCTTGAAAAAAATGTCATCACATTTTTCAAAAACTATTGGTAAAATCATACAATAAGTTGATTAAAATTCAGTACGTGCTCAATAAGATCGGGTAGTAGATCTCTTTTTGGTAAGAATAAATAGTTTTTAAAAGTTATCATGACTATAAAATAGTATAAGAGAAATTCAAAATGCTACAGTTTATTTTTAACGAATGCATAAAAATTATTTTTTACTGTAAATATATTTTACAAATTTACCAATTAACTTGACTAAACTTAAATATGTATTTTGCTTTAAATCTCTGCATTTCAAACATTTCGATTTTTTTTTGCATAGTGATGGTTCATACGTCGTGGTAACTGCAAACTAGATGCTCACTCACAAACCACAATGATTTCATAGGCGTAACAAAATAAAGAATCCTTTTTTTGAATCGGAATTTTCAAATATCAATACTACTCGTATTTACAATTTGTATTTACAATTCAACATGCTATTTTTCAAAATAATATAAAAACTATTGTTTAAAAAAAAATGTTCACACAGTTTGTCAAATGCAGTTGTATTATCTTGAATGATATAATTATCTAAAATTGTAATGCTTATTAACGTCGAGATTTGATATTTTATTACATGTTATAATTGTATTCAAATTCTAGTGTTAATAAACCGTTTCTTTTAATCTAGTACACGTATTTTAATATTAAAAACAATTTGTAACAGTTATCTGTTTGGGCGTTTTTTTTATAAAATGGCAACTGTGAGAAACATTTATTTACAAAAAAATTACGATAAAATAAAAGAATTTCTTCATTAAATAATACATGAATCACAACAACGACGTGTAGGTATAACTTTGCAAAAAACGCATTGAATAACCGATAAACGTCTTCAAATTATAGGTTAATGAGAAGTAACTATAATTTGTTTTTCTCTGAACGTAAGTTCCTATGTTTCTGTGACAAGTGTTTAACAGAAAAATCGTTGAAGGTTTGACGGGAACTGAAATTCGAGGGAGAGAAAAAAAAATACAGAACATTTTTCTCTTAAACCGAGTTTCTCTAAAAATCTCGTATGTACTATAAAATTATATTTTATAGGTTGAATCAATACTGTTGGTTTGATAAATGTTTACAAATTATACGTTAACTACGTTTCTCACTATTCACAATGCTTACCAATAAGCTGATAATTCGCAAACTTCGATTCGAATTTTGAATTTCACTATAAACAAACACGCATATAGGTAAGGTATAGGTTTGCGGTAAGTACGAGTGGTTACACTGCTGCTCTGCTGATTCGACTGGTTTTTGTCGTAGAATACTGTTTGCATTTTGCTTACCTGTAACAAAACAAACAAAACTAGTGTTATTGACAGTAAACTTTGATAGGTATTTCGTAAACTATCTACAGGCGACGAGAACGACGATATTGTTAACATGGGATATATTATAATATAGTTAGTATCATTAATAAACAGTTCGTTTGAATGAAAACAATTTGTTCGTAAAAAAAAAAAAAACATGAAAATCCATAAAAACGTAGTTTTTATTTTGTTAAAATTGATACTAATGAAATGACTGCTAAAATTAATAACCATATTTGATTAGATAATAATATAATCTTAAACCGCCCTCGAATACCCGAAATGGGTGTATAAACCATACCTTTGGGAGAGTTAAAAACCGTTTTATTGGATTTCATTATTGAAGTTTGATATTTGAATTAATATAACGTTACACTATCATTAAATTATAATTAATCCGTTTGTATTATACGTACAAGCCCGATCATACGCACGCGCCGCTTGTCCTGACGCACTCAGCGACAGAAAACAATTTATCGTTCGATTTGTTTTCCGTTCGCAAGAAAAACGATTTTATTCGCAATCACTTCGGGACGCTATTAATTCTACTTTGCTTTTAATGAAAAACAAAAAAATCAGAATAAAAGAAAACGAAACTTCAGCAAAAATTCGACAGAAAGCAACGCGTATTTCAATATGCAAAGTGTGCTGTTCCACCTGTCTACAGGGTGATTTTTGTACACCAGAACCGCTACGTTTTCAACACTATTGGTTTGTTTCTTTTCATTATACAGTGTTTTATTTTTCACTCATAATAACTTTTTTATTAATTCGGAGGAATTTGACTAACCACGTTGATTTGTGAATTCAGTTGTTTCCCGGAACCGTGAAACTAGAATATTTAATTTTATTCTTTTACAATGATTGTAGGTATTCACGACTTAGACGTATCAGTAAATCCGCATTCAACATTCTAAACCAATAACCGGTTAAAAATATAATATAAAATTAGAATTTTATTAGAAAAATGTCTATACAACAATTACTCCCTGTTGTTTTATTGTTAAACAACTTTGGGTTTTTTATTTGTATTATACACATTGTAAACAATGAAACTTATCAAATAATATTATATACAAACATTCCGAACAAATAAAAAAAAAATCTTTAATATCTATAAAAAATAATAGCAATAAACACTATATTAGTATGACAAATTAATTATAAATATTTTACCGTGGTTAATTGTTAGTTTACAAAAAATATAAAACTCGTTTTTATGATGTAGTTTGAGATATTAAGCCTGCTAGTAAAAGCTGGTATCCCGGTTTGATCTTGCTAGTTTATAAAAAGCTAGTAAAAAATTTAAAATTTTTTGTAGAGATTCAGTTACGGGCGCATATAGAGAAATCACAATCCAACTTTTTTTCTATGAAGACTATTTGAATTTAATTCTCTGCACTAATAATTGATTTATATTGCAATCCGTATGAAAAAAGTTAGTAGTTGTCCAACAAATGTAAACATTATTACTCTTATAACTGAATTCACGAAAAAACCAAAGCACTATCGGTTCCTGTTATAAGTGTTTCCAAGACGTATTATTAACCCGTCGTTGTTGACGCTGTAAGCAGTCATTCGACCACACAATTGTCATATTTTGAACCACTGATTCAAATGTCATTTTATCGTGTCAATACTGAAAATATGTTTTATTGATTAATTTATTTTGTTAACGAAAATAATTACGGAACAAAATAATGATTAAAAATAATTCAAAAATTTTTATTTTATCCTATGCCAAATTTCGTAGTGAATTCGGGCATTGGGAGGCACGAATTACGGCATCGATTTTGCGACATCATTACATTTGCAATATGAGCAATATAATACAGGCAACACGTTTTTCGCAATCTCCTTTTCGTTCTTTTTAGTACCTACCGATTTAATTTTTCGTTTTCGTATGAAAAAAACCAATTTGTTTCATTTGTGAGCGAAACACTCTCACGTCAACAATTATAGTATTACAAATTTAACGTCACTGGCAACGAGTTAACAGTGATTTTTACCGCATAAATTTATATTTTGGAGGACGCATAATGGTTTATGGCTGTTTTAGCGCGTAAAATTATTAATCCGAAGCCAACAGCTGTTAGCGACAAGTTCGGTTGATATTTTCTTCGATGTGACGACCACTAGACACGTTTATAAAAACTTTGATTTTTTACAAAACAACAATACAATTCGATACAATTTATGCCACACGTATAATTGGGAAAACTGAATGATCTTTAGTTTTTTCGATTAATTACGGTGCAGCACGATGCTGTGTTAATCGATAAATCATATCCGGGGTGTTTGTCAAAGTTGTAAAAAAAAAAAAAAAATAAAAATAAGAAACGTACTCGACAATACGCAGCGGTTTTGGCAACGTGCCGATCGATATTCCAAAACAATATTTGTTCACCGACTGCTGGTGCGCTGCAGATTTAAATCGATATATATATATATATATATATATATAGATATCTATTTATTAGACAGGAAGTTGCAGATGATCGATGAAAGTTATTTGGACAGCAATACGCTAAACGTTAACGCGTCCGGTTTTTCGTCTGTACGTGAGAAGATAAGCGTAAACATCGTGTGGTGGAATTTTGTCCTCGCAATATTCGGTCGGTGAAAAAAAAATAAAAAACTAACAAAAAAAAAAAAAAAAAAAACTCAACAAAGTTAATTTATATTATACACCGAACAAAGGTTTACCGATATGTCCGTTAACATAATATTGGACACGTTGTAGAACAACGAGTCTTTTGACTATTTTTCTTTTCTTTTTTCCAGTGAGCAATCCACGTGTCGCCTGTTGACGACCGATTTCGATATTTTTTTTTATACACTAGCTCCGTCGGTAGGTAAAAAAACTGTCATCTTGGATCGGGGAAATAAAAACTTCCCCTAGGAATTTACAATAGCCTTTTTTCGGGCTGAAAAATGCGATCTAGGACATTTAGACGTTTGGATGTTCAAAAACGTAAACTAGAATTATTCATAAATGTTTCCCGTCACTGCATACTTTAGAGAAGAAAACAAAATCCGATCGTCTCGCGTTTCCGCCCGCACGTTTCGCGTTAAACGGCGTGTGTTAACGGATGTCCTTTGTGTCGCGGAACTATTTGCGGCTTTCTGCGAGACTGCCGACACCGGATCCGAGATAAAAACTAATTGGTTTTTACATTTGTTTTTTTTACTTTTTCTCTCTGCGTGTGTCTAATTCATCTGTATCTCTCGTTTTCCGGACGGCCACAAAACTGAATTAATTCGTTTTTAATAAACGTTTCCGCCTCGCAACTAAAACGACGCGAGTCCTCTACCGCATCCGCTCGTGTCCGCAGCACGGTTACCGCGGTTCAAGACGGGACGTCCCGCCCAAAAGTCTCGTTTGTTTGTTCATTTTTTCACTTTTTTATGATTTCCTTTAACAATTTTTGCGATTTAATGTTATAATGATTCGCCGACTCGAATATAGCTTTTAATTATTAACATTTAAAAAAAAAAAGGTGAAATTACACCTTTCAACATTATTCAACATCTTAAAACAATGATGTCCTTCGATTCTGAGCGAGCTCAATATCTATACACGTCACGGTAAAAATCAAATTTAACAAAAAATATCAGTTTTAAAAAAACTACCTATACCTAGGTATACGACTTTTCGCTACTCCATCGGGTTTTTAGTCTGACTTTGTGTTTTTAGATCGTAAATCACAAAATATATGAAATAATTTTAAAATTTTTTTTGAATAACATCTAATTTGAATTTTATTTGCTAAAAAGCAAATTGGTCAGATTGCTCCAACCTTTCAACATCACAAAAATCAAATGTTGTGATGTTCGACTTTTTGTAATTTTGCAGATAACTCTAAAAAAATGTTCAAATAAAATATATGTGTTCAAAAACCAAAGTTTAACTTTTTGGAGTATAACTCAAAAGATAAGCGAAATTCGTCAAAAACTATGACCAAAGAATTATCTAAGTACGTAGACCTATCAAAAAAATTATCGATATTAAAAATCGGAGCATTCCTTTTAAGCATTTCCTTACCCAAAAAACTCTTCACGGAAAAAGAAAGAGTAAAAAACTTTATTTTAAAAACAACACATTCTTTGCTGCGCTTAGAATATACAAAAATTATTTTTGTACAAGCAAATATTGTCGTATTCACATTTTATGTATCTTTGTATGTTATAGCAAAGAACGGTCATCAATGAGCCATCAACAACGTTGACCGTAAACGCAAACATCGTATTTCAACTGTTTTTTTGGAAAAAAAAACCATTTTTATCAGGTTTTTTTTTGGAAAAATTACTTTATTTTGTAGGGGGTGACGATAAATAGTTATTTTTGGAAAATGACAATAGAGTCGAGGCGTTTTCCTTAATATTCAACTGCGGTAAATAATTAATAAATTTATGGTACCGGAATTAATAGAAGTCTCATTGAAAATATTATGTTCTTTTTTGTATGATAAAAAAATTCCTGTTTCAAAAATATAAGAAATTTAAGCCGTGAGGGGTTTTCCGATAAACAGGTTTTTTGGGGGAGTATTTATTATAGGACCCTTAAAATTGTAACCACTGCCTTGTATTCCCCTGTACAGTAATTAAATAACAATAAAATAAACACTAACAAAAGTTTATACCAATTTTCCAAATAATAATAATAATAATTTAAACGTATTACACAATTTGTATGAAAATAAAAAAAAAACACAACCGTCAATTTTTCGCATTTAATTTATGAGAAACTGGCTATAAAACTATATTTAACTCTATATTGTATGGAATTTTTTTAATTGCATTTTTAAATGTGATTTATACTTCGTCAAAGCTAAAAGTATTTTAATATTTATTGCATATTATTTAGTCCGACTATTGGACTTCATTCCACACTATAATGAATAAATGTTAACAATAGCATTAGTTATTATATTAATATTAAAGGTTTTTTTTTCTTTTGCCACAGCCATAGGCTCATTGAATATTATTATTATATTTTATATTCTAATATGAATTTTCAACTTGCCTCCCTTTATTAAAAATTCATTGTTGCGTAAGATATACGGGCGCAAACGTCGGTTTGTTTACGCCCGGTTTTTGCGAAAAGACAATCACAGGATGTTAAATAACGAAATTCTAAAATCATCAATCATGATTTATGAAAAAATACGGCAGTTTACAGGAATAACAATACGTATATAAAGAGAATAAAGAAATGATTTTGAAATATGTAATGTAATATTATACAATTTACTATGTTTTTTTTTTTTAGAAATAAAACACTATCAAAATATTATCCGTTAATAGAAAACAACGAGTTTCATTTTATCAAAGAGTTTTAAAATTTCCCATCTTCCAGAATTCGTACACACATATCTAAGTATACCCAATGCTGGAAAACGCTATTTTTTATTTACGTGTCCAGTTCCCGTTCGTCTCGGATTCTTTTTGGCCTGATCCACCCAACTCGGCTTTGGATCTTTCCTGACATTTTGATTTCTGCCCTCAAGCCCTGGAGAGAAGTTTCCTCCGTCGCAGGATCCGGTTCTGGACGTCATTATTTATATTGCTGCGCACTGAATCGATTGTATTTATAATGCTTTTTTTTTTTTTTTTTTTTTTTTTTGTGTGACTAAAAACACTTTTTAGGCTATAAGAAACGCTCCGATTTTATGAATAAGTACATCTGCTAATAGGTCTATGTACTGAGGTAGTATTTTGAAATGGTTTCAGTGTCGAAAATTCATAGTTGAAAAAGTGACAGTCATGAAACTAAACAAAAATTAACGTGCTTTTCACATATATATTAAGATTTTTAGCTATTACGTCCAGAAAAATGATTGAAACAAGCTAAACCTTTTATATAATATTGAAATAGGTAAAATATAAGTTTTTTAAAAGTTTTAAGTGATTTAAAATATTTTTGAAATAAGTAAAGAACTTTGAAATTCAAGGAAAATTTACCGAAGAATACCAACTAGACAACTGTGCTCACTGAGAATCGTTATTTCAAAGGCGATGATTTATCGTTGCTTTCAGATATTAAATAATACGTCTGAAACACAACTTTCAAACCAATGACCCATCCAAAACGTAGTTGTCAATCCGCCAAACTACTCACGGGACCTAGATTGATCCAGGTTTATTTTTTTTTTCGCGTTTACTAAGATCAAAATCAATTTAGATTTTTCGAAGTTGGATGCCGGTCACTCAAATCGTTGATCGTTTTATACGTGGTGAAAACGAGACATCGTGAACGTACACAATAAAAGTCATTATGTAGTTTTCTTCGAAAAAATGTCTTACATCTCAAACGTTGATTACTAACAAACAAAAAGATTTGTTTTAACCTCAATAGGAGTTTCATTCTCGAGTGTTCTAGGGTGGTCGAGTGCATAATACTGAACCAGAAGCCAAAAATGCAAATTTATACGATCCAAAATAATTGTTATGATAATTGTTCGTGTTTTGAGAAGGCAAATTTCCGTGGGATCCGGATGCCGTTAGGCATTCTTTCATATTACATTAGTTCTCGTCGTTTGAAGTTAATAACATTATTCGGTCTCGGAATTTTTTTGAAATGGGGAAGAGACGGCAGTAAAAATATGTTTCTCGAAAATATAATAATTGCTTGATCTGTGACGGTGATTTGAGAGAAAATCCCTAAATAAAATCTATTTTAACGGGGTACAAATAACAACATTCAATTTTGACAAATTATACGTTACAATTATAATTATAATAACAGTTATTTATCAAATGATAGTATTATAGAAAGTAATTATTTTTACACAAATAATATAAAAAAATATAATTATTAATATAATATATAACAATGTTGGAAAAGTTAGAGAAAAAAGTTAACTGCAATAAGTTAAGGTAGTTCATTTAGATTGCTTTCAGTTAAAAGTTAACAACGAAAAAAATTAAATTGATAAGTTAAAAGTTAAGGTAAAAAATAAAATTAACTTAACTCAGTTACAAAAAAGTTTATCATTAATTGTTTCGCTAAAATATTCACGAGTCATTAAACTTATATCTATAGTATATTCAACATAACCTAAATAGTTAGGAATTTAATAAAAGTCAAAAAAGAAAAAGTCGATGAATTTGTTTTGGTTGTTCGTTACAATTGATAACAAAAAACAACAAACATAAGTAACTTTGCAACTATGAAATCTAATTAGTTTCAATTAAAAATAGTTGAATCAATGCAATACAATTTTTATCTGTATAATTTATATAAGAATTTACTAGATTAATTAAAAAATAAAAACGAATTGACTTTTCAACTTAACTTTAACTTTTTAACTAGTTAATGCCCACTTTTGTTGTTTAAACATTATTTTTTTTTCAAAACCGTTACCTATCCAAAGCCGTGACTTTCTCACAAGTTGCGCGGTGTTTTTTTTATAATAATATGTATAGGAAAATAAAATAATAAAATAAAAGTCGACTAGTTGTATCGTGGTGGAAAATTACACGCGTGGAGGCCATTGTCTGACTCGGAAAAAGTGCACGATATAACATGTTCCCTGCATCTATTATGTGTATGTATATTATACATATTAAGTATTATATATTCATCAAAAACCTATAAAAAGCCATTAAGTTTTCGAAAAACGTACAGCAAAATTGATATAAAAAACTCTCATTCCTAATGAGTGGATATTGAAGTATATTATTTTAGATTCAGAGCGCAGCGAAAAATATATAGTTTTTACAATAATGTTATTTATTTTTCTGTCAACAAATTTGCATATAGAAGGAATGCTCTGATTTTCAAAGTCAATAACTTTTCTAAAAGGTATATGAACTTCAGTGGTTTGAAGCCTGAAGTTTCAAGTTGGATTGCGGCCTTTTTTGAAATTCTATTTACTTTTGGAGTTTTACCCTAAATAAAAAAAAAAAAAAAAAATCAAGTATTTTACGGTAAAATATTGGAAATTTTCAGGTTTTTAATGATGTTTTCGTATCGAAAGAGTTCTCCAATCACTACGTTAAATAAAACATACAAGTAGGAAATTTGGCTCTAAATTTATTTCATTTTATGTAAAGGATTTTTTAATACTTTAATTATTTACTGAATTATGTGCCAAAAACGACGAAAATGGCAAACTGGTATGATACCGTAAAATGGTACCGTTCTTTTTTTTTTACACTTTGTAAATTCTGAGTGTAGAAAAAACATATTGGTTTTAAAATGATGTGTGTTTTTTATTTACCACAATGTAATCACGATAACTTGTTTAACAATAATTAACCAATTTATGAGTTCAAAAATTTTCTGGTGGTTGTATGAACAAAAACGGTATCTACTTTGAGGGATCATAGATTATAGCATAAAAAATCATAATAAAAAAATTAGAAAAAAACACTAAAAATTATGGCAAACGTGTTTTTAACATAACCGATTAAGATTTTTGCCCCTAACTTTGAAAAAAAATGGTCGGAATAAATTTAAACTTTTACATAACATTAAAATTTGTAAGATACAGGTCTGATGAAAAAAAATTTCAAGAGATTTAAAAATGTTAGAGCAAAGTATAGAAATTTGAATTTTTCAAAAACTTTTTTTTTTTTTTGATAAAACATTGTAGTGTCCATAAAAAGTTTTGAAACTTTAATACAACGTTGAAAACATTTAAATCAATATTCTTCTCGAAAAATTTGTAAATCCGTTTCATAACTTTGATTAATTTTTAAAAAAAAATAGTTACTCAAACGAATTTCTAATTTAAAATTTGAACACTATTATATTAAACATTTTTTTTTTTTTAACTGTAATACGTACAAAAATCGTGATTTCGACGAAACAAAATAATAATATGTATATTACGTTATAGTGAGTTACGATGAGCGTTGACAAATCGCATAAGACGCTCTTGATTTGGTCATTGAAGCAATAGATTTATATTTACATTTCCGTGATCAATCGCATCGGAATAAATATTAATCACAGATTAATATTATGTTGCGTGGGCAAACAATCATTATATTTGCCAAAATAACCCGTGAACTGATAAATAATTGAACGTTTCGTCATATCGGTTACATATGCATATACGAACAGAATCATGGTGTCGATGTATAAATATATAAAACATATAGTTTATCAATGGAACAAACTTAAGGGTAAAACAATAATTTCAAAATTTTTCGTCATCGGAGAAAGATTTTTCAATTTGTTGTTTCGTATTCGAGTTAAGAGCGATGTGAAATGTTTAGTCGACTATCCATAATATGTTAAATAATATATGAAATACGACTGTCGTCAGAAAGAAGCGAATATATAACAAACGCGTTGAGTGATTTAATATATAGTGTGACAATATACTAATAACAGTTGAATTTTATAAATCAATTGATTCATTTTTAAAAATTCCTGTTGAGCGTTTTAAATTTAGTTCAAAAATATGTAGTAGTGCCGAATTTCTCGTGGACTTTGAAACGGTTTTCCCTAAAAACCCATAGAAGTTTTCCTAAGACCCTGTGAAACCAGTTTTGTACCAACATGTCATATTATTTGCTAATTTATAGTTGCAGCGAAGAAACAACAGCGGGACGCGCATCACCCGTAATAAACATAACAATATTATTTGCTAATTATTAGGACTACTCGGGCAAAATGTTGGAGATAACTGTACATCTTTTTGATTTTACGTAGATTCAACGAAATTATATTTGTTTTTGTTTTAAGGATCAAAAAAAACTTCCTACAGGGCGTGTTGTATTAAAATTTTTGATTTAATTGATATATGAACTTCAAAAAAGATGGTTAAAAACTTATAGAACTAATTAAAAATATAAAATCAAAATACAGTAAAATATTTTTTAAAAAAATAGTACTTATTTCTATATTATGCACGTGTATGAACAAAATGAAAATATGTATGGAATTTCAACAAAAACGAAAAACCTACAAAAGTTATTACAAAATTTCTTTAATGTTTGCTTTTAATTTTAAAACATCGACAATTTCACAAGCGATCAGTGGACTGCTTTGAGCACATTGATTCATGTACTTGGCCGTTTGTTCTAAAAGATGACTATCAATCGCTTCATCATTATTTCTCGCAATTAACACGCGATTAATTGCTTCCGGAGAATGTAAAGCCGTTATTTGCTTGAAATTTGTTTTCAATGCACCCAACAATTCGTTCCTTATGTCAGACGAGCGACAAGCAAAGTTTATCACGAATATTCCATTATTACCGATTAATAATTTTACGTTGCTAAGTATATTTTGCGACAGAAACGCCACGGGTGGACCACTTAAACCCAACGACGCGTCTTTAACATCTACATCGTATACAACTGCATCATATCGATCATCGTTTTTGACTGCTTCACGCAAATAATCTAAGCCGTCGCAAATTTTTACTTCCAATCGACTGTCTTCTATCAATCCAAAATATTCTTTAGCCGTTTTGTACACGTCTAAATCTATTTCTACAGCGATGGTGTGCACATTTGTATAGACATTTATGAACAAATTAGTAAGTGTACCACCGCCTAAGCCAATTAGTAGGACCCTGCGAGCATTATTCGACTGATTAGCTACAATGCCCACTCCAACACCCATATACAGTAGGTGATCGCCATTGAAATACGAATAATCTATTTTCGTTTTACCATTTTCGGTGAGCATTCTTGTTTCTGATTGAACGCCAGCAGGCATGTCAAGAAACACTAAACGTCTTACAGTTTCATTATGTTTATTCAGAACGTCTTCTATTACATAACTGCCGGACAGTTCGCTCGTGCATTCTACGACCGTTTTCCTTTCTCCTAATCTTTGTTCTAACGACAGGAACGATATAGGGTCTTTTCGTTGAATGACACCTTGTGGTGCCACTTTTAACATGAGCGTAGACAATTCTCGACTCACTCGTATTAAACTCTCGTAAACTTGTCCTCGGTGCATGCTGATAATAGCCAGACGGTCCACATTGCATTGGCGTCGTAATTCTTCTTTTCCTTCGGCGTCGTTAAAAAACCATTCGTGTTCCCGTCCATTCGGAACGACGAACACTGAGAACGTCATTTTATCCGGATTTTTTTCCGCGAGCGATTCCACAATCTTGATCGTGTAACGCGGTTTTTTCGTCTCGGAACAGTTGACTTCAAATTCAAAATCTTCGGACATGGGTTCTTCCAACAGCAAGCCAGACTCGGTGAAATCGAAACACAGCGAAACCGATCTTTGCGTGTCGACGACCGTGTCTAAGAGGTCGTCCACGGACTCAACTGTTTTGTCCGTCAGTCCGTCTGATCTCCACTTCAGGACAGGTTCAGCTTCGGGCGTACCTTTCGGTTTAGCGCAAACGACCACAAACACCGGCCGACCGTCGAAATCGGCAGACCGTTCGACTTCTGTGCACGGGGACACGCGAATCGTCCAACCGCTCTCGCCGAAATGGGAAAACAAACACTTGGCCACGTGGCGCCGGAGAAGGGACACGCAAAAGTAACGACCACCGCACTTTAGTATTCTACCGATTTCGTTAAACGCGGCCGTTGCGCGTTTCAGGGATTCCGCCCCGTCGTCTGACATCACGGCGTCCAACGTCCCTTTGTCGATAACCACGTTAAACTTTTCGTCGGGATATCGCGTGTTCGACGTCACGTCCCTTACTTCGTAAACCAATTCAGGGCACCGGTCCCTGTTCAATTTCGTCGCGTTGGCTATCGCCGACTCGTTGACGTCCACGCTCGTCACGTCGGTGCATCCGTCGGAGTACAGATCCGCGCTCAGATCGGGATCGCCACATCCCCACACTAATAACGCGTCCTTATCGCTTATGTCGTTTTCGTCGAGCAAACATTTTAGATTTTTATAAATATCGTACCGTTTGAACGTGGACGTCCGACATTCCGCGGTACCGCAATTATCGTCGTTTTTCCCCGGTACCAGACTCATTTTTTTTATAGCACGGGACTGTAAAACGATTCACAATATACAGCACGACTGCAGGTTATCCGATTACTTTATTACGCAGCCGATATACTGTTGACGACCGAACAGAATATTTTACAGTAATATTATTCGACTCGTTAATTTTATACAGCATATTTTTTAATAACTATTATTTTTTTTATTTAACAATATCGAAAACGAGCCGGTATATTATATATATTTGGCCATGTATATTGTGTATTTGGGGTCACGTTGCGATAAAATTATGTGGCGTGATTATCATATTTGTATATTACTATTAAAAGAGAGATAATAATTTTTTTTTCTTTTTATTATACTATGAAACATATATGTGCACCACTCGTCTCCGGTCGGAGTCTGCAGACGGCCCATCGGCAGTCAATAATAAAATATATCATATATAATGGTGTATTAGATAGATCAAACAAAACAATTCTCTTATCACCTGGTGTCTTGTCTACCAATATTGTCAAACCTTACCTAACTATTACTTAACCGATGAATAAAAATAGAATAAAAGCACCACTAAAAGTGAACATCAAATCATCCAAGGAAAATAGCAAGAGCAAGTTAAAGATCATCAAAGTGAACAATATTTTTTAATGGAAAGGGAAGAGGAAAAGTGTGAGTTTGATTTTTCTTTTCTTTTTTTTTTTTTAAGCGTCCAACAACAAAAAACCAATAATTCCTAAAAACCAATATTTCCGAAAAAACAAATCGCAAGAACGTGTCAATAATCGCATATAACGCTTCGAAATAAGTATAACCATCTGGACGAGTCAACGCCTATAATCGTTTTAAGATAAAGGTAGTTTTGTATGTTACATAAATCTTAAGTACATCTTTAGTAGTATATGCTAGTGAAATTTTTAAGTAAAAAAATTCGATATCATAATTGTATTATACTATGGTGTTCACGATGTCAAATACGCGGTGAAATAAAAACGTGGTTAGTTTAATGTCCAAATGCAAAAGGTTACGGGTGACCGTCAAAAATGGTTCTTTTCAAAAATATTTTGATCCCTAGGCAAAACAAATGCATCTTCCTGAAATGTTTATCGTTTATATCCTAAAACCAAAAATTACAAATCATATTCCACAAGACCTCCGCAGTGTTCTCCGATATTTACACAAAAGGGTCTTTAAAACCATTGCAAATGCAACTAAAAAAAAAAAAAAAAAAAAAAAAAAAGAGTACATCGGGTGGTTAGTTTGTAGACGATAGCTTTTGGTGAGACACTGGTTCGATGTTTATGTTAATAAATTCGTACGTTATGGTCTGCTTACTAAAGTTACGATTCCAAGCGTGGTCAGTTAACTAACAACTCAATCAGTAATTTTTTGCAATTATAATGAACCCAACACAAATGTATGATATTTTCGAACGACAGATATCGTTTATTATTGACCAAAGTTATTGCTCATCGATGATTTCCGTTTTTTCGTGGAGTATTTTCGTACATATGTTTTAGGTTTAAACTAAAATGTAAAATAAGTGATATATTATATTATTACGCCATTTGCACTAGCTTTATATGTAAAAAGCGCGAGAATTATTTTGAATATTAGATTTTTTTTTTTTTTTGTTCAGGAAGTATTAGATTACTGGAGTTCACTCATTATAGTAAATTTTATAAACAATTCATTGCATTTAATTTAATGTAAACATCAAACCAGTGACCCACTCATAATAATTGTGACTTTTATCCAAATCGTACAATGAAGTTGCTAGTCCAATGATCTTCCCAACCGTCCGTTATCCAATAGTCCGTTTCTTTACGCTCTTAGAACTAACTCTCATTTCTCACATTCCTTTCTCAGAACCACTCACATTCTATTTTTTTCAAATAATTTTTTTTTTTTTGTACGCATATGTAACTGAAAATAGTTAAAACTATTGATAAGCAAAACAAAAATAAAAATAAAAAATGCTATTGGCAAATAATCAAACAATCCGTAAAACATAAACGTGGTTTTTTTCTGTTTCCGATCACACTGGTAATAATCAGCGTTTAACGAAGATACTGCAAGTAGATACGTAAAATACGAGTCCAAATACAGGATTATATTGAACCGACAGTTACGTTTGCGCGAACTAACGATCCGCATTTTGTTTTTCATTTTTCTTTTCTTTTCGGACATTATTTCAACAATTATATTTATTTCGAATTTCAACATTTAATTAATTTTCCGTGTGTTTAACGTCAAATTGATATATGTAGCAGCGTAGTTAAGTGCTCTCTACTTTATCGCGGTCAAACGATTCATATAACTTGGCTATAGCATTACTACTGCATTGCAACAGCACAGTGATAACATTGGCAAATTATAAAATACGTTTCGGTTCAAACGTTCAACCAATCGTATAAAGCGATAATATAATTTTTCAAATCATAATGTACAGTGCCTGTATTAATGTTACGATTATATAATGAAGAAAAATAAGTTCCTAATATTAATATTTTATAATGCTAACATAACAAAATTATTGTTACATAATCATATAATCAACAGTTATAAAAATATTATTTGGAATACAGTATATTTCATATTTTTTAAACATTTTACGCACAGATAATGTTTTAATAAGATAATTTATTTTGTTTAGTCTTTTTTTTTTTTTTTTTTTTTTTTTTTAATAATTTGAATAAATAAAAATTGGAACTTTGCAAATTCATTTAACTGCAAAAACATATAGTCTACAAAATGCTATATACATATTTATAGTTTAGTGATAAATGGTAAATCGAAAATAAAAATTGGGTCCATAAATGAATTAAATTTTAGAACTCACATAACGACGGACATTATAATTGTATTTAAAGTGACTATACATATATAATAAAAAATACTAGAAACCAACACTTGCATATTTTGTTTATTAACTACACATTGATACAAACGGCGGGATCTAAACTTTTTATAAAAATGCTTGATATTTTATTTTTATTTATTTAAATAAACTAAAAAAATAAAATTGTATAAATCTTAATTAACAAACTCGTGTACGAATGTTGTTAATGTACGAATTTTCGTCAAAATAATTAGTCAGAGATATGAAAATGTCAAATATTTTCCAACTTTAAACAATTGATAAAAAAAAATTTCGAAATTTTTTTTTGTAGCATATTGAATTACATGTTGGTATTAAATTTTCAAAACTTTTCTGGAAAATTAAATTCTTATCGAACAAAAATTATAAAAAAAAATTGAAAATTTCAATTCCAAGTCTTTTAAAACTTGTATCAGGCCTGTATTGTCTGGCCCTTAGGTATTTCAATATTATGTGAAGGTTTCAGTTCAATTCGGTCATTATTTTTAATGTTATGTACAAAAAACAAAATTGAATATAACAAAAACACGTTTGCCGTAATTTAAAAGTTATTTCCTTTATTTTTCATTGTAATATTTTCAAGTTCTTACACTTGATCGGCCCTTTAAAATACCATGTGACAAAGTAGAGCTACCAGAAGCCGATACTGAATGTAAATATTGGATAATTACTGAAGAAGTTATCGCGATTTTTATTGTAATAAAAAAATTAATTTAAAAAACATAATATAATTTGAAAACTGATACATTATTCGCTACAAACAGTTTCTAAAATGATAGAAAACGTAATTAAATCTAATTAGTTCAAAAATAAATTTTCCAACATAAATCATTCAGAAAAATCTACAATCTAATTCATATACAAACCGTTCTTATATGAATTTAATTTCCAAGCTAATTAAAAATCACAAAACAGAGAAAAAATAATGAAATGTTTAATTATTGACTGGCAACGGATAGTCCGCGGACTCCGACCGGTTACGCGCATTTATATGTTATCGTATTATATTAAACAGAAAAACAAAATTATCATCTCACTGGCACTCTCGCTTATCACATTATGTTAATATGACCAACCCATACAATAATATTGCTGCATGACCTCAGAGGCCAGATGCCAGGCAATGCCAGCTCGTATTCGATATTGTTAAATTATTAAAAAAATACTTATTAAAAATATACTGTATAAAATTGACGAGTCAAATAATATTACTGTAAAATATTCTGTTCGGTCGTCAACAGTATATCGGCTGCGTAATAAAGTAATCGGATAACCTGCAGTCGTGCTGTATATTGTGAATCGTTTTACAGTCCCGTGCTATAAAAAAAATGAGTCTGGTACCGGGGAAAAACGACGATAACTGCGGTACCGCGGAATGTCGGACGTCCACGTTTAAACGGTACGATATTAATAAAAATCTAAAATGTTTGCTCGACGAAAACGACATAAGCGATAAGGACGCGTTATTAGTGTGGGGATGTGGCGATCCCGATCTGAGCGCGGATCTGTACTCCGACGGATGCACCGACGTGACGAGCGTGGACGTCAACGAGTCGGCGATAGCCAACGCGACGAAATTGAACAGGGACCGGTGCCCTGAATTGATTTACGAAGTAAGGGACGTGACGTCGAACACGCGATATCCCGACGAAAAGTTTAACGTGGTTATCGACAAAGGGACGTTGGACGCCGTGATGTCAGACGACGGGGCGAAATCCCTGAAACGCGCAACGGCCGCGTTTAACGAAATCGGTAGAATACTAAAGTGCGGCGGTCGTTACGTTTGCGTGTCCCTTCTCCGGCGCCACGTGGCCAAGTGTTTGTTTTCCCATTTCGGCGAGAGCGGTTGGACGATTCGCGTGTCCCCGTGCACAGAAGTCGAACGGTCTGCCGATTTCGACGGTCGGCCGGTGTTCGTGGTCGTTTGCACTAAACCAAACGGAACTCCCGAAGCTCAACCTGTCCTGAAGTGGAGATCGGACGGACTGACGGACAAAACAGTTGAATCCGTGGACGACCTCTTAGACACGGTCGTCGACACGCAAAGATCGGTTTCGCTGTGTTTCGATTTCACCGAGTCTGGCCTGCTGTTGGAAGAACGTATGTCCGAAGATTTTGAATTTGAAGTCAACTGTTCCGAGACGAAAAAACCGCGTTACACGATCAAGATTGTGGAATCGCTCGCGGAAAAAAATCCGGATATAATGACGTTCTCAGGGTTCGTCGTTCCAAACGGACGGGAACACGAATGGCTTTTTAACGACGCCGAAGGAAAAGAAGAATTACGACGCAAATGCAATGTGGACCGTCTGGCTATCATCAGCATGCACCGAGGACAAGTATACGGGAGTTTAAAACGAGTAAATCGAGAATTGTCTAGGCTCATGTTAAAAGTGGCACCACAAGGTGTCATTCAACGAAAAGACCCTATATTGTTCCTGTCGTTAGAACAAAGATTAGGAGAAAGGAAAACGGTTGTAGAATGCAGGAACGAACTGTCCGGCAGTTATATAATAGAAGACGTTCTGAATGAACATAATGAAACTGTAAGACGTTTAGTGTTTCTTGACATGCCAGCTTTAATTCAATCAGAAACAAGATTGCTGACCGAAAATGGTAAAACAAAAATAGATTATTCTTATTTTAATAGCGATTACCTACTGTATATGGGTCTTGGAGTGGGCATTGTAGCTAATCAGTCGAATAATTCGCGCAGGGTCCTACTAATTGGCTTAGGCGGTGGTACACTTACTAATTTGTTCATAAATGTCTATACAAATGTGCACACCGTCGCTGTAGAAATAGATTTAGACGTGTACAAAACGGCTAAAGAATATTTTGGATTGATAGAAGACAGTCGATTGGAAATAAAAATTTGCGACGGCCTAGATTATTTGCGAGAAGCAGTCAAAAACGGTGATCGATATGATGCAGTTTTATACGATATAGATGTTAAAGACGCGACGTTGGGTTTATGTGGTCCACCCGTGGCGTTTCTGTCGCAAAATATACTTAGCAACGTAAAATTATTAATCGGTAATAATGGCATATTCATGATAAACTTTGGTTGTCGCTCGTCTGACATGAGGAACGAAATGTTGGGCGCATTGAAAACAAATTTTAAGCATATAACGGCTTTAAATCCTCCGGGAGAATTTAATCGCGTTTTGGTTGCGAGAAATAATGATGAAGCGATTGATGGTCACCTTTTAGAACAAACGGCCATGTACATGAATCAATGTGCTAAAAGCAGTCCACTGGTCGCTTGCGATATTATCGATGTTTTTAAATTAAAAGAAAACATCGAAGAAATTATTTAATATTCATAGTAATTATACATTTTGTTTTTGTTCTTGTTTCAGCAATATTTACAAATTGTTCATACAACCTTGCATAATGTATGTCAGTATAAAAATAAATATTGTAGGTTGTTAACTTTTAGTTTTAATTATATCTATAAGTTATTAACGATACATTTTTTCGTTATATATAGCAATTAAATAAAAAAAAATAATTTTTAACTTATATTTTGTTGTATTCAACGTAGCGATCGGAGAACTCTTTTTACCCGAGAACTTTAGGACATACCTTAAAATTTCGCATGTTTCGCCGTGAGATCCTCTTTTTTTTTTTTGGTCTTTTGGGAAAAACTCAAATCGTTAGCGAAAATTTCAAAAACTCTTCTACCCTAGTACCCGAGTGCATTAACCTTTTAGAAAAGTTATTGTTTTGAAAAACGGAACTCATTCTTACAATACAAAAATCTGTTGACAGTAAAAAAAAAACATCATGTTAAAGACAATATACAATCTTTGCTGCATTAAGTATCTAAAATTCTTTATATCCAGCCATTTCGAACGATGGTTTTTTGCATATCCTTCTCACTGTTTGTTTTTCGAAAACTTAATGGCTTTTTATATGTTTTTAATAAATATAAATACATACACGTATTTTTTGAAGGGCACATAGTATAATGTGTGTCTCCATGCGTTTAATTTTTCACCGCGATACGACTAGTCGACTTTTGTAGGATTTTTTTAATTTTGCATTTTATTTTTATTTTATTTTTAATTTTCCTATACATGATATTATAAAAAACACCGCGCGACTCGAGAGTATATTATAATAAAGTTCAGTTATCACACACAATGCTCGTATAAGGCGGCGACATAATAACTCATAATAACGGCGATTATAATGGTGAAAATAATAAAAAAAAATTCGCTTCTGCCCACTTTTCTGTCGTTTTACTATATTATTCCGGCAGCGTTGGACGACTGTTAAAAGTATTTTATGTGACTTGTTCGTGAGCGATAACACGATGTAGCGAGAGTAGTTATCCGTTTGTTCTGCGTAACCGTATACAAAAGATGAGATGTTTTTCAAAACGGAAATCTGTCATTAAATTATCATATTTCGCGGTTTTTTTTTACAGCTGAATCGCAACATTTTATTTTTGACACAAAACATTGCATTTTGAGGTAATCTTATTCGGCAGCATTTTTTATCGTTCGAGTTTAAACGTTACCTCTCCTTTAGTCGATTATATAAGAAAATCGATTTTTTGTCGCATTTTTTTTTTTTTAGATTCTGGCGCCGCGAAGAACGTATTGTTTTTACAATGCTGTTTTTTTATTATCTTTCTGTTTACAACTTTAGCGGTAGGTTGTAAGAATGCTCCAAATTTTAAAGTCAAGACCTTTACTAAAAGGCTTATGGTGGTACTTTGAAAAGTCCCAAATTTCAAATTCAAAATTGAATAAGTTACAGTAATGAAACTGAAACAGAGAGGAAAAATTTACCGCAAACGTGTTTTTCGCTAATCGAATTAGTTTCTTATCATAATCATCCAAAATAATGATCGAAACAAGCTAAAATTTACACATAATATTGAAATAAATAAAATATGAGTTTTATAATATGAGAAAATTTCAAGTGATTTCAAAAAGTAATGTGCTGAGTATAGAACTTTGAAATTCTCGAAAAATTTACCAGGACGTACTAGACAACCGAGCTCAAATCAGAATCGTTTTTTTTTTTTTTTTAAGGCAATGGTTTATTTCTATGCGTGATCCGGATTGATTTCCGTTGTTATTTGAATTTTATACTTGTTAAGATCCAGTTAGAATTCTCGTTGTTGTTTTTTTTTTGGACCAGAGAATTGATTTTTGTTACAAAATGTTACACATTTCCTGCAGAATGTTCAAGATCTGATTCATTTCTTTTCGGTTTCAGTCCCTGCTGACCAGTTAAATTAATCATTTTTTTTTATTGAACAATCAAAAACACAACACAACAAACTTGTTCCCATCACCTAACTTCATCGATTTCTTGTTTTTTTTTCACTTATCAATCAAATACAATTTCATGTTAATTAATCTCGAAAGGAATTTGATTCTGGAATTTGAAAGTGAGTATTGGACGTCATTAAAAAAAGTTTTTTACTAAACATTTTATTTGTTTAGTGTTTTCATTTGTAAATTGTACAACTATTCCACTAATTTATTGTAGCAAATGTATTTATAATTTTCACTTTTTGTTTCGAGCAATTGTTTCAATATAAGAACGAACTAAATATTTTAGTTTCGTAATAAAAATGTACTCACACTATGCCTGGCGCTTATAGCCAAGAATTACAAGACTATTTTTGGCAACAAAATGGTCACACCAAAATAAAAAGTGTTAAGGGATTTGGATTCAACTCTGGAGTCCAGAGATATATTTTATAATTAGCAATACCTACTCCAAAACGTTGAATTGTAACTTTGGTTTATTAATTTTTAAAAAAGATGAACAACCGCAGTTTGCTAGCATTTAAACTCTAATATTGTATTTATTGATTTCTCTACATTCAGAATGCAGAATGTTGGTTATTGTACCATGATGTACCATGTAATGTTCAAATAAAATATTATCAAGAATAAAAATATTATCCATATAATTATTAAAATTTTTAAAAAAATAATGCTTTTATTTTGTACAAACAACAATTATAGAAAAATAAACCTACACATACAAAGTTTTCCATATCTTTTTATTCACCTATATTTTTTCCATGTCATTGCCAACGTTTGTATCAACTTTAAAAAAAAACAATACCATAGTAAATTTAATTAAAACTTTAGTTTGAAAACGATATAAAATAACTTTGTATAGCAATAGTTTAATAGGTATAGCCGTTCCGATGTCGTTTTTGACACATAACTCAGAAAATTATCAAAATATCAAAATATGCTTCAAGCAAAATTAAATTCTCATCACAATTTTTATGTGGTATTTAACGTAACGATTTCTACCCAAAATTGTCATTACAAGCCTGAGAACTTCAAATTTTTCGCCGTAAAATTGTCGATTTTTTTTTTGGTTTTTAGGGTAAAACTCAAAAATTTAGCAAAAAAAAAAAAAAAAAAAGCCTTAACCAAAGTACCACCAGATTCCATTAGCCTTTTAAAAAAGTTACAGATTTTCAAACAGATAAACAAAAAAAAAAATCAAAACATCATTGTCAAAACATTCTCTGCTGTACTCAGTATATGAAAACTGTAATTATATTCTTTTTTTAAAATTTCTTTGACATCATTCATAATTTAAATTTTAACGAATATCAAAATACAAAGAACAGACTTGCATCAAAAACCAAATATTCCTATAATAAGTATATACCGAATTTGTATTAACAAATAATTATTAGAAAAACAATTGATAATTGAATAAAATAAATACTTTTTATTCAGTATACAAATAACTAAGATATTTTATGGATATTAAATTACATAGATATCAAACACATATAGTCAATAGGTAATGTGACGAATCCAATAAGATTTAAAATAAAAATTTGTGTGTATATAATTTCAATGTAAAATTTAATAAGTACAATTTGTTCTGAAATCATGTTATATTGAGAACAGCAATTTTGAATTTAAACTTATAAGACGCTCAAATGAATTGAATTTACATCTAAAGTAAATTTTTGACAGTTATAATAATTTGTAGAAGTGTTACAATGAAGTCAGTTTTTAGTCATCAAAAACCTGGTAATTTTTATTTATGTTGACGTTTCCAAAAACCTGAACAAAACTAATAAATACAAATGCTATTTTTTTTTTTTTTTTTTTTTTTTTTTTTATGCTCACCGATTACTCCGCCGATTATAAACTATTTTGATGATAATTTTTTTGTTGTATGATAAGTCATATTTCAGGGGTGGTCCAATATAAATTATATAGATATCGATTCAGTGTTTTTGGAAAAAATTAACAAAAACCAAATAAATTATACAGAAAAATCACAATAACATACGGTAAAAAGCATCAATTTTGGTTTGCAAACACCAAAAGTAATACGATTACTAAACTATATAAGATAAATTTTAACAAGAAATTAAAATCGACTTCAAAAAACAAAATAAAAACACTAAAAAGTGTTGAAAAGAAAAATGCCAACAGTTTTTTTGGAGTTTATGCTATTCGATGTGTATTTATTATAAAACGTCATTTTTTCGTCACGTAAGTTCGTCATACTCACGGCCCGACTCAAAAACAAGTGATGGGTATTTATTTTTTTTGTTTTAATTAAATTAACTTATGCTTTAAAGTGTAATATTTTTGTTTCTAAAAGTCCGTTTTATTTTTGTTTATTTTTTTTTTTATATAACGAAACGGTTTTGCAAACCGAATGACTGCTGGCAAACCATTCACAAAGACAATACGAATCTACAAGTTTTGAAATAAGCCAGGTAACGATTGCAATTGTTATTATTATTATTCACTACCTACCTATTTATCGTCGAAAATGCCACGCGTCCTGCGGCAATTATTAGTTCACCGAAATCTCGCGTTTGTTCGCGAACTTTTGACGCGATACTATACATATCCACGGTATATTATATTATTATTTTGTTAATCGAAAACAGCTATACAATATTGTGTTACTATTTCAATTATTATAATAGTTATTGTTTGACCGACCAAACTTCGTAATGATATGGGTACGCGGTCGTGCCGCGGAAGTTCCGATAAAAACGGCCGTGTTCTGGAAACGCGAGGTGTATTTACGGTCAAACTGCAACCGATGTAGAGAAAATGTATAAATATAAATAAAAATAATAATCGATACCGTTGGACTGGACGAGTTTGAATAAAGTATATTAGAGATCTATATTACACTATAATAATATAACTATACAAAATACGGGAAAGGACGATTATTATATATAAGTCCCATGAAAATTAAAAAAAAAAAAAAAAACACTTTATTTCTACCGAGTTTAAAGTTATAAATTAGAAAAAGGGATAGAAAAAACCATGATGTACCTAAAATTGATTTAGACCATCGGAAATCCTGAAAAAATTCACTTGCTTACTCTGTTCCTCAGTATTTTAGGCCTAAAACACGGCGGTGGAGTCCTATCAGTACGTCCGAACGCGTGGACCAAAATAGTAAAATATAAAACAGATTTGGATTCAGTATGGAGTATTCTTTGTATGCCATATCGGGTATTTTTTTACAAATTACTCAACAAAAAAGTATGAAAAATATGTACTTAAAAAAATTGTGCTTTAGAAAATTATTTTCAAAAACGCGAATTATGGGCGTTGTTAAGTATTACGTATTATCCGTTTTCAAAATGTTAAGTGGATCATTTCTCTAACATGAATCAGATGGAACTCGTAAAAATCTATGTATAATTTAATTTCAGAGGCTCAAACAGGCGATTTTGTGGTTAGATTGTTGGTATATAATATACATATACTATTATTATGGCGTGTTACAAAACCACGATAATAATTTTTTTTCTTCAATTCAACTGTACAGCTACTTTAATTGTTTTTTATACTAGCAAATTCTTTGTAAAAAAAAAAAAAAAATTCTCAACCTTTACTAATCCTCAATAAATTGCCTAAAACGAGGTTCGCAACACATATAAATCATTTTACCCGGTCATCTTTAAATATCACCTTTATATCGTTTAAATTCTGATCAAGAACAACATAATCGCATAACAATGGTTCTGATCAATCTATAAACACATTCAATAATTGTACCATATGTTTTACGAGTTTCCAAACGTCGACAAACTATACCGGTACTTTTCATTATTTTTTTTTTTTTTTTTAGTTGAAACGTATAAATTCGTCTTCGACTTGTCACAGTAACGATCTCGGACATCAAAGACGAGACTGGATTTAAAAATTTTTTGCTACACTCGGAACCTAAAATTGTTTTGAGAACAATATCGTAGGAAAGTCTGTAATACACAACACAAATACTATCACGTGTACCTGTACGGTATGTGTGTATCGTTGTTCGGAGGGTTAAAGTTGGCAGTGATCATACCATAATAATAATATTATCCGCGGGGAAAAAGGTTTGGGATTCGATCCGACAGCTAATCCGAGTGAACGTTCGCGTACACACCGACTCTTGGCCGTCGGAAGTAAATAATAATAATAATAATAATTTGAAGTAAATAACGAACAATATTAATAAAAATAATCATAACAATAACGATAATCGTATTTAAAAAAAAAAAAATGATATGATCGGCAGTGGAAAAGAAAAACCTTTTTGTAACGGCCAGTAGCCGCAGCGACGGCCGTGCGAGGCAAGTATTGATTTTTGTCACGAATTTTTAGAACGCAGGCGAGAAATTCGAGCCGTTCCACAGAATCTCGCCACCGTTAAATTTTTTCCCGTCTAGAAGCCATAATAAATTTAAAAAAAAAAATCATAAAATAAATCGTATTCGTATTCTCGCTAATTTTGGCTCGGGTCTTGTATTCTTTTTTTTTTTTTTTTTTTTGGCACCTATATATTATCCTTTAATTGCCGCGAAGTACACGGTTGAAAAACTTGATTAATTTTTTTTTTTTTTTACATCGTACGACAATAAAACCGTAAGTTTATAAAATAAAGAGTAAAAAAACAATAGATTTATATGGATAAGGATAGAGTGTAGACGGTTTTGCGATTTTCGTGAACCACAAATACAATGAAAAGCCGATGCCGAGTTGGGTTTTAGTGATATTCGTTGATTATTTCTAAGCATAGTTAATGTATTTAAAAGTTTTATAGTGCACTTTTTATCTAATTAATTTAGATGAAATCTAAAAATTGGTTATATTTCATAAATCAATGCATTTTATAGACGTTTATAATTATTACCATGGCAATGCATTTACTATTCTTCACAGTTAGCCTAAATTAATAAAGGTATACAAGGAACAAGGCAACATTAAACATATGAAGTCGCCATCTATTTAAATTATTTGAAAGCAACATAAACATTTCGTTCTACGCGTCATTGAATTGGATTTTTAAAAAATACCAATTTTACGGGTGTATCGATGTTTTTTTATTTGACACTAAACAATCTTCACCTTTTTAGAATATTTATTATTATTTAAATCGTACATTGTGTCTAAAGTCAGTGTTAAAATATCCATAAAAAAAAACCGTGAAAAATTAATTCCTTTTTAATTATGCCCACAATGCAAGCAGTAAATGCAGCAAATACGTGTTTCCTAATTTAAAAAAAATTGGGCATTTGTGTTACGTTATGATTTAAGAATATTGTTTGTTATTTAATAAGTAATTAGTAGTTTTAAATACATATTATTATTTATTTGTTCCTTATTAAACTACTTTTAAACCAAATGGTAATATCTGTTAGCATTATAATTGGGATTTTTTATGTCATCATTTATTTCATATTAATTTGAAATTTTTTTTCTTATGAGTCTTGAAATTATGATCCAAAACCCAAATGTTTTCTGCTATTTTTCGTACAGTCTACTACTTTTAATTTGTAATCTCTAAAACTTAGCACAATTTAAACAATATATTTTTCTATACAAGGATAACTATTTAAAAAGTTGAAAAAATAAATATGGACGTTTTCATATTGAAAAAATTTCAATTTATAATTTTTCGGAGATAATCGTTATTCTAAAAATGTATAAAATAGTTGCATTTTATGCGAGTCATTGGACAAATGTGGTTCGAACGTGATAAAAATTTAAAATTTTTTTAACCCTTTATGAGTAAAATATAAAACTTTAAATTATACAATTTAATGAGTATGTAACTCTAAGTACAATCATAATAATAATAATTTTAATTCAAATTATCAACCCTCGCGAATAATGAAATACTTGACTTGAGGCCCATCACTACTTTTACTTTCAATCTTAAATTATTTTAGTAGTTTTAAATATTTTAAACACTTATCCTTCTATCATGAAGACCGTATTAAATCTCATATTCATAATAAATTTTTTAATACTCCCGTTGTTTATTTTTTTTTTCTTACTTATTTTACTACTTTAATTTCTCTGTTAAAAATCAATTTTGATGACAAAAGTCATTTTTATGTTATGTCTTTCTCAAATGTTTCTCGAGAAAAGTATTTAAAAGCTGTTTAATCGTTTGACTAAAATAATTGATTTAAATAATATGTATAGTAATAAACTATAAAAATTTAGATTTGCTCACTATTAAAACCAAAAACAGATGTATATTACGCGCATTAAATAAATTAGTTTTTAAATTGAATTTTTAATCTCGTTTAATTTACAATTTTTATACTGATTTTTTTTTTTTAATCGTTTTATAATTTTCAAACAATTATTATACTCGACCGGAGAGGGAGAGGAGAAATACAAAATCGTCTTTTAATTTTTTTTTCCCGATCAATTTTAAAATCCTATTTCGCGGCGTAACAAGCGCAATGTTGTTACGTAAATCATTATAATAAAATTGCAAAACTATGAATATACTTACGAACGAACCTTATCGAGAAATAATAACAATATTATGTTAATAATAACGAACAAATTCACTATGGTGCAGAATTTCCTTTATTTTTTCAAGGATTAATCATTTAATTTTATAATTTATATAAAAAAAAAAAAAAAATTATATTATTTCTTATCGAGACCACGGACGCACGTGATCATTACACGCGGCTTGAACGTAATGGCAGCACAGAGAACTCAAAAAAACTTATTATATAAATGATTACAATTATAATTTTCAGAGGATCGCAGAAAAAATTAACTGCAAAACCGTTTGTTTATTGTTCTAGTGTTCAGGTACCGTCGTTGGTTAAGACGACGGAACGTTCCGAAGTTGGTTCTGTAAAAAAAAAAAAAATAAAATTGAAAAACGAATAAAAACAAATGACAAAATTCTCAATTGTTTGGAAAAATACCAAAACGCGCCAACACGTATTTCAATGTATGTACTCTGGAGGTACCTCGTAATAACAGGATTTCTATTTTTTTTTTTTTTTTCACTTGAAAGAAACAAACCACTTCTACTGCGCTCATTTTCACGATTTAAAGGTTTTGCAGCAATACGTACTGGTCACGACAAAAGTCAACGCTATTAAAATAACAATGTTTTCACATAGAATAGTACAGTACATGAACTGAAAATTGGCAAAACGAGCGCCCTGTAAATTATTTTTATCTATTTAACGACTGTAAAAAATTTAAAGTATAAGCATTAAAGTTTGCTTAGTTACTACCAAAGGAATAATATGTTACATTTTTTATTATAATTTAAAATTTGTAAAGTAATTTTTAAATTTTGGATTGACTAAAAAAAAAATTAAAAGGTCTTTATCCAATTATTTCTGTCATTTATCCAATTTTTATTTAATTTCCATTTGACCCTTTACAATCGGCCATAACGAACACTGTTATTCGCATATGCCAGGTGACTGGGGCAAATGTAAATATTAGTGACAGTCCTTCCAGCATTACAAAAACGAATCTACTAATAAATGATTTGGAGTTGCCCCAGAGCATAATCATTTACACGACCCGAAATGTTGGGGTAAATGGGAATTTATTGGGGAAATTGTAAATGTGGTATATTTTGTAAAAAATTTGATACTGTCTGTGACTAAATACCAAATAAGAGTCCATGTAAGTATGGTTGAATGATACTACCCCATAAATAAAATAAAATTTGTTTTTCAAGCCAAATATTTAACAAATAATATCAAATCTGTGGTTTTTGTTTACAATTATTCCCCATTGACCCTATATTTTATTATTTTAAACTTGCAATTTTGATGCGCTATGCAAAACAGAATTTTTTGTCCGCACCAAAAATAAAAAATAAATGCTTCCATTAGATTGGGTTGTACAAAAAGTATCGACAAAATGGTGTTATTTTTGTAATAAAAATATGAAATAACGCGCTATCGGACATCCGATTACTTCCTTAACGATGATATTGTCCAAATATAACTGGGTATGGATTTTGGAATTTTCCGACTGTTTTAACGATAGTTTTTGGTGATATTTGATGTCTTTCGTAAGATTAATTTTGATACAGTAGAGATAAAATAATTTTTTTACGGAAGTGAAATTAGGATTCCAAAACTGTTTTCGAACAATTTTCGTCGTTTAAAACAATAGCGTTCTAGAAGCTCTAATAATAGATTCTATTGTTACAATCGAAATGGTTATTCTTGTAAGCGATTTCGCATACACAAATTTTATTATTATAAACTTTCCAAAAACAGTGACCCAACGCTTAGACACATTGGCTACACATCCGCATCGAACCACCGCAAAAAAAAAAATTCGACTTTTTGTGGATTTTTTTAGAGGGTTTGTACTTACCGAAATTTCTTTTAAAATTTCGATCATCGTGTCGGCGATTCCCCGAGTAAAATCGTCCACTTCCCGTCGCTGTTTTTCGCCAATCCCCTCAGCCCCGTATAGCTCGGCGCCGTTCAGCACCAGGTGCTTGTACGCCGTCCTGAACTGCGTGCCTACGGACTGCAAACTGGACAGACCGGACGCCATCCAGCCGCCACGGGACAACTGATCGACGGCCCGGTACCAGTCGGTAACCGCGGTTTTAACCGACCCACTTGCTTCCGGGTCGACCTGTAGCTGCGCGCGAACACAGATTTTTAAACGTCGAACGGGTTTGTCAGACGAAAATGTTGGGAATTTTTTTTTTTTGTGTTACATTTTATAATGACGTTTGTAAAGTTTGTCTCCCGCGAATCCGTACAAACCGTTATCCCGAAAGGTTTTCTAAATATTTGCAATTTTTGTTCAACCAACGAGTCGTTAAAAAATCGGTCAATTTCGACACCGACCGCCGGCTCCTAGGGAACAAACGAGATGGAAACAGGCTATTTTGAAGTTTTGTTTTTCATTGTCGAGCGGCTTGTATGAGAATAGAACAGTGTATGAGTGTAGCGGGAACGCGAATGCTTAGACGGATGAGCATTCTTATTTAAAAAATTTGCCCAATCTTCTAGATCCGCCACTGCACTGTGTATTTATACGGTGTTTCTATCAACAATCAACACACAATTTAATCGGGAAATTTTACTAAATTTTACAGAATCGAATAAGACTATTTTTCTACTTTTTTCAGATATTGTTTTTTATTATTTTTGTGTCGACAAGCGACAATTCGGTTTTTTCCGTCCCCCGGTTCGGGGCTTACTTACGGATTTGACGAAATCCGCTAGTCCGTTTTTGAATCTCACGCAATAGTTGAGAAATCCGTTTTTGGCAACCGCGGACGACCATCCGGCCGCGTCTTCCGACTCGGACCACGTGTACGTGATGTAAACGACCGCCACCTCGTACTCGGGAGCCCAGACAAACTGCACTTCGTTTACCTACGCGAAACGTTGCGTGTTCGTAAACGTTTTGGTGTTTAATATTAGTTTAGGTTTTTTATTTTTTTCCTTGTCTATCGCTGTGATTACCAAACTCTAGCGACGGATATGACTCGAGACTACATACTTGATTTTCCGAATAACCACGTTCGGCTTGATCCGACTCGTATATTATACGGATTTTAAGCGTTTAACTACCCACTGCTCCGGTTACCGTCCCGGATCGAAATTTGACCGGATCATATTTATGTTCTGATAAAACCGAATTCAACCGATAAAAAAAAAAAAAA
>CM029357.1:42984072-42999484 GCA_017140985.1 Hormaphis cornu | reverse complement strand
GTGGAATAAAAAAAAAATTTAACCTGTGAACCCCAAAATCGTTTTCTACCCGTAGGTTTTACTACAACGCATACATTCGATTCTTTTAAAAAACGATGCGGTGAAATTCAATTACGTGAACAGATGTATGATATGAGTACCTCGGAGCTATAAGTACCGAAAAAGTCGAATTTGAAAAAGAAAAATTTTAAAATTTGTTATTACAATAGACGTACGTGCGTATTAACGCGTAATACGTAGTTATATAACGTTTGCATCTGCCTATGTTTGAACTCTTAAAAATGGAATCATTAACTCTGTCTAATCGAATGTTTACCTAATTATATTGTTATTTTTCATATGTAGGTACGGTAACCTTAATAACGCGTATTTAGATAATATGGAAATTTCTGATTTCCAATTACTAGTTTGCTTCGTAATATTAATCGTTCACCGGATACAGCTTGTTTTTTTCAAATGCAAATACTAAAAGGTCCTGTTACATAATAATTAAAGAGTATACTTCAAAGTTCTGACCTCTTTAATCCGAGCCGGACACATAGTGAAAAAGCGTAAAATTTAGTTTTCAAAACATAAATATACCTTAATAATTCAGGTTATTACTATACGGTTTTTCAACGATTACCTACAATCCGTTTGATATATTATTTTTTTCTGACATATTTCGTTCATTTGTGTTGTAAGTTGATGAACGTATTTGTACCAACGCTTTTATACATACTATTAACATATTTTTATTTAAATGAGATGAATATTTCGTAATATTTTTAAAAGAAGTGCTTTTTTTATGCTTGAAAAAAATATTTAACATACATATTTTTGTTTTATCTTCTCGTCTAAATCGAATACGCTTGATAGTTCAATAAAAAAAAAAAGTCATCTCTCAGCTTGAGCAGTCAACTTAATTAATTTATTTCACTATTTACTGGTTCAAATGTTTATAACAATATATATGACAACCTAGTCGTCTTACAGTTAAATACTTTTGTTTTTCAAGAGTTAATACGATTTTTTATATAACATAATATTCATCCAAAAACAAGAGAGATTTTTTGCTATAAAAGGTAGTTATGATTTTTGAATTTTGAATGTCCATTAAATACATAAAAAATTTTTAAAAAAAACATAATTAACAAACAAACTCTATATTATACAATACAAAGCAAATAACACATCGACTTTTTATTTGTTTTTATTTTTTTCGAAACGTTCTGATTAGATTGTTAATGCATTTTCATATTCTATTCATTACCACCATACAGTTTCAGAACTTTGTAATAGGTACCAATTACTCGTATTACAAATTTAATGAAAACTGTCTTGGTCAAATGAAACGGATTCCTATCACAAAATATAAAAAGATAAGTCAGCAAAAAAAATGACTCAAATAAAATACCCGTGTTTGTCCAATTACCTATCTTCGGGGGTGGCCGGAGAAATTGTATGTAAAGATCGGATCAATTTTACATGTTATTGAAAAGTAGTTAAAATCATTGCAAATCATGCTTCGTAACTATCGGAATTCAAAAACATTTTACATACCATTTGATAAATATTTTAATCACAAAAATATGTTTTGGATAATATATACTTGTATATTAGAAAATTAAAACGAATAACGGTTGAATGGTTACAATTATTATTCGTTGCCTATTATATATACCTACATATATATATATTTTCTAAATTTATACGTAGATTTATCAAAACTTTTCTATCGTAATTCTATAAATATAGAATTATGTTCCTCTATTGCTATTAAACACGAATCACTGCATTGTTACAAGTCATAACGTCGTTACGTATTTCAACATAAAACGCCATTGTTTTTTGATTGAAAGACGATTATAAGTTAAATGAGCGACGACAACAACAACAACAACAACAAACCATAATAACGGTTATAGACACAAAACTTTTTTCTAGAATAAAAATCAATTTCGTAGTAGTGTTTGATTAAAACATATTGTGAATTAGTTTAAACTTCAAGCAAAAATGAAGAATGATAAACAGATAAATATCATACATCATAGAGTACAATTAATGAATAATGCGTTATTTAAACAATAAATTGATAGTTACACGTAATGCAATAATCCATGTTGTTGAGGCACTGAATTAAATAAAAAAATTAAAAACACTTTATAATAGTTATACGACTGGGCCTGAATGCTTAACGTTATCAGAGTCAGCTCTCAGGTTTTAAAAGAGACATTACTCTATTGAGTTTATTATGGTTTGTTTTACTCTCAAGCAATATAAAATATTACTGGAAAATTATTATTTTACAAAAACAGGCATATAATGATTAGGACTAGAATTAGGTATAAATTGAGAAGCCAAAGTTGTGAAATACGAAAAAAAAAGTTAGCATAAAAAACCATAAATTAATAATATCGCAAACTGAAATGTATCGAATCCTTTCTCTATTATATCATATTTTTTTTTTAGTTTTTGATTATGATTTATGATAGGTATTTACCTATTTACAAATGTTTGACTTTAATACACTTTAATACAAAATACGAGTATGTTTTAATACAAAACCGTTTGGATATATATCATTTTGTTACAGAGTTGGCGCCAGGAATTTAGCTACTCTTTGTCAATTATAAATTTCCGACCTTAATTTAATTTTTTATTAAACACAAAAAAAAAAATTAAATTTGGTATATGTCCTTGAGAGTGAACCATTTGAACATCACAAAATTTTTTTTAGTTTAAAATTGTTAAAAACAATTACGAACCGTATCATGCCACAGCAATCAGAGAGCACCTATGCATTATACAATTGTGATTCCTACATCCATATTTATTATTTACATTTTTACTACTCAGATTAGCATATAAACATTTCTGATTTTATTTGATGATTCATTCATTAACTTTCAAATATTTGAAAAATTAACTATATGAAAATAAATAACCTACACGAAAAAAAATTCAAATGCGCATTTAGCTTTACCGATTGCACAAAAAGTGTTCAACTGCAATTTTCAATAAGCCAATTTCAATAATAATTTCAATAATAATTCAATTTTCAATAATTTTCAATAATATTCAATATTTGTTTGGAAATATTATCAAATGTTTTCAATGTTTTACCTATTAAATCCATGAAATAAAATCGAGTCGATGTGGTCGTTTTATACTCGTGTCCGATTATATTCATGTACCTTTGTACGTGTTCTATATCGAATTTGTATTGAATCATTACATAGAACATTCAAGAGACGGCCGATATTTCTTAAGTAAGAGTAAGTAGCAGTACTGCTACTTCATATTACTTTTATATTAAATAATTGAACGTAATTACGGACAATAATGATATACTGATAATTACTAACTAATAGTGATAATATCTATTAATTGTCTGAATATTATTTCAGTTTTTTTTTTTTTTTTTTTTTTTTTTTTTAAGGCATTTCTTTACTTTGTAATTTAAAATAACGGGTCAGTGAGCTAATGGACAGTAAACACGATTTTTATAACCTTGGATTATTAGAACTATACTGTTGCAGTATGTTATTTAAACGAAATGATAACGTCGAATTCAATATTTTTTAAAGCATAATTTATTAAAATGCAATTTGCATTAAAAGTGTTAAATTGTATTAATTATTTTGAAATTTTCGTTATTTTTTGATACTTATAATAATTTTAGGTGATATTTACTATATAACTACTGAAGACATTGTTCATCAGTCAATTTTGGAATATACTTATTAATGTATCTATAATCTATCTTCTAACAGTCATTATTTTTGACTCTCGTTATTGTTTAGCTGTTAAATCAATAAATCCTTTTATGTTTAGTAAAAATAATTTTTTTCCTTCGCGGAACGACTCACATTTTTGATGATTTTACTTTTTTCATAACATGCTTTGGCCTGCTAGTTGAAAAATGACAAATCGAAAAAAAAATCATGAGAATAAGGATTAATTAGGTAGTTATTTTTGCAAACATTTTTGATTATTGCTGTGAACTTGAACTTAATTATCAGTCATTTACTTGACACGTCCTAATGGTTTCGATAAATTAAATTTAAACGTTTCAATATCTATTGCAGGGCATCCGATGACCCAATACCACTACCATCCACTACACTCGCATTCAAAATCTAGTTTTAAAGTAAACTATGGATAATTTTTTTATTTTTTTTTTTTATTTAAATGAAAATTAAATTAATAACGTTTAAGTGATTTTTGTATTTTAATACATTTTTTTTAGAACAACAAAATTTTTAAGTTTTGTTCGTTTTTAAACATAAACATCATTACACTTTACTCAAGGGTTAAAACATAAAACAATTCGCAATCGACGGGACCGTCTGAGACCGTCTGAGTTTCAGTAGCCGATGCAATATGTTATGAAAAGGCGGTTTTACATATTTGTTCAAAAGATTCAATTTTTGACGTTTACAAAAAATATGATAAAAATAAATGTAAATGGTATATAAATCAGCCGATTAAAAAAAGAGAGAGAGAAATTTTGTTGAAGGATACATGCATATCAAGAAGATGACTATTTATACGTCCCATAGAATTGTTTTTATAATTTTTTATGCGCCAAACACGATGAAGTATCGTGGTAGACGTCTATTTTGTAGACTGAGAAAAATTAAATTGGAAAAAAAAACAAATTACCAACTGTGATACATGTTCATTATAACGCATGCGATACTTTAACGCAAAAAAAAAAAAAAAACGCCGAAATCAGTCTAGGTCGCGTGGGTAGTTTGACGGGGTAGTGAATACGCTCTAGGTAGGTCACTAGTTTAGAAGTTGTGGTTAAAACGTATTATTTAATTTCTGAAAGCAACGATAAATCATTGCCTTCGAAAATACGATTCTGAGTGAGTTCAGTTGTCTAGTATACGATTATAGTCCTAAGTTTAAAATATATATATATATATATATATTGTATATAAGTATTTACTAGAAAAAGTGATCACAAAAATAAAGAAAAACACGTTTTCCGAATTTATTTGTGTCTCCCATAAGAAATACACGGCCGCCCAGCGCAGCACTCATAATATCCTTCTAAATGGCTTATATCGATTTCAAGTCTATCGGAACAATTAAAAAAATTGGCCCATTATTTTATCTCCTCAGAACTTCAAAAATAATCAACATTTCAAAAAACGTTTCAAATAAAATACCATCTCGGATCCATTATCTATCTTTTAAGGTATCATACGTAAAACTTGGTGCAGTCTTACTACTAGAACTTTTGATCACATAAAAATAAAAAAATAAAACATCATTGTAAAACCGATACATTCTTCGCTAATGCTCAGAATCTAAAATAACATTTGAATATCTTTTACTTTGTCTTTTACGTACTACTCATTAGCTGTACACTGAGTTTTGAAAATCATAGAGTTCAAATAAAACTTGTGTCAATATATTTTATGCTTCATGATATGCATATTTCTATTTCATAAAATTTACCAAACAACATATTTATAATTATTTTGAATTATAAAAAAAAAATTATAATCATAAAAATGTATCGTTTTCTTGGTAAGAATAAATGATGTATAATATATTTCATACTCATAATAAACAAATAATCTTTTTGATTAAAATTTTCGTTTGAATGTCAGCTATCCTCGACGCCCCGAGGCACAAATGATTTTGCATAACTAAATTTCAAACCATTATCAAATTTAGTGATTAACTTAAATCGGTGATCCTTTAGTTTAATACGTATATTTGACAATATTTATTAGCTCGTAATGGAACTCATTAAGAGTCAAAATACAAACGATTTTTCTTTTTTCGGGCGTTTCCATTGCGCAAACTGAATTGCATTTTTTTTAACGTTTTTTTTAATCTCTTTGTAAATAGACATGTCAAAGAAAATATTTGTGGTAATGCAAATCGTATTATAACATTTATTTTATCGCAAGAGCTGATAATATAAAATGAACTATATTATTTACAGTAAAACCACATTTTGTGCAAAACGTAAGAGAAAACAACGTGTTTTACAAGATAAAAAAAATGTTTGTAAATCATAGTATTTTTTTTTACCTTAATCGTTAACATTCGACTTTTTATAGTATACAAAGATACATATTTTTTTTACAATTTTGATCACGCAGAAATAATACTCGCAAAAATGTTCTTAAGGCGGTTGGATATCCGAAGATTCTAAGGAGTTATTTTATACGCAAAGACGATTTATTTTTACATATTTGTTCTTTAATTACGTACGGTTTAAAAAATCTAAATTTTGTTTCCTAAAAAACGTAAAAAAGTCGTTACGACACTCACGTAATCACTTCTCACATAATCGAAACCGGATAACTTAAAACGTATTTTTTTGTCTGGTTTATTTATCTAAACAAAAAAAATGTACTAAACGGTTTCGATGTCTATTGATAGGTGTATTTTAAAAAAGTAATCGCCGGGATCAGTCTAGGTTGCGTGGGTAGTTTTACAGGGTAGCGACTACGCTTTAAGTGAGTCACTAGTTTAGAAGTTGAGGTTTCAACGCATTATTTAATTTCTGAAAGAAATGATAAGTCATTGCCTTCAAAAATACGATTCTGAGCGAGCTCAGTTGTCTAGTATACATTGTGGTAAAAACAAATTTAACGATAAATACTTTTGTCCAATCTGTATCTTTTCTATTTTGCTGATGTGTAAAAGTTTCATCTTGGACCAATCTTTAACTTGGATGTTATGATCAAAAAAATCTAAATCAATGTGGAAAAAACACGTTTCCCGTAATTATTTTTTTCCTCAAGTTCCATTACTCCCTTAAAAATGATCAAAATAGTTTGAAAACTAAGCAGTTAACTTGTCAAACTCTTTTTAATGACACATATAAATTTCTAGTCAAACGGAGCATTTTTTGGGAATTTGGCCGTTTTTGTTTTTCCTCAGAACCAAAAAATAACCAATGTTTCAAATAAAGTACCATCTCGGATCAACTATCTATCATTTGTGGTAATGTATGTTGAAATTGGAGCATTTTTTCTACTAGAAAAAGTGATTACAAAAATAGAAAAAAAAACCTAATCCTAGTTCATCGGGGTCTCCCTTTAATGACTTTTCCATAACGTGTTGTCATCCTAAACAAAGCTGTAGGCAAAATTTCAGATCGATAGGTCAATGGAATGTGGGTTAAATGTTAATTACAAGATTTGAAAATAAAAAAATACTTGAAATAAAAACGCAAAAAAATTTTTCCGGGTGTGGTATTCGAACCCGAACCTAACCTACCTGTACATTACTAATTGTGTAAAAATATCAAGTTTTTCCAATCATTATTTTGGGAGGTATGACCAATTAACAAAATTGATGTTGTCAAAAACGCGTTTTCCGTACTTTTTTCCGTTTTTCTAAAAATTTTTTTTCATTTTTCCCGAAGAACTTTTTTGAAATTCAAAATTTCAAAAAAACACGATCTATAATGCACCAAGGATATAAAATTCTCTACCGGAAAGAGGTACTTTTGTTGAAGATCGGAGCAATTCTTTAGGAGCTGCCACAGACACAAAAATTAAAAAAAAAAAAAAAAAAACACACATCTTTGTAAAATCAATAGCTTCCTCGCCTCGCTCATAATCTAAAATAACCTTAACCGTTCCTAACATAGTTCCAATGAACAACGCCTCCTACAAAGCTCAGTCTACAACACTGTAGGGGACCAAATAGAGTAAGAGAGAATAAACATAGTTTGGGTCATAATCATATGATTTTTTTTTATTCCATGCGTATTATCATTGTTATCATACCGATTACACCCGTGTAACCAACCAAAACGAACACATTATTTGTACCATAATTTAATGTTTGGTCGGTTATACTTAGACTAGAGATTTTCTCTCTCACATTATTTCGTCCCCCGGTTTCTTTTACTAAACGCCATCCATTAATACTTTTCACGCCGTATTTTATATTTTTACGGTCAACGAATCTTGTTGTTTTTGTTCTACTCGGAAGTTTATAATATTGTTATCTACTGAGTTTTGCGTGACGACGACGTCCAGAAGAAAAATGTTTTTTTTTTTTGCGAATCCGAAAAGCTCTCGACATCCGATAATATTAAATCTCGCCAAAATAAAACTACGGCCATCAACCGCGCAGTGGGGACGACGTGCGTGGTCATTGCAATACTCGTTTAGTCGGCGAGTTACCATAATTTATAACTGAAAAAGTACCGGAAAACACTTATCGCTATCACCCCAAAACGGCGAATACGGTCGTTGAAAGTCGTTGGAAAATATTAACAATAGTACGATTATTTTGATAAAGTGTAAAAAATAATACTCGAATGTACACGGTCAACACGAAGCAGATATTGTTGAACTTGTGACCAAAATTATTCAACTTTTGTTTAAACTTATTTGATTATTTTTGTTTAGGAGGAAATCTTATGAAATCATTAAGTCGTAAATGATAATTTGTGGCATAAAAATAAATGTTGGTATTTCAAAATGTTCCAGTTCTCAATACGTAAAATCTGCAAACAATATTTTTTAATATGTATATCGTGTTTTTATTTTTCAATTATGAATAAAATACAATACAGTATCAGTATAATAACAATTTATAATAATTCACCTACGTTTTGAAGTCACGATGAATAGTTACAAAGTCAATATTTTATTTTCTCGTTTCATTTTAAACGAAAATTTTGTGAAATATCATAAAAATTGAATTTTAAATTATTAGCATATATATTATTTTATAAAATGCACATTAACAATTCAATATTTGTTTTGTCCAACATCATATATTTTACTATTTAGAAATATAATTTTCTGGGACCGGGGGGAAAAAGTATATAGGGGACCTAAACCATATGTATGGGGGGGAGGTTATCAAGGATTTGATTGTATTTTGTAAATTCTACTTACAGATAGGAACTTTATGCGTAAAACAGTGAAAAACAAAATTTTCAAATGTTGATTGGATATTTAATTTTCAAAGTAACATAAATATTGTATTTTTGTTTTTGGTTAAATAATAAAACTGTATGTTTAAAACAAAATTTAATACTGTTGTTGTCTGATTTCATGATTTACGTATTTCAAAATAGTTTAAGAATTTTTCATTTTTTTTTTTTTTTTAAACTTCTTAGTATTAAAAAGGAAGAAAAACGATGCCACGTAATTGATTTACTGTTATAAATATAATATTAAATTTAGTAAAATTTTCAATTAAAATACCTAAGACTTAAAAGGTCTTATACCGCAATTCTCGGGATTTACAAATCCAAAAATGAAAATAAATTTGAAAAACTAATTTCAATCAATGGGTGTTAAATTAGAAAATCTTGACGAAATTATCCAAAATGAAAAAACCGTTCTGAGTCGTTTAAAAAATAAATTATTTGTTTACCTTGTCCAGATGCTTACGAGTCAAATAATAATAATTTAACTATTTTAATTTTATTATCTTTGAACAAAATAAAAACTAAATAAAACAATTTAAGTACATATGTTATTGTTTCCATAAATATAATAATAAATGTTTACCGTGTCGTAACTAAACTACAAATTATAAATGTTTATTTTAATTTTTTATTTCTAAGTATCGTAAGTCTATTTTCAGTAACCGAGGTAGTAAATCACTATTTTGTATCGACGTTTTGTATTTTAGTTGTTAAACTTGTAACTTTTTTTTTCAGTTACTTTTCCGGCTTTGCGAACGCAAAATTTGTTTTTAAAAAAAATATTTTAAGTTTCGCTCCACGTTTCGCCGTAAACACTTGCATTTTCCGTCAAAAACGTGCGAGGCATGCAAAACGTGCATTCCCGGTATCCGTATAAGAAATAGTCTTTGAGACGGAAATCTTTAATACTCGGTTTGATGTACAAATCGAAAAGAAGTAAAATTAAAATAAAAAAACCTACAAAAATCCTTGATAATATTATAATATGGGCTTAACATCGTGGTCGAGCGCGTGTTTTTCCCCGCCCAGAACAAGTGTGATATTTCCGAAAATCCAATTGTTGGTAAATTGTGATTTTCGAGGTTTTTTTTCTATAAAACTCAAAGAGTTTTTACAACATTTTCAATTCTTTTTTTTACTCGATTTTTAAAATAACGTGCCAAGGAACTTTTTCATTTTGCTCGTTTTTTTTAGAATATATATATATTGTGATATGTGTTTTATTATTATCGGCCAGTAAAAAAGTATTTCAGCGGACAACGTTAACTTTATAAAACACTAGCTGATCCCGCGCACTTCGTTGCCCGTAAAAAATGATAATTCGTAAAAAAAAAAATCGTGTTTGTTCGAGTACTTTTGGGTGTAAGCGCGACTCGGCCACCCTGGTTTGCGGACAAAGTACCACCTCGGTGGGCCGTGTTCAAAAATTCGATTTGACGCAAGTTTTTGTACCTGGTCTGCCCGAACAACCGGTGGCAACCAATAATAATTAAGTACTAATTTCTACTATATAATTGTTTCTCCTATAACCAATAACGACAATACTGCGTATCTATTATACACTATTACATCGAAAAAAGGTCCCCGGGTAAAGTACACTCTCCTTTATACACACAAATATTGTATATATTTATATAATTAGTGAAACATGGGTACGTGGGCAGGGCCGGATTTAGGGCGACCACAACAGTGACTCGGGGGAAAAAATCTTTCAAATTACATGTGCACTGTCACCCCGCCGTCCCGTCGAAAGTGGCCAATAGGATTGAAATGAAATTTAACACCGAATGCCGCCGATGGGTGAAATTTTATGTCGACAGCATGTTCGTTCGTCAGTAAATCCGGCCGCATCCTAAACCCTACAATATATATACAGTATGTTTATATATTATAACATATATTATAACCATAGAATATTATAATATTATAATTTAATCAATAAATACAGCCCATCGCTCCGCAAAATTATCAATTTTTGGTACCAGGGTCCCATGAAGCCGACGTTTGCGTTTCAAGTGCACCACGTGGCCACAAACACGTGTACGCGAACGTCGCGTCGGTTGCGTGCCGCGTCATGCGGATCATGGGTCCCTGGTACCGCGGTGGGCTAAAATGTCCGTATTTGCGGACCCGTACGCTGCCGTACGCTTAACTATTTTAAGCTCTTTTTACCCTTTAAAATGCGAATTTCGAAAAATCCTTTCTTAGTGCGCCTACACATAGTAATAAGTACATTTCCTGAAAATTTCAAATAAATCCGTTCGGTAGTTTTGGCTGTGCGTTGTTTAGTCAGTGAGTGAGTGAGTGAGTGAGTGAGTGAGTCAGTCAGTGGTATTTGACTTTTATATGTATAGATAAATTAGACCAGGTGAGCAGTGAAGGCTGTGACCATCAATGAGAACGCCAAACTATGAGCACTTTTTTAGATTCTTATAGTGTAGCGGGGAAAGTATTGTTTCAACAATAATTTTTTTATTATTTTTCATCAAGTTTTCAAAAAAAAACAATTTAGGGGAGTAGAAATGCTCCGATCTTAATGAGGTACCAAAAAAAAGAACAATATTTTTGACCTGGTTAGTACTTTGATTATGGTTGAAGTTTAAATACGAAAAAATAAAAGTTTTCATACGACATTAAGATGGGGTCAGAGCACTTGTGTGGGAATTCAGAACCAAGCTCGACAATTACTATTATATAGCTCAATTTTGCCAGTTGATGTTCAAAAACGCCTTAAATTTTCAGTTTAGGGTTTTGAACATTGAAACTTAAACAGCCTTACCAACGCATTACTTTTTTAACTCGTTAAGGTAAATTAATTGAAAAAAACAAAAAGTTTAGTAAAAGGTTCATTTTCATTTCAATTATTTAAATTCACTAAATTTAAAGTAAACAAAACAAAACAAAATTTAGAATAAAAACCATAGTGTAAAATAATTTTAATTCACATGGATTTCTACCTAATATCACATTTCCCCAGTTTCAAACATAGTATTTTTTTAAAATATTTTTTTCACTTTACCTAATTCTTTATTTTTTTATTAAAAAAAAGCAAACGTAAAGTTAACAAGTTAAATTTATTAAGGATTAACCTATTGAGCTTAAAGTAAACAATTTAATGAGTTTGGAGTTAGTTAAGCAAATTTTAGCTTTTTACGAGTTTACGCCCAGGATTGATATACAGCATCTCCTCCGTAATTCAAACTGATTTTTTTTTTCTTGATTATTGTTTGAGACCAGCTTTAAACGAAATTATGGTTGTTACCACACGTCAGAACCGATTTTTCAGTAATTTTATACTTTTTCGGCACAATAACTGTATAAGGTGTAAAATCGTCGGACATATCCATACATATGCGTATAAAAATACAGGATTTTTTGAAATTTGGGGTTCGCCATTCACTCGAAACGCGTTAATATTCACCGTGGACGCGCCCGCGGGTCGAATCGAAACGTTTTCGGGCAAAGCGACTAGAATTTCTCATGAGAATATTACACAAATTAGTTTTCTCGCAGAACAAACGGCCCGCGAACACCTCGTACACACAACACCTACCTATATATATATATTATTATTATTTAAGTAAACAGCCGCTTTTCCGAATGTAAACAGCAATTAGCTTTCGCGTCTTAATTTATCGTCTTTTCGCGAGTGGGCGGATGCGGTGCGAGCGTGGCGGCAGACGATCTCTCGAGCTAACTGTGTGCAAAAATTCCACTTACCTAACCCATTCGCCCAACCCCTTGACGGAACCCTTGCACAGACGGATAAACTTCCGAGATCTATTGTTTATAAATTTTGTTCAAAATAACGCCAAAAAGGCAATTAATAATAAGTACGGTGAAAAAAAAAATACATTGATTTATAATAGGTAAGTACTAATAAATGAACAAAAAAAGAATTACGTTTTACAATATCAACGAAATATTTTTTACCTCAACTTGGGGTCTGTATCATAAACAAAATCAAAATCTTGATATTTCGAGATATCAATATTGTATTCAGTGGTGATTTTAGCCCATATAGACGCCACGATATGTTACTGAAGCTGTATGGAACAAGGTAGTAGAACGAAAGGAAAACTTTGGAACATTTTATCGATATCAATCTTAAGGGCTAAGAACAATCTATTTTTCTATTTGAAAGATTATGTAAAACCATACTGAAAAAACTTTCTCCTCATCTCTTAACGTTCTAATTTGAATTCCTTAGCAATAACATAACATCTAGACAAGTTATACTACAAATTTAAGACAACAATTTAAAATTAATAATGAACAATATTTTTTAATAATAATATAACATAAAATACCAATTTCTTTATAATTTGAGCAAAATGCATCAGCTGCATTTATATTGCTTACGTATCGAACATAATTTGTTAAAAAAACAGTTTAGTTTTTCACGATTTTGATAACTTTTTCAACACTAAATGAAATATTACAGACTTGAAATATTCGTTGTGTCATTGCGACCGTAAAAATCGAATCGTATTTGATACGCTTAAAATCTTGTATTTGAAGGGCACTCCATCGCTTATTGAAGATGAAATAAAGTACAAAGGTTTGTTTTAACCAATATAGGATATTGACATATTATAAAATATGTTAAGGATGACAGACGCGGCTAAAATTTGTATGAAAATATACCAAAACGCAAACTCACTTTTAAAATTATGTAATTGGCCAATTTAAAAATTTTTTTTTTTTTTTTTTTTTTGAAAGAGTAAAACCTCTTCTAGGGCGCTTGTTTTTTCGATTTTGCAATTTTGTAGCGATACGTTTACAATTGGAATAAAAATAACTATATTTTCAAATGATAAACTGTTACGGTATTCCAGGACATAATTTGAAAATCGGCAAAACAAGCGGCCTCAAAGATATTTTCATTTATCCAACAAAAAAAAAAAAAACTCATTTACGTTCAGTGAACGAAAAATAAATTCTACTAAGTAACATATTTTTATCGGCGGTTTCGACAGAGTTGTAGAAACGCGACCCAAGATCGCACTAGTTTCGCAAACTAAGCGACGTGCTTTGACAGAAAAAATAACAATTAATTTATTTTCTTTAACGCCGTCTTTGTATTAAAAACCGTACGCGACCGTATGGTGAAAATTTACTTTAATATTTTAGAAAAAATTGGATCGACAGCAGCGCTCTCTGTCGGTGAGCCCGTATCAATACGAAACCACCGTGTGTATAAATTGCAAACTTTGCCCCTTAACAAATAGCCGCGCACGTTCCTCTCAAAGAAAGAAAGATATTCTACTTGTCCCACTTGAAAACAGTTGTTGTTTAACTAAAAAAAAAAAAAAAAAAGAAACGTGTTAAACGGACGAATTTCTATAATTTTCACGCTCGATTTTCGTTCGCCTCCCGTCCCGGCAGTATGCAGTGCGCTCAGACGATAATAATAATAATATATGTATCGTTATTGTTGGGTGGAAAACAAATGGGAGATCAACGGTTACGCGTATAAAAGTCGCACCGAAAACGTAAAATGATTTATTCGTCCGCGAGTCCGCCGGCGAGTACTATCCTGCATTCGTCCCCCGCCGCGGTGGCGTTCGCACGCGTAATCGAAAACGGCCTGACGGGTAATCGCGCGATAAATCTTTGGCGCGAGCCGAGACGAAGCGATCGCGATCTTTGACGATCGTTTATTCCGAATGTACGAACGGAGTCGTCATCCATCAAGTTCCAACCGCTCTTCCCCGCTACACCGGCCTAGCAGTTTCCGCGCTGCAGAAAAACTTTTACGATTACACCGAATTTTCGGTAAAAAAACAATTGTTTGTCCGCCGTTCGCACCGAACGTGGAAACGTCTCCGTGTTCCTATCGAATCGCACGCACACACCTACACACACAACCTAATACCCGGAGACGGATACTAACTCCACCAGCCATGGCACCGCCTTTCACGAACAGATATGCAGATTCGTTGTCTACCGAAAGAACGGAAAGTTCACACCTCCGTCTTTTATCCGTTTCGGTGGCCGGAGGCAAACGTCAGTTAGTCTATCGTGCAGCGCTTCACAGTCCTACGTGTATATTGTTTTAAAACTCACTCACGAACAGTTTCATTTTCACATTCTCCGGCCATTAATCGGTGAGCGTAATTTAGCCCGGGAAATGACTTTCTCTGTAAACTTTTCCTGAAAAAGATTTGACCCTCCTCACCAAAGGTATATTACCTACATTATTATTGTTGGAAAACTTAACAAAAGGTAATAATTTAACTGTAACACCGGGGGTTCTGAAAACTGTTGTTTTTAAATAAATCGAAGACTTCGAGTGTATATATACTTAAGCACTGATGATGACACCATGGTAGTCGAAATGCGCATTTAAATAAAATGTTTAATATTGAGGAATATTTGGGTTTTTCATTAAAAAAATAAACAAGTCCACGAGAACTTTACAAAAAAATTAAAATTACTACAGATTTAATGTTGTGCATATAATATTATATAGTTTTCATAAAAATCGGTCAACTA
>CM029357.1:42947422-42974072 GCA_017140985.1 Hormaphis cornu | reverse complement strand
TACTCGTTATGGTTTATAATTTTTTTCCCCTCAGAAAGTAAAAATCAAACGAGCGTGTATTTCAATCGTGTAATTTTTACTAGAGCTGGCTACTAGGTGAAAGACGTGGGCAATCAATCGCATTTAAATGGACATAATTGACTTATAGCGTAAAAAGTTCTCCTATCTTGAGCAGAGTCAACAAAATGTAATAATTTTACTTTCAACTGAATGAGAGTATAAAATTGTGTGCGAGTCGGATTTTAATTCGATTTTATTCAAAACTTTATTAAATATATAACTATATGTACGGCAAAAACATCAATTGATCGAAAAATAAAATTTTTTTTTTTTATTAAACCAAAAGCATCGATAATAAATAAAACAAAATTAACTTTGAGTGAAAAAACGTATCTGCACCGGGCCCTTTAAGTAACCTGCACGTTTGTAGTATAATATGTTTATCTCGGAAACAAATCCCGAACACTGTTGTTCGTGACGGAATCTATGAAACTGCCCTCGAATCGTAGACTGAAAATACAATTTTTGAAATGTACAATGTCTTTGGAAATCACACCAAGTAAAGATAAATCGATGGATCGCGTTCCAGGTGATTTCACGCTAGATTAGCGTTAAAATGTATGCAAAGTATGTTTACGGGTTAAAATTCGAAAATGGAGAATTGACTTTTCTCCAAATCGATTTTTATAGAAAATAAATAAAAAACATCTTTACCTAATGACCATCTCTAAAATAAAATTAGTTCTATATTTTTTTACCTTAATTACTTTTGTGTAATTTTCACCTACAGAATTTGTTTATTTATTTACTATTTTTATTTTAATACTCGTGGCATTATACACCAAACAGTTATGTTCTCATGAAACCTCGAGGTGTATCAGTTTGATTATTTTATTTCGTGGAACACTTAAGGTTTAGATCTACTTGGCAATATTAAATTCGCACTTTACGCGTTGCATCGTAAACGAATTCTGCTTGACTGCACGCACGCACTATCTAAATATCGTTCAGTTTTCCCCTCAAAACTCTAGTTACAATTTTAACCGAAGTTTTAAAATGGGAATCTGCAGACGACTCTACGTGCATAACAAAACTGTGAATATTATTTTTTCAAAACTCAATTGAAAAAGATACAAGTTAATCGTGTTTGAATGTATGTTTTTCGTTATGTTCGTAACTGTCAAAAAATTTATTTATGTTTAAAAATTTTCGCCATAATATTATAGTATTTGCAAAACAAAATAATACTCTTGAACGTATTGCAAAACTTTGTATTCAAACTTTTCGCAAATTTCTGCAAAACAAAATACGTAACAATACCTCCACTAAAAACGTGGCCCGAAGGAGAACCGCAAAGGTTCGGACACTTAAATTGAACGCAATAACCCAGTCGACGAATTCGCATATACGAGTGTTATTAATATCATACACCGATGAATTATGTATGTGATGGTGGAGTTTGCGAGATAGATGATCGTGTGACGCATCTGTTGTTATGAAAATAATAACAGGAATTCGTGTCGGTGTGAATAAGCTTCGGAAATTTAATAAAAGACGTCCTATAAGCTCGAGGACGTTGTAATAATTCTTACTGCAATGATCACGACATTAATTAGGCGGCATAATTATTCTTATCGTCAAGATACTTCTTCACAACCTCTAGTTTTTGAAAATTTCATGAGTTATTGAACATAATGATTAAAATAATAAGTCATTGCCCGTGGGTCACTATAGTGGAGTTGGTCACTAACTCGGGTCAGTTAAGAATTTAAATTCGACACTGTCCACTATAATCAAACTGGAAGTTTCATATACTCGTTAAATTTTTCAATTTCAAAGTTTTATTCTTAACTCATAAAGAGATGAAATGCGTTGAAATCTATAACACGATTAAACTTTATTCATCCAATAATTCTTATGCATTTAAATTAATTAATTAATTTTCAAAATAATTATTTTCAAAAAAAAAAAATATAACGAAAAAAGTTTTTTTCTAAAACACTCGTAACGATTTTGAAATTTTTTAATCTAGTAAAATAAAGTTAAATAAAGTTCTTAGCGCGCACTCGAGTACAACGGGTTTTCCCTAAAAATTAACAAAATAAATTTAAAATATTTTTCTCAAAATGTATAGACTGTGGATTTTAGACAACAAAAAAAAAAAAAATAAATAACCAAAAAAATATGTACGAAAAGAGGCCGAAAAAAACCCTCTATTTTTATAAATCATAATGGCGGTGACAAAAACGAGCGAAAAATTCGAGATTCTGCTGATGGAGGATGAGGAGCGTTTGGAAAAATGACGAGTCGTTAAACGCACACGGTAACGCTCAAAAATCTCGCGTCATCGTTAGAGTTTTGGTTTTTCCGTATATTTTTCTCTCCCCGTTGTTCTCGCCTCCCCTTTTTCTAATCTGTCGAATTACATTTTTGACTTTGTCGTTGGTGGGCACCTGTAATCTTGTAATCGGCCGAGTCGCCCGCGTAGTCACAAAAATATTGCGACCGAAATGCGGAAAAAAATGCGATAATTTGTTTTGGCGTCGACGAAACGCGATAAATTGATTAATTAATGAATATTTTTCTTCTCTGATCTTATACTCATTGTGGCTTATCAAAAGGGGTTGGTGGTTATATCTCTCTTATTTGGCGGTGGGGGGGGGGTTTATTTAAGCAAACACATGCAGATATGCTGGTTATAGTTTTCAGTTCAAAATATCAACGATATACAATACAGAGTAAATAAAAATAAATTACGATACTAATAGAACCACTTCTTAAGTCCATGTTCTAGACCTATCGGAAATGTTACTGATTTAGAAAATCGGAGCATTCCCTCTACCCGAAAAAGTGTTTACAGGTTAAAAAATGAATTTAAAAAACATCATTGTAAGAATCGAAAATTTTAGCGCGTCAAATCAAAAGAGCATAAGCCCGATCGACCGAGAAAACATGAGGCATATAGATAGTATAACTCACTCCCGTCCATAAAACCGGGAAAAAATCTCGGTTCACGACCGGGCCACGCGATTTCGCGTAAATTTAACGTCACGGCAAACGGTTTTGCAAGCTCGTAAATGATAATATAATCGTCAAACTTTTTAAACTCGAAAAACCCGCGAGATAAACGAATTTTATTATTAATGTATTTAGAAACCGATCGTTTCTGACATTGTCGTAACGATTAATATCGGCCGTGGTATTACGGTCACGAACATAATACTTGTTGTTTTGTCCGTGCGAAAAAACGTGTAAAAAAATAAAACGTTTTCAATATGGACTCGTCGACGGCGGTCATCAATATTCCGCAGGCCGGGAAAGTGCGGAAAAATTCGCGCGCGCGACCGCTGACACGTCACGATTTTGGGCGGTGAGCGAAAATAGATCGTTTTTTTTTTTTTCTTCTGCGTTTTTTTTCTTCTTCGACGAGCAAAGTACACGGCCACGTAGCCACCGGCCCGATCGCTCCTCGTCGGGTTCTCACCGTTGTCCCGACGCCGACCGACAAACATAAAGAGTTTAATATTTTTATTTTTTTTAAACATTTTACAAAGGCAGCTAAATCGCACTTTTTCGTCTACGACGTTTTTTTTCTTCTATTTTTCTTGTCTATCAAAGAGGTATAAACGGTCGTAATTTATTTTTTGTGAACAAGTATATTGATACATAGAGCTATATCGTTTATTCGTCGTATACAGATGTAGGTCCCACACTTTGTTATTCTTGCGACTATTTTTTTTTTTTTTTGAAGGTGAAATATTCGTCAAAAACGTAAACGTTTATGGGTTTAGAATGAAAAAAATTAAATTGTTTTATGAATTTTTTCGCAATTTAAATTGTTTGTTTTTTTAAGCACGATTGTCGCAGAAATACGTCTTTGAGAATAAATTGTGAAAAGACGGCGTTAACATGAAAAAATCCTATTAGTACAGTAGAACAGTCGTCTGTTACACATGTGGCAAATACTTTTGATTTCATTATTTTGCGCTTCGATTAAAATACGATTGCTCGAAAAATTAACGAATTTTGTTGAGTGTAACTTTCGTAAATAATTCATTATTTAAAAATCATTATAAACACCAAACTATACACCTTCACCAAACCAGTGACCCACTCAAAGCTTAGTTATACTACTCCAAACTTTGACCCACTTATTATAGATTCCGAGGGCAGCAAAGGTTGAACACGTTTTTATGTTTATTTTTTTTTATCACTATGAAACAACGATAACTTCTTCAATAAAGCTCCGACAGTTTTTCGGAGTCGCATGGTACGTTGAGGGATCAACGATTTAAGAGTGAAAATTGAAAAAGCTACCATAAGAAACCTAAAAAAAAATTAAGGAAAAAAAACGTTAAAAATAGCGGTAAACGTGTTTTTGACATAGTCGATTTATATTTTTGACCATAAAATCTAAAATAATGTTCAAAATAAGCTGAAACTTTTGCATAACATTAAAATTAATAATATACAAGTCTAATAGACAAGATACAAGAGAAACTGTTTTGCTAAGTATTGAAATTTTTACATTTCAATATCCACTTTTTTTTAAAATTTTTGTTCAATAACAAATGTAATTTTCCACAAAAAGTTTTGAAACGTCAATAAAAGGTTTCTGCAATATATATGTTACTAAAAGATTTCAAAAATCCTAAAATCCTAAAACCTAGTCACAATTTTTGTTTTTAATCGTTAAATGTTTGAAAATTGTCAAAAACTGGTCATACCTTTGACCTATTTTAGGAAAAAAATGTATAACTCACACAAATAGGTTATTTTAGATTTTAAAATAAAATATGTAATGTAAAACAAAACTTTCTTTTGGCATCAAAAAATTCAAAAAATTTCGGCCAGTAGTTTCTGAAAGAATATAAAAAAACTATTGTTAAAACGGTGTTGTTTTGATTATAACAATAAAACTATATATACTGTTGTGCAGATGGATACTTAAATCATAATAACTCCTCAAAAATGGTTCAAATATTTTGAAATTTTCACACGTTATTTAAATTAGTGTTCTTACGTATGTATAATTTTTGGGCAATTTTTAGAAAAATTCTAAAAATAGAACATTCAATTACTTCGTGGTATTAGATATTTTCCGATGGGCAATTTTGGTGTTTGTTTAAAAATGTTTTTCATGGTGATATAATTAATATTCTAAACAATAATAACCACGTTTAACTGTTTTCACTCCTATTAATTCTAGCGTCTAATAAAAGACTTAAACTAATAAATTCTATTGATATGGCACAATTTTCAATAGGCAAACTGAGCTCACAGTCACTCAGTTATTTCGTAAACAATTTACAATTGCTTAACATTTTATTGTAAAATTTCTAAATAAACTTTCCAAAATACTAACCCACATCATCAAACTACCCACGCGATCCAGAGTAATTTCGGCCTTTTTTCTTTAATTTGATCGATCAGTTATGGTATTACTTAATGGATTGAGAAAAGCGTTCTGATACGAAGAAATCATATGAAACTGTTTTATAATTTAAAATTTGTAAGCCGTTGTTATTATTACTGACTGTTTTGTGACGATCAAATTAGTTAGTTTACAAATACATAAAAGCATACGACTTATTCGCGCGGTAAACAAACTGTTAAATGAGTAAAATATTGAAGTAAACTATTTTATCGACTGAAACGCAGGTCGAAACGATGAGCTGTTTAAATATTTGTTTGGAATTTAGAGACACGTGGAATAGTTTCAAGGACTCGTTCAGGGCAATAGGCTTTCGCAATTTGTACCAAAACGAGGGAAAATAACTTTTCTGCCGTAATGAAAGCTATGGCATTGCCTTCAGTCGGAATTTTCGCACAAAAAAGAGAAAAAAAGCACAGTGTAATCCACTGTGCTTTTTTTTATCATTTATACATTATACACTGAGTGTATACTCACAGTGTATAGTCAAACGTTGACTATTCTTTTAACGCCGCGAATAATCGAGTGGTTTATCATTTTACTTTTCTGTGAGCGCGTGACTCTTCACAACACAGGGATGTTACTTTAAATCAAGACAGACCCTCATCTTTTCAGTGTTTGGTTTTTTTTTTTTTTTTTTTTTTGTGAGTTTTAAAATTATTCAGTTATTAAAATACTACGTTTCTGTGCACAAAAGTAAGGTATGGGGAAAGGTGAAAAGCTCTTTCCAAACTATAATACCTACCTTCTTTAACACGTCGAAATACGTTAAATTAAAAATTAATAATGTTTTATAGCCTTAATATATTAGCTTGTATTTTTTGCAATTTTTTGCAATTTTTTATGCTTTGCACATCGATAAATCGTTCTTTTTGTACGCCACCGGTATTATTAAATCAATGTTTACAACTGCAAAAAAACTGAAGCATCGCTAACGTTGAAGGAACCAAAACGCTTTTCATATTGCTTTCCACGCATAAGCACAAAACCTTGACGGTCATGTTTCTCGTCGAAACGCAATTTTCATTCTTATTCTCTTACATTTATGAGTTAGTAATCTGAGAGGTAATATTTTGTGGTACGACGTACATTTTTAATACAATTTGTTCAATATCGCGTGTCTACATGTTTCCCGGAGAAACCGTTTTAAAACCCAGCTAAATTAATAAAACCTCATATACATCGTCCAGTGTTTCGAAAAATCCGTCCAAATCGACCGTTCCGAGTATAGTTTCCAAATTGGTCGGGGGCGGAGTACCCCTTCATTTTTACACATATCATATTTTAGCGTACCTACCCCTTCAAATTCACTTCTTCTTGTGGTCAAAGATGGGGACATAGGAACATTTGTAACCGAGTTTACACTCAACAAAATAACTGTTAAAAGAAATATAATACAGAAAAATGAAAAAAAAAAAAAACCAGTTGAAACCAACGGTGGAGAGGGTATAATAATTGGTGTTTTACGATCAAACGATTATGCACTGTAAAATGGGGCGTGTATTGTTTTGAGAGGTTATGCAAAGTGGGACTCTATATTATAAAAACTGCACCGTAATCAAATTTAAAGCGAGTGCAGAGGACGAAAAAAAAACACATAAACGCATTTTTATACAAAACTTTTCGTCGCCGAACCGTGATGGCCTACAAACCGTTTTTAACGTAACTTTTATTTTTTTCGTCATTATTCAATAAACTCGTGAAAATATATCAAAAAACAGCCGAAATCACTCTAGTTCACGTGGGTAGTCTTAATGCTTTGAGTCACTGTTTTGAAATGTCAGTATAGAAGTTGCATATAATTATATCTGTGAGCAACTTAAAATTTCTTACGAAAATAACGACTCTGAGTGAGCCGAGTTAAACAGTAAAAATTGTGCCGTTACAATAGAATGTATTATTGATCTTTTATTAGTCGCTAGAATTATGAGTATTAAATACAGTTTAAAATTTCATAGAATCTTAATTTTATCATTGCGAGAAAATAATTTTAAAACTTATACTAAAAAAGCTCGACGAATAATATCAAATACGACGGAGTAATTAAATGTTCTATTTTCAGAATTTTCCTAAAAGTCGAAATCATTATGCAACAGTGCATCATACATTTTATTGTTATAATCACAATAACATAATTTTTCAATAATTTTTTATACGCTTTCAGGATCTACAAAGTGGGCTTTTTTGTGATATTTTTATTAAGATTGCAAATTTTTTTTTTACATAACACATTTAATTTTCAAATCATAAATAAAAAATTTGTGTGAGTAACACTTTTTTTTTTTTAAATAAATCACAGATAAGACCAATTTTTGAAAATGTTCCAACTTTAAACAACCAAATATAAAATTTGTGACTACGGATTTTTGAAATTTTTTAGATGAATTTACATGTTTGGAGCCTTGTTTTTAATTTTCTAAACTTTTTGTATACAATAACAAAAAAAATTAAAATTATGGAGAATTTCAAAGTTCTATACTTAGCTCAGAAAATTTTATCATAACTGTATATTACTCATTTTAGTATTTTGTGAAAGTTTTAGCTTTCTCTGACGATTACTGTGGAAGTCATGGCTAATTGTATAAATCGTTTATGTCAAAAACACGTTTGCCGTAATTTTTGCTTAGTTTTTTGATTGTTACTTTTAAATTTTCTAGACGCATAAGTCTATGACACCTCAAAGTACTATCTTTGTACATTAAAGAAACTGACGTTAAAAGTCGGAGCATTATTGAAGAAGTTATTGTGATTACATAGTGGTAAAAAAAAAAAACACGTCAGTAATCCAAAACATCATGTGAAGACCAATCAAAAACATTATGTGAAATACATTCTTCGTTATTCTCTCAGACTTTAAAAATATTAGCGATTTGAGTTTTTTTTAAATTATTTTTATTCCACACCCTCTGCCGTAATATATTGTAAATCAACCAATCGCGACGAAAAACGGCGTTTGTGAGGTACATAATATATATTATATAACTAGATTTCTTTTCCGCACGGATAAATCTACTATAGAGTGTGCAAACGGCCGCTCGTTAACGAGAAACAACGGGCGGTACCTTTACATCGTTTTTCGTACCTTTTGCCGCGGTTTTGACTGAGACGCCCGTTGCATTTTAATCGCTGAGCAAAAAATATAAAAATCACTCTGACCGGAGGAAAACGAATTGGCCGTCGGAGAGTGAAGTAGAAGAATGAAAAAGTATTTCAGTTTGTTAACTGGGCAAATGTAAGTATTAGTGATAATCATTCAACGTTTACAAGTTCAAATCTACTAGTAGATGATTTTCAATTGCCCCAGAATATAATCATATTTATTGCACATAAACAAAATGTTTATTTACATTTAACCCAAGATGTTGGGGTGAATGGAAATTTATAGGGGCAATTGTTAAACATGATATATTTTGTAAAATGTTTGATATTTTCCAAGTTTAAATACCAAATTATAGTCTTTGTAAATAGGTATAGTTTATTGATATTAGCCCAAAAACAGTATAATATTTGCTTTTTAAATAAAATTTTAATCAAATTTGTGTTTTTTGTTTACAACAACCCCACATGACCCAAATAAACAAAGTTATTATTTTCTTTGCAGCCGATAATAGAGAAGCAAAAGGAACGTTTATGGATATGAGTTTCTCTATGGGGTTTGATAATTCCCATCCAATCGTTGTGACAGGGTATTGGTACTCAAGCTTTGCTCGTAACAATATTAAATATATATATGTACAATATTTTAAGTGCACATACAATCTATAGCTACACAAACGCTTGGCTTTATAATTATTTCGCTCTGGTTTGCTCAATTTTGAAATATTGATCCATTTTAACCGTCATCATTTGTATCGGATTTAAAAAATCGAACGAGTCCAGAACAAATTTCTTCCATAGTTACGAGACTCTTAGGGATTTGTTAAATATCAACTCGCAGCGTGTTGATATTCAACGAGAAAATTTGAGACGTCATATCTTAATTCTAGTAACCTACCGACATTTTATATTTCTAAGTGTTCTTTCTCCTACTTACAGAGCTTTAGTCTCCAGTAATAATTTACACAAGGACATGGATTTTTTTTCTTTTCATTCCTCTCTGGCAGAAATATTTATTAATATTTTATCATTCTATAGTTTTGCTTTCGTTATAAATTTCCTTGTATTATTTTTACAACTATTAATATTATTCTTTTGTATTAGTTTTTAATAACTGCTAAATGTACATACTTTTATGTAGCTTATTGTAATATTTGTTCATTGTATAATATTTAACTGTGTTCAAGGCCTCCGGGCGTGTATTTTATAAAATAAAATAAAACTGAATAAATGACATTTATATGTTCAAGTCTGAACAAATTAATGATTACTTTGAATGTGTTGATAGTTGATCAAAAATGTTTAACCGAATTAAAAGGTAATAAATCAATAATCATTTTGAGCTCATAAAAAATAACAATAGAATTTTTGTTTTTGCGTGCTATCATTGTTTTTCTCGCGTACTTATCCGACAGTAAAAATGAAATTCATATCACTTTGATTGAAACGATTCAAAAATAAAATATCACGTAAGTTATAAGTTTATTAAAACAAAAATAAATTAAGTTAAAAAATCAAAATTAAGTTTACTTACATCTTTGCTTTTAAGGTTTCAAACTGTGGTTTGTTCCCCCAACTGTGATATTTTTATTTTAATCCGCCGTTGTTGACGCTATGAGCAATTCGCTCACACAATTGCCATTTTTGAAACCACTGATTCAAATGTCATTTTATCGTGTCAAAACAAAAATATGCTTTTTTAACTTGTTAACAAAAATAATTACGGAACAAAATAATGATTTAAAGTAATTAAGCAATTGTATTTTGTCCCAAATTTACTACTTCTGCAATATGGGTAATATAATATAGAAAACACGTTCGTCACATTTTTCCTATTATACCTTTTTAGTTCCAATTTTATTTATTTTTTTTTTTTATAAAAATAACACATTTATTAATATGTGAGCAAAATTCCCACACGTCAACAATAATGTTACACATTTAACGTCGCACTGACGATGGGTTAATGCTGACGTTATTTAAACGCGTTTCAAAACAATACGAAAAAAATATTTTAAATATTTTCTAGGTTTTTGACATTATTAAATCAAGCGTTACGAGAAACACGAATACTACAAAATCTAACAAAATAAATAAATAAAATGTAATACATAAACATAACAATAGTAAAAGTAATGCCAAATATAAAAAAAAGCCGACCAAAAATAAAAGTGTATTTGAAAGTTTTAAACAACGCTGAGTGTTGACATACTTTTATACAATTTCGACAACAAAACGGTTCGAAAAATCAATTCACTTTGTTCAATTATTATTCAGTTTGTAGTTAAGTACCTATATGTGTACAAACATGTAAATAGTAACGTTTTTTTTTTTTTTTTTTGAAAGTATTGGTTATTTACCGATTTCGTTCTATCAAAAATGTTTAAATGTATACAATATTACTACGTTCACCATTTGGAATACCGCTACGATTATAAATGTGATTTTAAACCATTCGATAACGACAAGACGCCGATTAATTGCCTTGAGGAAAAATATTAGGTTTTATTTTCAAAAATGTTAGGGTCAGCTGGAATGGACACTCAAGGTTTTACGTATATACGTAACTATATTTAGACTCTTGTGTTAGTGGATCGTCGGTAAATACAGTAATTTTCAAAAAATAGTCTGAATTTCGAACTAATTTTCACTCTTAAAGTTCCGTCTAGGAACAGTTAATATCAGCCGTCAGAGGTATCGTAATTTTATCGTAGAAATTCTACTAATCAAAAAAGCTTTAAGGGGCCTGTACGCGTGATCGATTTTCTCTCGAATATTACTGGAAAAACTCTTAGTCCCCGTAAAATGGTTCGTTTACTATCGTTCATTCATCGGAAGTATAAATATCTGTCTCGTGTAGATCCATTGGCCTTTGATTTTTCAAATACGATTTCTTTTTTCAAATTTTAATAATAGACCGAAAAAAGGTTTTTTTTATAAGTTTTAAACTAGTTTTTTATGGGTTTTCAACAATACGATCACAAATCGAGACGTACTCGAGATTCTGCAGAAAGTTTTCTTCGTTTCTGTAACTGCGATTATTACGTTGATCCCACGAGACGGAAGAGCTTTTCCCACCGATTCAATTCTGTCCATTTAAACGCATCGGAACTGGTAGAAAGAAATTGAATGCACTTTTCCGCAAAAAAATAAATTCCTCGCCAAGCTCAGAGTTTAACAACAACACAATAATCATCGTTCAGGGTACGGTCTACTTATAAATGGTAAAAGTTTGCAATTTTTACACACGACGGTATCGTGCTGGTACGGACACGCTGATAGACAGCGCTGCTGTCGATCTATCGATTTCTAAAATATTTGATTTAGAAGAATGTTCAACGTGTGGTATCTTCGACTCTAGTGTTATACATTAATGGGGTCATTGAAAAGACGTTAATTTTATTTTTTGACGAACACAAGTCACTTTGCTGGCAAAACTAGTGTAATTCAGCGGCACATCTCTACAGTTTAGGCCAAAACTGCCGATAAAATATAATATTACAAAGTAATAAAGTAGAATATATCTTTCAAGTTGGCCACTCGACGGATAAAAATGTCTTTATAGAGCGATCGTTTTTTCGACTTTTAAATTGTTTTCCTCGGGTACGCCGTAATATTTTAAAAGTACATATCATAAACATGTATCGTTACAAAATCCCGAATTCAGGAAAACGAGCCAGAAGAGGTTAGGTTACTCTTTCGAGAAAAAAAAAAAAGAAAATTTTCAGGATATTACGTACTTTGTAAAAAGTGTTGCCGCGTTTCAGTATTTTTCCGTACAAATTTTAAACTTCGGCTTCGAGACAGATCCACAGGTGCGCCGGAGACGGGCCGGCCATAAAACGTTGTTCCGGAACACGTCGGACGAACCGTCGAGCCCATAAATAATATTACCTCTAAACGCGCGGCGTAGAGCTGGCGAAAGCGACCGATACCGATACGGATACCGCTCGTCGTCGTCGTCGTCCCTCGCTGGCGAAACCCGTCACATAGTCTCGTCAGCGGTTTTCCGGTTTTACCTGCGATTCCCGCGCAACAGAAGTATCCGTCCTCCACGTCGTCGGTAATTCATTCGCGTTATCTGCAGCTCGTCCGCAACAGTTTTCGAAACGCCAATGAATCCGGTAGAAGCCACGGTCCGCGGCCGACAGTTTTGGCGACGAGCGTTTTTTTGGAATTTTCAGACCATTTTTATTAGTAGGTTTTTACCGGGTCGTGCGCCCATAGAAAATTTACTGAACCCGTTCGGAATTGTCTTTTCGAAGGCATCGATTGATGGTTTCAGATAATACGAAATAATCCGTTTAAACCGCAACGTTCAAACTTGCAGTGACCCTTCCAAAGCGTGGTCGACACTCCGCCAAACTGCCCTCATCGTAACCTCTGGTGTGATCCCTGCTTTTATGTGATTTTTTTTTTTTTAACCGCCTAGTAATATAATCGCATGCTAAAAATATTGTTTTTCACAGAGTTTTTAATACGATTGCTGACTAGTTTACGTTGAGTACTGCACGTTACCAGAACAAAGTGATAACCATAATGAACGGCTAACGACCCGGACCGCATATTTCCTAGAAAAAACATTAGTCGCGTCGAAAAGTTTGTTGATTATTCGTTAATGGTGCACTCGCATCCGATCGAAAAATAATTACGTTTCAAACAAAATTTTTCTCGGCTCGATGAATTTTGTCATGTAACTGCGAGTAGAATTAATATACGAATCGAAAGCTGCCTTTTAGTTTTGCGGCCGTACAAGTCTGCGAAAACTTTTTAATTCAAAAACTCGTTTTACGAGCATGCAATTGCAATACATCAGCCGACCCGTATATTTTATGCGAATCGTAGTTTTCACAGCTTAAACTGGAAATTTCCGAACAGTTTTCGTGATAAATGTGAAAACTATAGTGTAGTTGTATAGTTACGGGCGGATTCGATGTGTTAATCGAAAACTTGGTTTTAGACCGCAAAAAAAGAAAAAAAAAACCGAGTAAACACGATGCTTCAAAACGTTTTACGAAACGTACTTAACTTAAAACGTAGAGAAAGAGACATAAGAGAAACTCAAAAGAATATTTTTTATAAAAAATAATAATAAAACGGCGATTTCCTGTAGTCTTTCGGACAATGATATATTTTGCGTATAGGTTTGGAATCTCCAGTTTTTCCTAGCTCAATTAAATACTTATATACTTGTCAAAATAAAATTTTGAAAACACAATTAAGTCAGAATTCGTAACCGAAACACAATGGTAAATATTGTTTCTTTCGCAGGTAAAACTCGAGTATGAAATTTTTGTCTTTTTTGACTAAAATCGTTTAAAAAAAATATCATACAGTGAAATATGTTTAAAATAATAAACTTACGACGTTGCAACTTTGGAAAAAGTTTTTGCAGCATTACACGATGTGACACGACACAAATTTCAATTAAATTTATATTTGAATCAATATTTTGAAAACGACTATAGACCAATGTATAAAACGCCACAAAACGGCGTTATTATCTAAGAAAATACCAATATTAAATAATTGTGTTTAATTTTACATTTTGGTTTTCATGAAAATAATTGTATTTAATTTTTTAATTCAGAACAAAGATAGTTACAACTCGCATATTTTATGCGCATTTAGTTGTATATCATTTATCAAGTACAATTATTATTGTATTTTCTACTTGAGTTTGAAAACGGAAGGGTGATACGAGTACAAGCATAAAAATCAAAATCAATTTGATTTTAATCTATACATATAAAAGCCAAATACCACTGACTGACTCACTCACTCACTCACTCACTAAACAACGCACAGCCAAAACTACCGAACGGATTTATTTGAAATTTTCAGGAAATGTACTTATTACTATGTGTAGGCGCACTAAGAAAGGATTTTTCGAAATTCGCATTTTAAAGGGTAAAAAGAGCTTAAAATAGTTAAGCGTACGGCAGCGTACGGGTCCACAAATACGGACATTTTAGCCCACCGCGGTACCAGGGACCCATGATCCGCATGACGCGGCACGCAACCGACGCGACGTTCGCGTACACGTGTTTGTGGCCACGTGGTGCACTTGAAACGCAAACGTCGGCTTCATGGGACCCTGGTACCAAAAATTGATAATTTTGCGGAGCGATGGGCTATATTTATTGATTAAATTATAATATTCTATAATATTATAATATTCTATGGTTATAAATATACTGTATATATATGGTAGGGTTTAGGATGCGGCCGGATTTACTGACGAACGAACATGCTGTCGACATAAAATTTCACCCATCGGCGGCATTCGGTGTTAAAATTCATTTCAATCCTATTGGCCACTTTCGACGGGACGGCGGGGTGACAGTGCACATGTAATTTGAAAGATTTTTTCCCCCGAGTCACTGTTGTGGTCGCCCTAAATCCGGCCCTGCGCACGTACCCATGTTTCACTAATTATATATATACAATATTTGTGTGTATAAAGGAGAGTGTACTTTACCCGGGGACCTTTTTTCGATGTAATAGTGTATAATAGATACGCAGTATTGTCGTTACTGGTTATAGGAGAAACAATTATATAGTAGAAATTAGTACTTAATTATTATTGGTTGCCACCGGTTGTTCGGGCAGACCAGGTACAAAAACTTGCGTCAAATCGAATTTTTGAACACGGCCTACCGAGGTGGTACTTTGTCCGCGAACCAGGGTGGCCGAGTCGCGCTTACTGCAGCGATTACACCCAAAAGTACTCGAACAAACACGATTTTTTTTTTTACGAATTATCATTTTTTACGGGCAACGAAGTGCGCGGGATCAGCTAGTTATCCATAAAATTTAAAACAGTAGTATACGTCGTTAAACGTTCATGAAAAATCTGATAAAAATAATGGTTTAAAGCCCTATAACTCTAATGTTAGAAATTTTAAAAAAATATCATTTTATTGATCTTTACAAATTTACCACGAGACGCAATTAAAACACTACTTACAAGCTGTCAGTATTATAGTATAATGTGTCCACGGTAGTTAACTAACCGTGACGGGGATCTATCTATCTAATCTATCTAATAAAGACATTTTCAAAATAATTTGCCCAATAGATTCCGGACGCGTGCAATAAAAGTGTTAAAAAACTGTGTAATTTGCTTATAACAATAAAATTACGCACATTATTGCGCATTTGATACTAAAAAATAAAATCATATTGATTCCCAAAATAATGGTCAAAATGGTTTGAAATTTTCACACGTTATTAATAACTAATATTCTTTTACGTAAATACGTTTTTCAGAATTTTAGACCATTTTTATTGTTAAACTTGTTTCTACCTATACGCATTATACTAGACAACTGAGCTCATTCAGTTTCTTTTTTTTTTTCAATTCATTTGATCCCGTCACGGTTCTCCCGTCGATTCTATCTCGTAAAGACGATAAACTGCGTATTTATCGATTTACGCGGTGACGCGCGGCTCGGTGAGCCGTTCGCAACGATAAAACGGTTATTTTTTTTTAAATATTATTAGAAATAAAATGTTTTATTTTTTAACACGCCGGGACACGAGTGTCACGTCCGTCTATTGAAAACCGCGTCTGGTGAAAAATACCAAAGAACTACTGCAAATCGTGTCTTTTCTCAAAAACACGGGCGGACGATAGCGTATATGCCAGTCACGTTTACGACACATTCTCGGAGAATCGGTGGTGCCGTGGCGCCAACGTTTTACGCGCATGAATTTCCCCTTATCCCTCAGGATCTCCCGCGGCCCTCAGTCCCCGACGGAGTACCCGCTCTGGCGGGGTTTTTTTGTTGGAAATTTTTAGATTCTGAGCGACGAGCGAGGAATGTAATGTATTTCCAATGAAGTTTTTGTTTTCCTGCCAACGACTTTTTCGGAAGAAGGAATTTTCAGATTTTTAAAGTCAGTACTTCTACCGATAAGAGGTAAACGGACCACAATTCGCAAAGTCGCTTCTTCGTCAAACTACTCAAGTGGCCTAGACTGATCTCGGAATGATTGAATTCTTCATACACAAAAAATCAATAATAATTTTAGTGCTGAAAGTCGCGCGTATTTGAACACTACAAGACAGGGGTTAGGCTCATCGTTGTCGTGCAAACTTCAGTGTTCAACGAAACGGTTGTCGATGTGTTTATAGTAGGTAATCTTTGAACACCGGACAGCGAGCGCAGCGAGCGAAACCGTCAAACAATTATTATGATCGATAATGTTTAAACTTATGAGCCTGTACAGCTGTTGTGGAACCGTATATTTATTATTGTGTTATATTATTTACTTCGGATGCCACATAATGGAACCATTACACCGAACGGTTTGGCTACCGATTTCTCGGGGATTGGACGATCCAACGCACAATTTCGGTTTTCCGTTTTCAACCACCCGCGGGAGAGAGCGAGAGAGCGAAGAACACTCGGCCAATTAACCGAGCGAACTCACCCGTTACCGCCAAAATTAATTGGAGTAAGGCTAGTTTGTTTCGCCGATAGATTATCGTCGGATATCGTACACAGGGTGATGCTCTCCAAATATCTATTATCGCGAGTAAGCCTGTACTAAAACGTGTTTCGCTCGAAATTTTGATTTTGAAACATCCAAAATTTCTTCTTTGGAACGACAAAAAATAAATGTTTTTTTTTTTTTTTTTACTCATCGCGTTCCATTATTGTTATAGGTTTGTTAAGATTTTTATCAAATTCTTTATAATATTATTGGTTAAAAAAAAAAAAAACCACGATATTATACTTCAGAAATATTTGTTTTTTTTTTTTATTATAATAAGGAACAAATATTACATAGCGTAATACAATATTTAAAATGTAAATAAAGTGACGTGTGCAGTATTTGTATCAGAGTGGTTATGGTCGGTGGGCCTGGGAAGTTGTCGACGGACACGGTTCAATCTTTAAAGTTAATTATATTTCAGACGTTCGTCTCACGAAACTTTCATGAAACATTTCAAAATAATACATGTTTCGTGACGTTACAGGTTCGTTAACAATAGCAGAACAGATATTATTACGATCTCCGAAACTAAATCAACGATGAAAACGGATGAAGTTTTTTTTTTCTTAACAAAATCCCCTAACATTCAATCAAAGCATACTTCTGAATTCGGTTCTGCAGGCATTGCGTGATTAGTTCGTAGTTATTACACGTCACATCTTTTTTTATATTTAAAATTCGAGCAAAGTTAATTTACTGACGAATTACAATAGGAACCTGAGCATTTCGCTCACATATCAAAACCACCGAAAAATTGCGAAAAACCGCTAAAAGCGGCATTTTGTCGTTAACGGGTACAGTTATTTCTTCACAATTTAAAAAATAACCATTGAAAAGTCTTAAAATTTTATTCAATAATGTATCTTTTTACTATACAACTTGAAAACATTTTCAAAATTTTCATTTAACTTTAGGCTGTTTATTAGCCATTTTTAGACTTTTTTGTTATTCATTCGTAAATGGGTTAAATTTGTGTTTTTTGACTTGAAATTTGAACACAACATCAGTCGTACGTTATTTTAACTGTACACCGATAACTTTTAAAATCGCACAATTCATTCAACTTAAGGCTATTTTTTATTTATTTTTTTGTATGCATGATTGGAGTAATTTGCGATCTATTTATTTCCACCCGGGACTTAATAAGGTATATATAGTTCTGGACCGTTATTTTTCGAACACAACGATTTATCGTTGATTTCGGATAGTAAGTTATACGGATAAACCGCAAATTAGAAACGACCAATGACCCATCCAAAGCGTATTCGTTACTGCACCTTTACCGTTCATTTTAATTTTGGCACGACAAAATGACAATCGAATCAGTGGTTGTTCCGAAAATGGCGATTATGTGTGTGAATAGCTTGTATAGTGTCAACAACGACGGGTTAATATTTATAACATTCGTCTCTCGCACCAAAAAAAAAAATATATAATAATAAAAGAAGACTATTTCTCAGAATCACGCCACTGATTCTTGGCAGTCGACAGTATAATATAATTATTGTTAACACCGCGTGATGAGATTATTTGAATACATACACATATTATTTGTATACATACACTGTGTTTTGAATGAACAGGCGGTTTTTTTTTTTTTAATATAACGGTTATATGAGCGAATATTTTTGGCAGTTCACCCTGTAGCGGAAACGACGATCGCGCGTCCCGGGAGGAGCGCTATTATAACATATAAATCCGTGTCAGTGTTATTGCGTTACGCGCGGGGCGAAAAGAGGTAAATATCGTTCAGTTTAATGTTTTCCCTCCATCGACTCGATTCCGAACATCTAAAACGTGTATACAACGACGGGTAAATGGAATCGTCGATATAGGCACCCCCAATTATTATTATCGTCGCCGCATTAACGTTAACGTGAGCTCCGCCCGTGGCGAGTCCGGTCATGGGACCGACCGCTGTGCCGAAATAAGTGGATAAAACCGAGATCGCGTGGATCGTTTCACCGAAAAATTTGTCTAAATCTGCTGTCGAAACCACCAGGAAACCGCCAACATAAAATACATCGAAGAACTGTACAACGACGTTGTCCGAATAGTGTCGATTCGTGCGCACAGGGCCGGATTAAGGGCGGCCCGAACGACTCCGGTCCCCGAGTCTCCACGGAAGGTAAAAAAAAAAAATGTCATTTTACTAACGATTATTATTTTTTACTATTTTACTTAAAAATCAAAATATCTACCCGTTGAGATAAATAAAAAACAACTGTATCGAAAACACAGTCGGTCTTTTAAAAACATGTTGGACGAAAGCACTTGTTGGAAAATCCAGTGACTAGTTTTTTACATGATTTTGAAAAATTTGATAGTTATCTGACCTTCAATCTGCTGCAGAAAATAAAAATAATTTACAGTGTACTTATCTTAATAGCGAAATAACGTACAACATATTTATTAAGTTCTAATGGTTTTCGAAATGTAGCGGAGAGTGACAATTTTCAAAGATGAAAATGAACTTCAAATACAAACTTCAATGACTCAAAACCGACCGTAACGTTTTTAAGTATTAAAAGTGATCCGCTAAAGTCATTATATTCTACGAATAATCATTAAACTTGTGACTGCAAAATCTCAAAAAATGACATTTAAAAAAAATTATTTAAATATCGTAATTTGTATAAAACGTATTTGTTATGTACCTACCTAAATTATATGCTTAGTTTTATGAGTTATTTAACTATAAAATATTATTTATTCTTTGTATTTTGAAAATTTGTACTTGAATTTTTTTTTTTTTAAACCAATGATTTTTAATTAATATTTTACTTAAATTTTTTTATTTCGTGTAACAGTTGAATTTATTTGAATAATTTGGTTTGTACGGTACGCACTCGCAATTTCAACCGACTGAATAATCAACAGTAGCGTGAAAACGTTCGAGAATTCCTTTGAATCTGAAAAATTAATTTATATTCGACCGATAGGAGAGGAAATTTTTAATATTTTTTTCATCGTCACGAACATCGGGTTTTTGTAAAGAAGTATAGTATAGGCAAATCTTGTCACATTCAGAATGTATATTGTGTCTTTGGCCAAAGATAAAGTAGGTATTAAAATGGTCATTGTTAAAATTAAACTTGAACACTTATGACTGTTTACACTAAATTTAATAAGCCCAAAATCACAAAAATAATTTTTAATACGTATAGGCAGTACAAAATGTAATATTTTTGTGATTTTGGGTTTATTGAATATAGTAAATATAGTGCGTGTAAGCTGTATAACATTTGTCTCCCATTGCCGTCTTGTCAACAGAATTACGTAATATACGACGCCAACATCGTACAAAAACTGTTTTGCCAGAAAAACTCTTTTATCCTTTATATCAGTTTTTTTTTTTTTTATAATGATTAAAATTAAAAATATCGTAAAATCAAAAAAAGTCGATGATACGAAAATTTTCTCTTCTATACATGATGAAAAAACCAGATTGTCTTTAGAGTTTTTAATCGATCGCGACGATGACGCGGAACCTAAGAGAAATCGTATAATTTTATTTTGATAGATGTACACTAATTGTGTCGTAGCCAAAGTAATAGAAAATATCATCTAGATAAAATGTACAAATCGGTTTCACATGCATTTATCTGAACAACGAAAACTGTAGAAAATATGATGAAATGCGTAAATAAATAAAAATTTCAAAACTTATACCAAATTAAAAAAAAAAAAAAAAAAAAATCGTCGTTTTTAACCGATTGAACCTTAATTTGACCATGACATTCTTATAGTGTGTTTCTTAAACATTAGTTTACTGAACATTTGATTGTTGTTTGAAAACGTTGGAAACGTAACCAACCGAAATTAAAATTAGAAAATTATCCAGAAAAACGAACCAAGATTAGTGAAGCGTTTGTATTCTAAACAATTGTTTAGAAAATTGTATACAATTTATCTAGATGAAGAAAACGTGGACACTAGTTGTTCCGCCCCACACCCATGCGCTCACGTAGGTTGTTCGAAAAAAGTTTACAACAACGTGTACAAAACACTACAGGGTAAGTACAGTTTAATAGAAATATTAAATAAACGGTGAAGTGTCGAAACTCGGCACAAAGTTTCGGAGAGTCGTTAAACAGCGTTATAAAATAGCCAAAGTCTATAATAATATTCTACGAAATGCTCAGGCCAACCGAAGACAAATGTTGGATGGAAATGAGAGTGATAAGGATAAAAGTTATGCTGCGGTTTTGTTATTATTATTCGCTGAAATTTTTATAATAACGAATAATAGATTAATTCAGGGACTTTTGGAGAAAAAAAAGTAATGAAAAAACTTCTCATCATCTGCTCTTATCGATGCGAAACACGCTTCCTCGAAACTAATTAACTGTTTTTGCAAAATAATTTCAGACTTTTTTTTCACGTCCCGATCGTAGAAATTAAACACTAAGAACTACCGGTTGCGATTCGATCGACGATGAGAGTTAAAAATTCTAAAATTAAATCATATATGCTGGATTACGAAGAAAAAACGAATTTTAAAGATTACAGAAATATGTGTCAAAAATAAAAGTCTTAATCCGTATTGGTTCGCTTCAGTGGGTTTAAATTCGGAACTCGAAGCGCTCAAACTGCTTTGCACTTTATTTATAACAAATGGTTACCAAAAGTCTGATCGCACGATAAAACCACCAAGTATATAATAGTATTTTGAAACTTAATAACTTTGAATACTTATTATCAATTGTTCATGAGATATTTATGACGACATTTTTAAATTAAAAAAAACGTTACTCGCAATTCTTAAGACTTATTAAAGAATTATGTTAAAAGTATTGCAACCAAAAGAACGTTTAGTTTGACAAGGGACTCGTCAAACTGACTAAAATAAACCGTGTAAAAAGTCGATTGTGAAAATTAAAAATCGTTATCTTTATTTTCGCTCCAGTATGACTATATGTATTTTAATGTACAAAGTTTTTATTTTTTTAGTTTTCCAGCAGTATAATTATATAGTATAAAACAATAAAGGAAAAAGTAATATAATGTGGAGTTTATTGTATTTCAATTTTTGATTTTTTTTCTGTTATAAATAATTTTATAGTGATTTTTAATTTATACATGATAATTTTTATCGTTTTCAGTTTCGGTTTTTGACATAAACTTTTATTATAATTCAATCGATAACTCGAATTTTAATATGCCGTTTAAAGCTTTTGTTTTAATAAAAGAACTTTTTATTGAAAAAGGGTTCTATAATAATATTATTAATTACTTTATGCAATACACTGTATAGTTAATTCTATAGTCTTAGGTAAAAAATACAAAATTTTTAAATAAGATAAAATGGCGGACACGATTTTTAGGTAAACTACAAAAATTTAGATACCGATAAATAAAAACAAATTTCTATTTTGTTTTTAAAACCTATGAAAATCATGGTTAATTTAGGAAAGTTAAATACGTCCTAAGCTATTAATACAAATAGAGAAAAAATGTAATTAATGTGCAGTTTAAATTAATATTGTGATATATTTTTGAACAGTTTTTTGCATATTTATTGCAATCGAATCGATTACAACGTATCTGTAATAACCGGTCGTTACGCAGTGCGTACGGGAACAAATTCATAAGCTCGCCTCGACCGCAGAACGTCCAAAAAATATAATTTTGTTTTAAAAATGTTTTTTGTTTGTTTTATTATCGTTATTGAAATTGTCTTTTACAACGTAAAACCTTTTCAAACATAAAAAGTAACGAACGTTGTAGTAGGCCGGAAAATCCTCAAAAATCCTTTAATTACAGTGATATTATTACTTACAATAAAGTTTATTTTTGGGAAAACTGAACCGTTTTATTCTCCGACCACCCTCAGCAAATTATATCGTCACGTCAAACACGCTTTACTTTACGTTTTTTGAGAGCTGGATGATGACATCAGACATGACGGTATCGCTATATTTTATAATATAAAAAAAAAATATTCAATTATCAACCGATATAAACAATTCCTCCCCTCGTGAACTTAAGATTCTGAGTGGAGTGAATAGAATGTTTTGATTTTACAATGATGTATTTTTTTCTCGTGTCATTTATTTTTAGTGAAGCCGTAGTAACGGAGCGATCGAAAACACCCCAAAAAAATTAGGTTATATTGGCCTAGATAGTCGAAACGTTTTTTAATGTTTTGATTTTTATTCGAGCAGTGTTATAATTCATAAACAAAAAACACGACATTTTCAAAATCGCTCCGAATGCGACTTGAAATTAAAACCGATTTTGATAACTTTGACAAAAGATTTACAGTGCTATTTGAAATGTTGGAAAACTGTACGTTTTCGCAGTTATAACTTATAATTATTTTTTTTTTTTTACTCTTTTATTTTATATTCTTATTTAATATTTTTAAATTTAATATTATTTCTCGCATTGTTAATTCATCTGTTTTATTCTTTTGTTGCGACATATCAATTCTCTCGAAATTTATTCAAATCAATTGAAATCTTCACACATTATTGGAATTTATCAAATAACAGCTCCGTTGAAGTTCCAAAAAACTTTGAGCCCAGTATAAAAATTTTAGGTTCAGAACTTTATGTTTACTCGACTCGCTCTACTCGCTTAGAACCGTAACTTTTGCGAGTAATCCACAGATTAGATACGTAACAAAAACATCGAATCCGCAGTGACCCACCCAAACGAGGTTCATTCCAAAGCTGTAAACTTCACCTATATTTCCTCCTCCATTAAAATGTCCAGAGAATCTCGGTGAACCAAATAACCTAGCGAATATCGCATTAGTAAAAAAAATCAAATCACATCAAATAAAAATAGTGGAAAAAAAAAAAATCAATTTTAATAAAACGCGAATTGATATCAGTGTATGTCGATGGTAAAAAAAATACACAGTTGAATTCGGAGAAAATTTTTTCTAAGGTTTCGTGCACGTTTTTAAAAATAACAAGCGAGTGAAAAGCGCACAACAAAAAAAAAAACACAGGTCAAGACGCGGAATGCTTCGTTATGAATCAAAAGTATAGACCTCGACAAATTACATTTCGTTTCGGAAAAACTAACATCATCAAAACAGTATATTTCCAATTTCCCGATATTTTCTTTACCGGTAACGTTGAATAATATACTGCAGTGGAAGGCGGATACGTGTAGCTACTCACACTGCACGTGTTCAAAAGGACACGAACATTTTTCTGGATTTTACACGAACGTTCTCCTCGTCCGTCGTTATTTTTATTTTATTCGTTTATCTCCATGCCTGACGGCAATTTTATCGAGAGAAATATACATATTTGTATAGCAGCGTGTAAAAGTAAATATAATGTATAATATTCAATTATTTAGTAGCGATTTTATAAGCGATACTTAATAATATTTTGGCCAATCAGTCCGTCCGTTTGTTGGCGTTCTATGCGGTTACGTTTTTTTTTTTTTTTTTACATATTTTTATCAAATTCGGTTCAAAAGTTCCGTAAAAACTCGTTAATTTGAAATAACTCGAATTGTTCCAAGAGTATTTATTGCGAAAAATCTAAGTTGAATTGTTCGCGATCGTGTTTGCGACGTTATTGTATGCTAATTATTATTTTGACCATCATTAAACACTATAGGCAGTAATTTTACCGGTAACTCAAAAATCAAACAAAGATTCTATAATTATTTCTATGACACACCATCGCAACAAAGTTCTCCAATTTGTATTTATTTTTTTTTTTTGTAAAATCAAAGCACTCTCACCGTATTATAAACTAGCTATAGAAAAAACGAACACTCGTATTAAATCAAAATTATGTACATTATTTACTAAACTCAGGATTTAAAAATTTTAAATGTTGTCTATTTTAGCACAGCAATACTTTCGAATAAAAAAATCGACAATTTGTGTTTTTTGCTACATTATCACTGCCGTGAAAATAAAAAAATATTAAAAAGCAATTGAAGAAAAGAAAATACCTATAACTTAACAAAATGTGACGCATCAATTTTAAAAATAAAATTTGTCTGGGTTTCAATGAAGAATTTCGTATTCGGCTTCATGGTCAATATGCGTGTTCTTAAAAACAATCATTCGAGCAATCAATCGGACGTTGAAATGTTTAAAAGTTGATAAGATTGGTACGGGTTGATTCGGATGCAGCAATTCGCTCTGCATTTCTTAAAAATAAAACTTAAGTTTAGCATTTTAGTCCAATGCAAGTTGAAAAATAATGCGATAAAGAAGTTAAAATGTGAGGAGGAGCTATAAATGACGTTACGTCCAACGGCACTACTCCGTTCGGTTCCCGCGGGGTTGAGCGAACCGCGGTAAATGCATTTAATAAACGAGCTCTGCACGCGATTCATCCTTAAGTGGCAAACACTACACCCACTTCTCTGCATCTCGAAAAACCCCATCGTCTGTGCTAGCAAAACCCGAAAAAAAAATCGTATACAAAGGAACGGTGGCACGCGATGTGATCATCATAATATCCTGGGTACTATTTGTTATTTTTCATATAATTTCACATAATATTTACCCGCAAATTCCTAAAATAAAAAAAAAAAAAAACGCTGATAAATACGCGTTTTTAACGACTGTCCGCGACAAAGTCGTTTTTCTGACCACTCGGTTTTAAAATGAAAAATTCCATTTTTAATTTTCCACCGTAAAGTATCTCTTGACTAACGTTGTTGACACGAGAAAACTAATTATTTTTGACTAAATTTTTGTTAGCACCAAATGTTTACAGTAGTAACTCAACATAATATTTGAATGGACGACGATGCAGCCAAACGAAAAAATTTTAGCTATACAAATTTGTCAGAGAAAACCATACACCGTTCGAAAGCAAAAAATCTGACACTTGACTGATGGTATCCTTAAACGGAATGAAAATATAACTTACTGGGATGATTACTAAAAAAAAAAAATTAGTAGAAAAAATAAGTTGCCTTTTTTGTTTCTTATTGTGTTTATAAATTGGATAGGACTTTGGTTTTTTGTTAAAAAAAAATATAGAAACCATTATTTTGTTGTTCTTAAAAAATTAATTGGTTCTTGTACCGTTTCTGTTTTGCAATTAAAAATAAAACTTTACGATAAGAGTAATATAGATAAACACTTTCAAGTAAGTAAATAGTTGGGTGATATCAATATTTTCGTACACCAGACTACTACGAGTCAAAATACCTATTAAATAAAATTACTCAAATAGGTATTTAACTTAACTATAGATATCTAAGCGTGATTCATGGCTGGTGAAAGCAAACCATTAAAATAACTTATAAAATTATTGGAATAAAAATTCCAAAAATTTTCTTATCCCGCGATGGATTACAAAACAAAAAGAATAGTTCTTTTTCCAACACACAATTAATTTATGTTCTGAAGAACGTAATGAGTAACGTTCTTTACATTTCGTTCTAAGATTCCGTTTTTCGGAACACTGCAAATGATAAACGGATCACAATTAATGTTCTGAATGAAATCTTTTCAAAAAGAAAATATTAACAGCACTCGTCAAACGATTCACAAATACGTACACGGCCGTAGTCCACAAGGTCGGTTTAGCCAGAAAATATAATTGGGTTCACGGTCTAGAAGATTATCTAAAACACTTTTCTGGATAAATTTTGTGTGATTTCCGTTCGATTTGTTCG
>CM029357.1:42895044-42947022 GCA_017140985.1 Hormaphis cornu | reverse complement strand
ATTAAAAATGTATTGGAAGTTTATGAAGTCTTACGATCTTATATCGATGAATAGTAATTTAAGAACATCAAATATATTTTAATGATATTCTTAAGTTTTTATCGTACAAATAAAAACAAATTTTGGGTTTCACTAAAAATATGATTTTTAATCGATACAGCGTGTTCGGAAACTTATGTTCGCAACAAGTGAGTTCTTGTTCTTTGAGTTCTGATCGAAATTGCATAACGCGTAAGATGATTATCTAAAAATGCGGTTTGAGTCGAGCACAAGAAAACTAAATTAACACATCGACGGACGTTTACCATTTTTTTTAAATCTTTATAACCACCTCTATAAGAACGCACTTTCTTATTACTGCTGTAACCGTAATATTTTTTTTGAACAATGTACATAATATATAACAATGTATACAATATATAATTTGTTCGACGTTATAAAAATGTTATCCAAAGTTAAAAGCGTAGCTTAGTAGAAACTTAGTATGTATGTTGTGGAATTTTTAGAAAAAAAAATCCTTTAACGAATTTCTACCGAAAATTGGAAATTATAGATTCTGAGCGATATTTTTAATTTTTCACTTTACGACCGAAGAAATATTTTTTTTTAATTTTCACGAGTACGCGGCGTGTACACAACATTCAAGTGTAATTTCTTTACAGTCTAAAATGTTTTTGAGTTTTTGACTCTCAACTTGATTGAAAAAAAAAAAAAAATTAGAAAAATGCTGATACCTCGAGGTGGGTCATCCAGCCGCGATCGCGTCAAGATAACATCACTACGTCACGCACCTTAACGATCGTTTACTCCGCACAAGACATACGTCCGGAGTGCTATTCGGGGACCTCTTAATGTGCGACCCGAGTCACCGTTGTACAATTTTGGATGGATCACGTTTTCGAAATTAACCGCGCGGTCGATTGCAAACTACGGGGTCGTGGTTGAGCGGTAGCCGGAAAATTGTGTCGGAAAACTACTGGACTTCTCGGATAACGATTAGTAATTATAACAAACATTGAAAAATTTTAATTTAAACCGCAGTCACTCGTTATAATGGAGTACAGTAAAAGGTCGTTTATGAGGGCGGCAATAAAGCGATATTATATACCGTATAGAGTCTGCACAAACGATCATATTGTTATAGCAAGACTGCTGCAGTAGGGCTTCGTTAACAAAAAAAAAAAAAAAAAAAAAACAATAATCGAGTAATTTGTGAAAAAGAGGTCGTATTATTATGGTCACGTGAATTGCTGTTTTACGTATATAATATAAAAAAAAAAAAAAAAACCGTGTAAATTGGTATATTGTGCTTCTAATTTTTAAGTCGATGTTTGATGAATTTTTCAAGTATTTTCGAAATGATTAACGTTCGAAAAATCGTTTATTGTGCCGATCTTACGATAGTTTGACAAGTCTAAAGTACCTACGATTCTTTTACTTTCAGAAGTAAACAAAGGTCACAAAAACAACAGTTTTTTTATACAGGCAATCACAAAACAATAATTTCGTTACAATATCATATAGAGTTAGGGAAATGTTAAATTTATAGAGAATTTCAATTTTTTTCATTTGCGATAGTACGATACTTTGCCGATTTCAAAACAATGCTCTGACAAACATAATATAATGGTATGTTTTAGAGAAGTTAAATTGCCTATTCATTGCGCCGTCCAATCATTTTAATGAACATTGCGGTACGACGCTATAAAATGTGTACGGTTTCATATTACTGGTCCGTACAAAACTACATATGTTAGCGAAATAGTTATTCGGAGATATGAAAAAAAAGTTTTCTGTACTGAAAATTAATTTGCCATTTAAATAGAAGACGATTATTTTTTCAATAGGTAAAATATTGCAATCACATTGTACATTTGTACGTATATATACGATTGATTTATTGTTTGCATCTACAATAATAATATAAAAACAATTTATAGAAAATAAAATATAAAAACGTTAGTCTACAAACTTTCAATCGTGACACGTGTTTGTATGAAACCTAAAAATATTCCTACGTAATTTTAATTTATGAATCAAGGCTATAAACGACGCGTTTAAATCACGCGAAAATTGAACAATACCGGTGATTTCAAACGAATAGTGTTATTAATTATTCATTTTGTACCTAAAGCACGGTTATACGTACACCAGTACAGGTACATGTGTTGTATTAATTGGAATGTCTGTTCTAGTGTTCAAAACCTTTTACATTTGCGATAAATCATCGTTATTTTAGTTATAAATGTAACAATTTTTTCCTCCCCTAAAATGAGTTAATTTATTTTATTACTTTACCGACCAAACGACAAATATTACGCGTGTAACGTTTTATGGTTATGTTTTATTCAAACGGAAACGTAGCCGCCGAGAGTACCGACAATAACTCGAACAAAGCAGACAGTCTCGTCCTAAACATACACTTTCTATATTACATAACTTATTGACTTGTTGTTAATACAATAATTATATACATACTCGTCTCCTATACATTTTAAATTGGAAAGTAAACACCATTAACATAGGGAATCGATCTTTTTGGTCAACTTCGGGCTAATGATATTTAACTATATCCAAAGAAACTTTATTTTTGTTTTTCACTTTTGACGATATTGAACAGCGCACGGAAAAACTGGTGACAAAATACGAAATCCCTTCGATCTGCGTTTACCCCGAAGCCAAAGTGAACGCCACGAGGGCGTTAGTCGTGTTACCGTAATTACGGTAATAAACTGTTTTGAGAATATTTTCAGAAATGGACAGTGATTTTCTCTCGAACCAATTTTCCGCCAATTTAGCTAATTCAATAACCGAATTCGCACGAATCATTAATATTGAAACAATATTTGTGTGTACAAGGTGATAGAATAGATCTGTTCGACTGCCGGTAAACCAGATATAGTCTAGAACCCCGAAATAATGGCCGCAAATTGAAAAATTATACTTATAATTTAAACGAAAAAACAAATAAACCGAAAAAAAATGTTTTCTGCTCGCACCGCTACGACTCGGCGGTGAAAAGTAACACGCCAAACGGGAGAACGCCATTTTTCAAAATCAATTTTTCCCGCTGACTCGACCGCGGTATAGTCGGCAACACGAACGCGTAACGGCCCGTAAACGTATCGGATCGACAAGAGATAATTTTGAAACCGACGCGTTCCAATTACACCGACGCGTCCAGACGACGATCTCTTGGGACGAATGACCCGTCAAGTTTTCGTGGGCATCGAAACCTCGCGGGCTTCTTTTCGAATGTGCGATTCTGATAATAAAAAAAAAAATTGAAAAAAAAAGAACAGCAAAAAAGCGAAAAGTCAGAACGCATCAGTTAGGCACCATCGATATAGGTCACTGACGTTTCGCTGGGGCACGTTTGTTTATTCCAACGAAAGGCGAACGTGTTCCCGATTCTCGTTCGAAACACGATCACGAGCGCCCAAAAGTACTGAACGAAAATTTAGTATAAAAATTCAATTTTCAGTTGCCGAAGTAATGAAAAATCTTATATTAGTTCAAGTAAAATTCCATCGTTCATTCTATCATATACCTATACCTATTCCATAAATCGATACTTTTGTTTTCCACTCGATAAACTAACATAGAAAATAAATTTTATGGCCCATAACACACATGAAGGGGGAGGGAGGAAACTGGGCACGCACGAAATTCATAACCGAGGTAGACATTTAAAATAAAACTTACAATACACACAAAAAAAAAAACTTAATGTTTTTGGGAAAATAATCGCCTACTGTTGACAGTACAATGTAACAAAGTTGGGATAGGAAGGCGAAGGGGAAGAAGACATTTTCTCGAACCCGATTTATTCGTTTCTCTAATACTTAGAATAAAATACGATTTCGTTAGCGAATCAAATCACGTCTCGGTATTTATGTTTTAATGTTAATATGAATTTGGAATTTTAAACTAGAAAAACGACGTAAAAATGGAAATACTTTTATACAATTAAATTTGCCTCCGTGACTTTTAATCGTTATGATAAGTGCTAATAATCGCTTAAATTGCCTTAATTCAGATTACCTTGAAAATGCGAGAGAAGAGGATAAAACACGTTCTTATCGTTTTGCAATATCATTAAATGATAACACAGTAGTCTTGCGCTTTCTGAAGACAAAATTGCCGAACGTAAAAATAATAAACGCCGGACGATTATCAAAATACTTTATATAAATTACCTTAAACTAGTTAATATTTTATTAATATCTCATTAAAAAAAAAAAAATACTTATAGACCAAAATATGTATTATATTAAAAGTAAAAATATGTATGTACAATTTTGCTCTTTATGATGTATTCTATATTTATCTATAATCAATATGGTCCTACAGGAGGACATTTTGGACTCAGTTTTTTTTTTCACAAAGTAATTTTTTTTTAAAAACTTGCATGAATACATTTTAATCCGTCGTTAGTGACGTTAAACTTATAACACTATTTTTGACGTGTGAGCATTTCGCTCACATAAAAATATAATATGAAAAAAATAGTTTTTTTATACAAAAAAAAAATAAATAAATAAATAAATAAATAAAAAAGACACTAAAAAGAACAAAAGGAAGAATGTGATGGACGTGTTTTCTATATTATTTTATTATTTTTCATTGCCCATAATGCAGATGTAGTGATGCCGCGAATTGGATGCACAGTGTCAGTGACCTAACTCACTACAAAATTTGGCATTGTCACTTTGGGAAAAAATAAAAACTTTTTGATTATTTTAAATCATTATTCTGTTCCTTAATTATTTTTTTAACAAGGCGAAAAGGCATATTTTCAATTTTAACACGATAAAATGACATTTGAATCAGCGGTTTCAATAATGGCAATCGTGTGAGCGAATTTTTCATACCATCAATAACGACGGGTTAAAAGCATTTGTATTCAAATGATTTCTGTTAAAAGTATTCGAATACGTATTCTGAGTACAAAATTTCTCTATAATATTCAAATGCGTGTTCGGTATTTAAAGTATTCTTAATATGTTTGTCGAGTTTACGAAAATCGTGGTAGCCGTTCTCACTCGCAAACACAAAACGATATACGTATAACGTTATACGTGTTTTTCCGTATCTGGATCGTTCGGAACCAGACGAATTTAATCGGCGACGCAATAATTGCGATTGTATTGGAACATCACACAATAGTTGTAGTAATGTTACAACCCGAAACCAAGAAATTAAGTGGACCGAATATATGTATAATATATATACACCGTCCGCAGACAAATGGAAAATCGACTACACTTAAATCGGTTCTTTTAATTTTCACCATCCAATTAACCATGCATTTACGGTTAAACGGAAACAGTTCAAAATAATTATTGGCGATAAAGATATTTGGTTTTCAAGAGGGTGTTAAATGCGTCTGGTACAGTTTGGAAAAGTTTTCGTAAACTAAAAACAAATTTTTAAAGGCATCATCCTTTCCCTTCCTGTAACCTGTTAACAGAGTATGTCGAACAAGAAACGTGAAAACGTTCAGTCGGAGATTTCCGAGAGCTGGAATCAAAATCTATCGCGTAAGATATTGAAAAATGACGGTTTTTGCGATTTTACGTCTCGAAAAATCATTGACGTTTACTGCGGGAAAAATTAAAAAGTTTAAAAAAAATTATAAGGAAAACTAAAAAGCGACTATACAATTGGTGATAATTGTATTTGAAACCTGCAATATTAAAACTATGTATGACTACGCGACGGTTGCATTTACAGTATATTTTACAAAAACGACCGCAAAAAAATTTCAGTACCTACGAGGTAACCATAACTGTGAGTTTTTTTTTTCGTTTTATCAAAACGATTTAACCATAGTAATATTTTGTTGGTGAGAAGATTTTTGGACGGTTTTATGCGTATTTATATAAAAAAAGACCACCGAAAGCGTGCGCGTAAAAAAAAAAAAAATACACAAAATACGTGGCCGAACAAATTCGCAAGTTCGGGGTTATAACCCGACACTCGGTTTTACACCCTCGTTCGAACGTTCCGAATAGAATGTCATTTTATTTCACCGTCATAACGCGACCCGAAGACATAAATAATTTTATTTTCAGCTCGAAAAATATGCAGTGGAACATTGTTTAGCGTTTAATAACGATTAAGTATGGTTATCTAAACCCTTATTAAAACTCTCTTCTTCTTTTTATTTTACTTATCAAACGAATTTCTTCTCCGTAACCAGGTCGAAATTCTTTGTAATTGAACAAGACGCATAGGTACAGCTAAGCCTGCAGTCGAATTCCAGAGATCAAAATCGCACGCAAACACAAACTATTCGAATATCAGTTACGAATAACAATCTAAAATCGGTACGTGCTCAGGCGGTGTGCTGCAGAGCCGAGTATTTTATTATGATTTCACCGACTGAGTTTTTATAATATTGCTTCTGGATTTTATCATGCAAAATTAAATAAAATTACTTTTCGCGCACGTCGCGTGAAAAAATAAAAACGTGTAAAGGAATAGTTCGTGGGCGTTTCGTCACCGTTATTAGGTTATCCCTCGTAAAGTCGGACCGAGTCGTGACCGAGAATCGCAAATAAAATAACGTAAATCGACAGAAAAAAAAAAACTTAAACGAAAGCTATTTCAGTTGCCACATCGAACTTTGTCTGCCGGCGTAGCCGAGAAAATCGAGAGCGCAGAAAGATTTATGAAAATAAAATACACACAACCGCCCACACACACACACACAAGTAGTTTATAACTTTTTATTTTTGTGTTAATCGACGTACAGAGAGAAACGTTTACGATAAAGATAATTAGTTATTTTTTAAGGAAATAACGATGTTTTGTATTTAGGAACATTTTCATAGTTACATAGTGTTGTATGATTTAACCACATATGTATATGGAAGCTTCTATATTGATATTTCCTAACTTTATTGGTCACTCATCCAAAGACCTTGAAAACCTTCCAAACGCATACTATGTCAATGCAATTTTAAATAGAATTATACATTCAAACTTTCGCAATAACATCCTCGTTTTTACCAATGAGTGTGTAACCCTCAATTCCGCGATTTGAATAAATTTAGGTTAGGTTTCAATTTCTCCAATCGCTAGTCTGTCCTATTAAAAGACTATCGATTTAATATTGCCTCTCGTTCTTATAATCGAACGCTTCTTTTTCCGACTTAATGTTTCTCTCAAACATATTTATTTTCTGAGGGACCCTATACAGCTATATGTCGGGATTTCAGGTAACAAAACAGCTGATAACCTCCATACAACTATCCGATTTTTTCTTCAACATCCCTATTCGAAATCTCTGTCACTCTACCGCATCACCTTGAAAAAAAGCCTGGTTATTCTTATGGCTTTGCTCACCTGCTACTTTTTCCTCGTGGCACCGAGCCATCTCTCCTCTCGTCTCTCCCTTTCCTTGATTTAAGGGTCTTAATCTCTCTAGGCTTACCATAATTTATTTCTATCGTCTTTGTCTCGGCCAAAATCTTCTTCCTACCCATTCTTTTTAACAACCTCTTAAATCGTATCTTCTCTGCATCATTCACTAATGAAATTGTGTGCAATACTACCATATTTTTCCACTGACCATCTCTCATTCAAAAACCCACTATTTTTTCTTTATCTTCTCTCTTCTTACGGTTATTTTCTTCCAAATATTATTATACTTCTCCTCAATTCCCACTCCACGCTAGTAATAGCTCTCACCATTAATTATACATTTTTATTGTTGCTTTTTAATTTGATTAACTAAAATGTAAAATAATTGTTCTATTTAATTATTTTATTAGTATTTTTCTATTTTTCTTACAGTTATAGTCTTGCTATATGTTATAGTCAATATCTTATGATGAAAAAAAAAAAAAACTTAGTATAGTTAGATCGTTATTGAAGAACAAAATTCATATTTTTGAGGCTAACTGTTTACCGAACACTATAAATCAAAACGCTATGTTGGCGTAGTTTTAAAGAAAACCAAGTGAGTATACCCATTTTAGGAAATCAACAGATCTGACTATAGCATAGTCTGTTGCAAAAACCGTTATACATATATTTTGTACTAACTGCGACAAAAAAATAAAAATGTTTAAAACTATTTTAAACATTTTAATGAAAGAGTTTTAACAGTTTTAGAAAAAGTTAAGATTATAAGTGGTTTTCATTAAAATGTTTGAAAAAAATTGTAAAAATGAATGTAGCTCATTTACAGTGATGTTCGTGTACGATGGTAAGTTATTATTTAATATATATATATATAAATAACAATGAAAATAACTCGACGTTTCCGAAGACTCGAGAAAGGGATATCTCCATATAAATAGTTACAGGTATAGCACGGTAATTATTTTGTTATTTAAGCGTAAAACAAAGTTGTCACAAAACAGAACCATTCTGTATTAACAAACATGATGGATCGTCCTTTTTATTTTTTTTAATGAGGCAAACTTTACTTGCGGTGGCCTATGATATAGCGGTTTTGTTTTTTCGCTAGTACAAACAGATTTAAAAACAACAACTTTTACTTTTTGTAAAAAAGTTTTACGTTTACGAGTATAAAAAGGTGAGATATCCTTTATAATTCACCAAAATGGTCAACACGCGAGACATTTTTTCACCGTATTCATAATATGTAAATTTCATGACTGCGGTGCACCGGTAACATTAATTAACATTTGTAATTTGTTTTAAATTCAGAAAATTTTAATACCGTGAAAGTATAAGACGTTCAAAATTTCGTAAAATTTATCCATACATTTGCCCTTTAAAAACTGTCAGTGTAATGTCTTTTAACTGTCGAACACAAGACAATAAATTTAAAAGAAAAATGTGTCATCTTTGGTGGGTCACTGTTTTGTAAAGTTTGATTAACGTTTAAGATGAAATTTGTAAGTGATAATAAATCATTGTGTATGAGAATAAGTATACGACTTTAAGTGATCTCAGTGTATTACGCGTATTTCACAAATTTAAAATAATTAACTTCAGTGTTAAAATGGTTTAAAAAAATTTCAAAAATCACTATACAAAAGCACCATTTTTTTCATGTTAGTTGCAGACTATACCCGATACCAATGACCGTATAGCTGGTTATAAAATAATATTAATAATAGTAATAATTATTTACAGCCCGAAAGCACCTAGGGACCAGTAGCAATAAAATATATCAAATTTACCTGGGTAATATTGTTATTATGCGCAGTAGTTAAGTCGATAAAATATACGCGTGGCCACATGTGTTTGTGTCGGTAACGAAATAGGTTATATTTAAGTGCTAAAAGTATTAGAAAACGACAGCGAAAACAATTATGTATAAATCGATCCGTTTAGTTTTGGGCGAAACGTCGAGATTTGATCCCGGTGGTGGCGTAATTAGGACCTTTTTTTTTTTTGGAAGTCGATTTCAATATTTCTCAATATCAACAAGAAAAACGTGTGAATTTCATAAGTTTTATTAACATTTAAAAGACAAAAGTAAAATTATTAGAATAAATTATCAAGGTTTCTCGGTTTTTTTTTTTTTTCAATAATTTTACTACAATGTCCATCTTTGTTTTTATACGTGGTCTAAATGTCAATAATTATAGTAACGTAATACTTGACGAAAAAACCTCAGCGGTTAAACTACAGTTTACCGTTCATGGCACACTTGGCCGTTGACCAGTTAAAGTTTAATTAATTTAATGATATTTTATTTCTCGAAGTTTTCTAACTCTGTTGTTGCCAAATGCCTGTGAAGTTCTGGTGAATAAAATTATAATTTCATTAATATTTTTAGTGATATTGTGTACTTGTATACCTTACCAAAAAAATGTATGTATGTGCTCATTGCACTTAAAATAAATAACTGGAGAAAACAAAATTCTGGTCTTGGACGAGTGTTAAAACATGACCCTCGTCACACCACTAGTTATGCTACTGGATTCCGAAACGGGCGTTAAAGAACAGCGGAAATGCATATCGCACGGTGTGATTTGAAAAATTAGCGATGGGTTGGATTTTAATTTCTTCAATCTCAAACTATGAACTTCTATTTTCGCTCAAACTGTTCGAACTCAAACTTGAATTATATGTGAACATCAAAAATAAATTTAAAAAATTGTAAAACTTTAATACATCAAATTAAAAAAATAAATATTAAAAATAAATTAGTGACATACCTATTAAAGTTGTTATTTAAAAATTAATTGAAAAATTTTATTTTTAAATAGTTATAAATTTTTAAAATGTAAGACTTCATTTCGAATCGAACTGTTCAGGTGTCGGACTTCAAAAACCCATCTCTATAAAAATACAAATCATAACAAAATATTAATTGATAACGATAAATTACGACGTTTAATGATAATATTATTTTGAACTAGTTAATCGGGAAAAATTACGATTTGTATACTGACTGTATATAACCCGTTGTTTTGTTTGTTTTTCAAACCAGGCGTTGCAACCGACCCGAAAATTACCAAAAATTTTTAATGATTGGTACTGGATCCCAAAATTTGAGAGAAAATAAATAAGGAAAGACAAATCAATTTAAAACCTAAATTCCAATATTAACTATCCATATTTTATCAACCAGTATCTCTTAATTTACTAAAATAGAGATTAAAATATGATTTCGAGAAAGTTTTTTTATTTATTATATTTATTTCAGATACAATTTTGTGTCTTTTCGTACTGCAAAATACCTAATATTTTGTTTTACTATGAAATAAAATCCGTTTTAATAAATTTATAACTAAACTAATTATTATTGTAAATGCGTATAACTTTGTAATCACTAAATAATTTAGCTCTCCGTCAAACTTGAACGTTTGTATTATGATATCCTAACGTCCTGATTTTGAAGAAAAATAAAAGATTCCACCAGTTTTCAACTGAGTCGACAAAAATGTAAAAAAAATACAAATACTTTTTTGATTGATCTGGCATGCTCTGCACTAAGAAACGCGAGTAAAAATACGAACTTCGATGACGTTATAATACGTATAATATTATGACGTATATTACGTATAGCAATGTATAGTTTTGCCGTTTAATATTTACGTTTTTCGGTCACAAAGAGCAGCACTTAAAAACCTCAAATAAAACCTAGAACGTTTTTACTCAAAGAAAAATAATAAGTTTAGTCAAGAGCTTAACTGAAAAGGAAGTAAGTTTGTGAACAATAATGCACTTTAAAACCGTTTAGTTACAATGAGTATCAGAGTATACGTATACGTTATATACGGTATAAATTATACGTAAATAATGCATATTTTTGATATTATATCTTTACGTGATTTATTTCAACAAGAATTCGTGGAAAAAATGTATACTGATGATTAATCACATTTTCAGAAGTTTCTTCAGAAAAGAAACCCGAAACTATATTGAATTTTGAACAAAGTGAATAACTAAAATAAAAATATGTGGTTGACAAATGAGCACACACTTATTATTGACCGACTCGTTTTGGATTTTTCAACTTTTCGATACGTCTTCTTGTGTTTGAAGATATTTTTTTTGATAGTTATACTTGAAATGGTTCAATTTGAGGCCTCTGATTTTCGGACCACAGTCTTAAATATTCAAGTTGTTCGTACTACACGATTTATAATCAGACTTCAATTACCAACGTAAATACACCTCCCCTTTCCAACGGACCAAATTATTAGTTTAATCTGAACAAACCGTAAAAAGTTTTCATTGAAACAGTCTGTTTTTTTTTACATTCTGAGTGGAGCACACAGTCAATGATGAATTTTGGTTTTACATAAAGATTTTGTCTGTGATCAGCCGGAAGGGTATGGTAAAAACGCTTTAATTTTTTTAAGAAACTTGGCCTGAAATATTGAAGTGTGGACCTATATGCGGTATATTGTATTGAAACATTTGTTAAAATTTTCATTGTTCTGCGGTAGTCATAACCCGAAAACCACAAAACATTTTTGTAAACCGATAGTAGTTCATTTTTCAAAACTGTCTTTTTAAAAACTCTTCAAGGAAATAACTTCAAATCGTCCAATCACGAATTTAATCACAAATGCTATTTCAAACAACATTGACCGCATAATAATTACTATCTAAGTTTGATAGGTTATATTATCTTCGAATAACTTTTTGTGATATTTTGGTAAAATAATATACACTTTTTTTTTTACAATAACTTATTAAAAAGTTTGAAAATAAAAATAAAAACACCATAGTAATACACGCTTTGTCGTATCGTATCATCAAACGCGCACTGTTAACTTTTGTCTTACTATACAAAGTTATTATATTAATATTTCAAGTCCCTAAACTGAGGTAATTATCGGTCACCGAATTCAAAAATTATAATGCAGTTCTTGCGTTTCGATGGCGTCAAAACGTTTTGGTAATTAACCATAATGAAAATTTGTTATAAAAAATTTATAAAAATACGTTTTTAACGACCCGTAATATTTTGATTTCGTCTAAATTTGCGGGAGTTGAATTCAAAGAAGAAAATTGTCGGATGGATTCGATTTTTCGGGATTTCAAATATTGTTATTCGCCGAGCTCGCGTGCAGCCTAATCGTGATTTACTCCGACGCGCGAGTTTCTCCTTGGCCAACGGCGAGGCTCCTGCTGGTCTGCCGGGCACCGAGCCAAATCGTCCGCATAAGAAAAATAATTATTATAATATTCCTCTCGCGGTTTTTCTTCGCCGATGGCGATTTATCACCTGGATCGTTGCACAACGTTATATTAGAATCCCGTGAACGAATTTACGTTTTTTTTATTTTTTCAAGCTTCTTCAATGGCGAATCCCCTACAAGTCTCTTCCTTCCTAACCAAATAAAAAATATGTTAAGTTTTGATTTTCAGTAATTTCTTAGTACAAAAATCCATTTCATGTGTGTGATTTTTCTTAAAATGATCATACCCATAACGTTCATACAGACACAATATTCAATGAGCAATTTATTTTCGAAAATTCGGAGAAATTAAATATCTTTAAAACTTTGTTGCAAAACTTTGTTTCATTGTAGGGAATAAATATAATTGTAACCTAACCACGATTACCTTACAACCACAATATGGTCGTATTTTTATAAATCACATTAGTAATTACAGCTATAGATAATATTATATTATAATCGTGTTGGTATATTGACTATAGAGAATAGTATTAATAATTGTTGCTAGTAACATAAAAAAAAAAATATGTTCAAATCAGGTATGGGTCACACATCAATTTCTTCTAACTCAAACTTTAATTTTATTAGAAAATTTTTCAAACTGTTTAACTTCTAAAAGATTTTTAAAAATTTTAAAAATTTAACTACGACAAATTTAAAAATCAAAGTTTGAAATATAGAACATTGGTAATACTATCAAAGTATCTGTTATTTGAAAATTCATTGAACAATTTAATGTTTGAATAGTTACACAATTTTAAAATTTAAGACTTTATTTTAAATAGAACTGTTTATTACGAATTGATTATTCCTCGATCTTTGAACTACCCAAATTTCTTAAAGCTTGAGGTGTTTTAGGGTTCATAGAGTTTTCAACCCATCTATAGTAAAAATACACATCGATGGTGAAATCGATCTATCCACTGTATCATTTAAAACCAACATTTTTGATTATTTTCATTAAGCTCTGTAGTAGGTGCTTAATAAATTTATCTTTTTGGACCTACAATTAAAAATTAAGAAAATGTAGTCTTGCATTTTGGTTATGTTTGATTATCCTACAACCAAAAAATTTAAAAAATATTTAAAAATATGTTTATTTGCTCGCATATGATAAAAACGATTTGCAAAATCAGATTTAAAACAAAATAAATTGAAAAAAAGTTGCTCTCAGTAAACGCACGGTGAGACTTTCTGAATACGTTTCTTTTTCTGAAAGAGACGTGTCGTACCAAACCAAAAATATATTTTCTAGACTTACGAATAAAACGTAAACAATACAATATAGAAGATTAACGCAGGTCGTAGGAAACGCAATCAAATCTACAAACCCGAGGATAACTAGCCATAAATATGATTAATAATTTTTCTTGGTTTTTTGCCGTGAGCCAAAAATCATAACAATTCTTCAAAAACGTTAACAAATAACATAAAAAACCGTGGAAATTTCTATCTAGATCGGTTCGACAGCACAATATTGGAGCATCTACAACATAGTAAGTTGTAACAAGAATAATTGTAAAATTTTGCGTTTTCATGATATTTTTCATACAGCGACCAGTAGGGTTACCGCAGTCATCGTCAAAACGCCAAATCTTTCCTCAATAGGAAATTTTTAATGTCGCACTGTTTAGATCACCGCACTATTTCACAACGAAAAATAGTCGGGGTTTAAATATTACGTTAGTAAACGAGGAACGAAATAATATAAATACTAAGAAAAACGAAACAAAATTTACATCGTTCAACCGAAATAAAAGGCTGCGGGAAACTTTGTTTCTACAACTTAGTTTTATCGCGTAACGGTGTTTTTGGCAATCAAAACGGACAAGTATTATATGTGGTGGGTCAGTTATAACTCTTAAATTAAAGTTTTAGTTTTCCGAAGTAATATCATGATATACTACTATCAACGCAAGTTTGTGAAACGGCAGTAAAAACAATCTACTTACGTTAATGAAACTAATAAATAATCGCCAGTTGACGCAAAATTCCACGATTGCCTTACGTCAATTGTTCAATTTCCACAGGTTTAAACAACGTGCTCGACACTTTTATTCCCACAAAGTAAAATCAACTGGACACGACATTAACGAATAACTAATTGACTAACAAATTGCTGTAAAATCGGTACGATTTTGGAATTTTTGCACAACCCAACCATGTATTTCTTTTAAAACTTATTAGACATTAAAATTTGAAATACAATATAGAGTATTGTGAGGAAGAGAATAGATGGTTCGAATGTTTCCTTTTTACGAATTTAACGAATAAACTAATAATTATTTTACATTTTGATACTAGAACGGTCACATATACTTTCATATTTTATAAAAACAGTTAAAAAAATTTGCGAATAAGCTTCTTCATGCTTTTTTAGCGTAGTGAAGAGAAATTGAATCGATTATTTATAAAAGGGGCTAAGTCCTAAAAGTGAAACTTTCGGGAAATTAAAAATAACTATTTATCTCATAAAATTTTGCATGAAAAAAATTATAAATAATATTTTTAGATTTTTATGTACTATAATTATTCAAATTTGTGATTACCAAGTTTTCAAATTTATTTTTTAACTTACAGTGTGAGAAAAAACTTAACAACTTTGACCCTTTTCATAAACAAATCAGTCACTTATTTCTTTTCATAAATAAAATGACTAAATCACAAATGGGGTCGTGTGCAAAACAGTGATATAAATCAAAACTACTCAACTGATATATTTTATTATGGCATTTAAAATATAGAAATCATTAAAAGGAATTTTTTCCAATGTTTATTTTTCTTTAAAATCAACACATCACAATATATTCCTTGGCATGTGAATACAAACAACATATTTTTTAACAATTAAAATAAAACAACACTTATTTTTACAATTTAAAATATAACAATTACTCAGACTTCAATTACTTTTCTTTAAGATCAACATATCACAATATCTTCCATAGCATGTGAAAAAAACAACATATTTTATAACAATTAAAATAAAACAACACTTATTTTTACAATTAAAAATATCACAATTACTCAGACTTCAATTACTTTTCTTTGAAATGCAATGTTATAGGGTAAATACTAACAATTTGAATGTTTGATAAACTACTGATTTTTTGTTGGCCACTTCTCAAACTTCTTATAAAATTTACAATATTTATCTGGTATATATTTTAAAATTTTTTTTATGTCTAGAATTTTTTCATTATGCATTGGACACCTTTTTTTATATAATTTTGATGAAGGTAAAGAAATGGAAGAATTTTCTTTTCCAAACTTGAAGGTCTTTTTAACCAAATTATTCACAAACTCTCCGACAATAACAGCACCTTTTTTATTAGCATCGAATTCAAATTGTCTATAAAAAGATACATTAAAGGGTTCTTTTTTCCCAATTTTAAAACGCTGACTTTCTAATGAAAATGTAGATTTTTTGTACAATAGCTTCCACCATGTTTTTACATCAAAGATATCATTCCTATTTACCAAGTAAACTGAAAATTTGTGAGGAATTTTACTAGCACTGCAGATCATACTTATAATCTGTTTCAAATTATAGTATCTATCCGTCTTTCTTAATACTTTTTTTATTAGTCCAAAGTCTCTATCGCATGGAAGGTAAGAGTGTCCTCGTATAGGCAATCTGTAAATGATTTTTTGGAATCTTCCTGTATCTGTTAAAGCTAACAAAAATCTAATAACATGATTATTTTTATTTTGTCCACCACATCCGTCACTATACAAATGCAGTTCTTCAACTGATGATGGGACATTTTCATTTATATACTTCAATAAAAAAGAACAAACCTCGTCAGGTACTTTATGAGCTATTCCTTCATGATAAAGAAATATCATTGAACTATCATCTTTCAGATTATGAATGCCAAATGGATAAACAGATAACTGTCTCAAGTAAAAAATTTCTTGAACGGGTATACAAGGCAGACTTATATTTTGCATGAAATCAAATGCAAGAGCAAAAACTTTCTCATTGTTTTTTGACTCTTTAGCACTCTCTTTAATAGCAGAAAAAAATTTATTACTTCTTCTTTTGTGTACCACAAGCTCAGCAGCTGCAACACGTTTTGCAGTATCATTTAAGCTTGGGCTTTTCAGTTTCACTTCTAATTCCTCACATTTGCAACACGTATCTACTTGAGGTCGACCAAACTTGAAATTAAAATGATCTTTAAAAATTTTGTAAAAAAAACTATATTTTATTTTGGTCAAGGGAAACTTTTCTACAAACATATCAAACATTATTTTAATATTTAACTTAGCATCCAGATATTGTATTTCATGTGATGAATAATGACTTTTTTTCAATGGAAATGATTCAATGTGGTCTTTAATTTGCTGCACAACACTAATATCAATTTGTTTTTGATTAGACTGTTTTCCTCTTTTGTCTTTGGGAGTCTGTCCCAACAATAAAAATGACTGAATACGAGCTAATCTTTTTCGAGTAACAGCATACATACTCATGAAAGCATTTTTACATACCTGAATTCTCAGTTCTTGTTTTAAAACGTGATACTTGTAACTACTACTTCTCTTAGCATCATCATTTTTACTTGGTTTTCTTCTTTTAATGTGAAATGCTTCAATCTGACCCATAAGAAAAACATCTTGTTCGTTTTTTGATTCAAAAGAATTAAACTTGGTGAAATTGAAGTTTTGTTCATCAGAGGTAAATTTTTGAAAACATTTTTTTGGACAACTAGAAAAAAAATTGTATTCAATAGGTACCTATTACCTATACAACATGATATTTAAATAAAATTTTAAGTGCTATTTTATTTACCTGCAAGGTGGTCCTAATTCTCTTCCTTTTACAATATTACCACGATAATTTGTGTATTCTAAACCTTTTACACGAGCAACTTTAATTTGATTTCCTTTATACAAGTCTGTATTACGAACACCACGTTTTCTTTTCTGTATTACTTCAACATCACTGAATGCACTATCTGACTCCATGTGGTCGGTTTTTACACAAATATATCAACACAACTAGTGTTACTACTGTTAACTAGGATTACTTAAACTATTAGTATTAAAATAACAAAAATTTCGAGATCAACCGTATTATCATTGATACGATTTAATTATCACAAACTGTATTCGCGGGAAATTATCAGATGTTATTATCAAAATAGTTTGATAGAAAAAAAATTGTATTTATTTATGAATGGGGTCCACTATGGTACTAAGCACTGTTCATAAATAAACTAAATATTTACATCACCATAGTTAAATAACTATTTGACGAATTTGACTCCTTTCAAAAGTAAACTAACCGTTTATACCAACAGAATATAATTATTAAAAAAAGTCATTTTTAAAAAATTTGTCACTTATCACCTTTCATAAATAATCGATTCAATTATTGATTTTACATAGATGTTTTTTTTCCTTTAAATATTCGGGTAATAGGATTCCTTTAATTCTAAAAAATAAAATCTTTCATATACTGTAGGTAATCAGTGCTAGATGATATTTTTCTGAACTAACAAAACACTAACATACAATAGAAATTGGAACGTTTTTGGAAAAATTTCGAGCGATTTAAACGTCTTTCAATTTCTTAATTTTGTTAATTTAAGCAGTTATTTATTCGTAAAGTTTTTAACATTCGATTGAGTGTTTTGAAACTTGAACGCAATCGTAATAACATTTTTTTTTTCTTATTTAATAAAAACTTTTTTATAATTGGTTGACAGAATTTTGGTTTATAAATGTTTTGACATGAATTATTGAAAATGATTTTCACAATTTGTTTTTGGCAATCACTCTTTCAAAATGTTTAACTATTCTAAATGTTCTCACGTTATTGAAATTAATGAATTATGAACGTAATGGAAAAATATCTTGTACAATTTTGCTCATTTGTGAGCTAAGTAATACTGAACTTCAAAATTTTGCAGACTTTGCTTAGTATAAAAAACGTAATTTTTATATTTTAAGTTCTAAGCTTCTACACAGTCTGTTTTGATTTCGTGTAGAACTTTAAAACACCTTTTGATTGACATTACTTAACAATAATTTTCAAATTAAAACGTCAAACTACAACATCCGAACTATTCATCCAGCCGATGCTGCGACCTGCTCCATAGCCGCTGTACTTATTTTACGTTGATAACTAATAAGATCACCCATCAATCCATTGAATCCGAATCCCCATTTTGTAATTAAAAACAAACATGGCGGAGTAGGCATCGACCCAATGAAACCTATAAAATCGCTTTTTATCTTTATTATCAAAGACTGGAAAACGGGAAAAAAAATTCTACTTGGCAATCGTAATTTTTCCGGTATTCGACTGCCGAAACCGAAACACTGGTAAAAAAAAATAGTAAATATTACCAAAATCTGTAAAATCAACGAGGTTTTACTCTGTTTTTCGGACAGAGAAAACCGAACGCTTCGCGATAATAGTTCAGTTTGTTTTAGCACTTTCGACCGCGGTGTAAAATTATTATTTTACAATCGTTATTATTACTCGTTGACCCAGTTTCCTTCCTGGATGAATAATACGAGGCTCGTAAAAAGTTTTTTTCGTCCCTCCCCTTCTATTATTGTACACGCGGTAATAAATCGGAGAATATCCCAAAATTATTATTATTCATTGGTCCGAACGACGGAGTTTGCGGTGGCAAAAACAAGGCAACCGAAAAAAACTTTTCGACCGATGCTTCCGATACGAGAATATCACGATTTTGATTTTGATTTTTTATTGTTTTCTGTCATTTTCCTTGTCTTAAAAGAGAGAAGGATGTTCGCAATTTGAATACAAAACGATGAGTACCTACACGGTGAAATGTGTTTCTCTTCACACGGTATAAAACAAATTAAAATTGTAATTTTATTCTTTTATCATTTTTATCTGCTTAAGATGGGATCCAGTATAATATTATCCAATGCTTAAGACAAAAACTAGACGTACTTTTTACAAATTGTTCCGTCAAATGAAAATGAAACGAAAATTAATACAATATTTTGAATATACTAATAAAATACGAGTATTATATAATTAATATTTTATTCCTAATAAAAACGACAGTTAAATTGCGGAAAACGAGGCCGCAGGTTTCCTGGTTTCGTATGGGGTTTTGGTCAAATCGCGCGAAACCATCGCACTTTCTTTCGTCTTAGTTTAAAAAACATAAGACACCAAACCCAACGCAAAGCAGACGATAATAATTAGAAGAGATCAACGTTTTTCAAAATTCCGCAGAGAGGAAATGAAACAAAAAAAAATTTCAAAGAATTTTTCACGTAAATCGCTTTTTTTAAGCGTAATGAAATAGGATTTGACTTGATTTTTTCAATTTTTTCTCCTAAAAATTCTTTTGTGTTACAAGTATTTTAGATTAATCCATTTTATCAATACTTTTCTTTAGTTCTATTAAAAAAATATACTATCGTTCATCGTTATATAGCAAAGAATAAATGATGAAATCAAAGTAATAAAGGTATATACAATCAAAGAATGTCATGACTTATGATAGGGACATTAAATTAAAGAAATTGCTTTGAAAAGTATATTCAAATATTACATTATTAATCACGGACGACGGTTTTATACTTGTTTTTGTAGTTTGTAACGACTGTGAACACTATTAAAATTAAATTCGATTGTGCATAATCTTTATGATGAATTTTACATTTTAGAGTCATAGTTACTAGTATACAGATGAAACCATCCAAAAATAAGTTATATTTTGTGCTGTTTATATAGTTTCAGTATTAGCTTTTGCTTGATTTTCAAGACAGACCGCGGTCCATATTTTAATACGTTGTCGTTGTTTACCATAAATAAAATTTATAAAATATAAATTGATACTACACGAAAAAAGTCAACTTTGACTTAAACACGGTTTTGAGATTTCGAATCTACTAGACCCGTGATGATCGTTTTCTATGAAATCACAATAAAATTAATTACGTTTAAAACGGTGTAAGTCGAGTTATTTTGAACATTTAAACATCTTTGCGAGCAAAAATTCATGTAACGTTTTTAATTTTAATTTTAATTTTTGAAAACTTAGTGAGCGATTATTGAGTGCACAAGGCAAAATGTATTTTTCTTCTTCGAAAACTCGTGAAGTGCTCTTAAAAATGTGTTCTAGATGAATGTAATAGTTTTTTGTACGACATACCAGTTGTGTAATATGTACATAATTTTTCAGTAAAAAATTTACGGTTAGGAAATTTTTGGGGAAACATTGTAAAGAAATTCTAACAAATTGCAGTATACAATTTTGTTGGATGAAGTGCACGATGATTGTGAAAAGTTCTTGTAAATAAAATATTGAAATAAACAAACAAATTTCAAGAAACAGGAACGGTTGAAAAGACTGGCTGAAACGCGATTGAAAAAATGTGAATTTATTTTTGCCGTACAAAATAAAAAAAAAAAATCATACTAAAAACAATAGCCTTTTTGTTACAAAAATCTTCTCTAGAGTAGCAGGTAAAAATACGATTAAAGCCGCCCGCAGGGGGTAGGTGGAAAGGGCCTTGGACCTACCCTGCTAATATTGCTATTTTAGTTAATATTTTTCATAATTATAATGGAATTATATAGCTTTTAGAATGTGAGCGCATAGAAGAATTTATTGTTTTTACAATGATTTCTTTCTTTTTCTGTAAATGCTTTGACGGCCAGAAAGTCGTCCAATCAAAAAACGTCATAGCACAAAAAAGTATGGAAAGTCAACTCACATTGTACCTTACTTGAAGATTTTTTTATTGTTTTGTTTTTGATTTACGTCCAAAAAACCAAAAAGTTTAATGATTATTTTCGAATAACGGCTTGAAATTTCGACGTTTTTAATCACTTTTATGGATAGCTCCGACTTTCCGTTAAATAACATAAAACAGTTTAAATTTTGGTTTTTAAATATCATATTTTATTTCAAACATTTTATACTTTGATATTTTTTTTTACTTACTCGCGAAAAACTTTAAAAATTTGAACAACGCCAAGTTCGATTATTTGCAATGTGTTCGAGTTGAGGAAGCGATCAGTTCGATGCACATTACAGCACAATAAGTTAGGGAATTCGATTTAAATTACATTTTATTCGAAACGATTTTAATATTTTTCATATTTATAGCGAGTTATGATCCAAAAACACACAAATTCCGACTTAAAACCCCGATGGAGAAGCGATTATTGGTCCGATAAGATTGAGACTGAAAATCTGAGAATATCCATTCTGTTTCTTTTGTTCGAAACCGGAAAAAAAAAAAAGAAAGGAAATTCATTTTTAGGTCGGATGAGTAGTTGTTTGGCGTAGCGATTACCGAAAAAAAAGACGTATTACAGGTAGAGATACATAGGTGCTTTAATACTGTTGATATTTTTTGTTACATTTGTTTTTTTCTTTTTTCCATTCAAATATTAAATTAATAAGCTTGAACCACAACTACCGAAACATAGGCCAACCCAAAGAGAAGTGACCCACCGCAAAGTGTAATCACTACGTAAAAAGACGTCTCACCCGACTTCAAATTTTTACTCCCTTTCTTCCTTTTCCTTTTTTGATGGCCACCCTGAAAAATATTTCTGCTGGTGGCTTTTAGTAGGTCATAGACATAAAAACCTATGGTCTGCACGTATCTCACATTTAAGAAAATTAGTTGTACAATTTAAAAGCACTGCATTGATGAAATATGTTTAATAATTTTTTTTATCATGAAAAATACTTATTTTATCCTAGATGAAATGACATTTATACTTTTTTTTTTCATGAAAAATAATGATTTTATCAATATATGGATTTCATTACGCAATTTTCATGGTACAATCAAATTAAATAATTGTTCATTCATGATTGCCCTACGTTTATTTTGGTGACTCGAATTCGTATCAAAGCGCAGTCTATTGGTTCATCCGAACTGCAGTTTGGTCGTTTGTTGGGGGAAAAGGACTATTCATGCGAACCGATATGAAGTAAAATAAGCTTGAAATTAATGTTAATCAATAATAGAAAAAAAAAATACGTTAAGTACCCAACTCAAAGAGGGTTCCGACGCGAATCGCACGTAAATAAACAAACGCGATCGTGAAGTACAAACACTCGTAATTTGATATTGTTGTCTTGTATCGAGTGTGGAATCCCGCATTGAATCCGTTTGCTCGCAATAATAATGATACCAATCGATAAATTGGTTACGAAAAACGTTAAAACTCACTTGACCCGCATTGTTATTTTATACTCCGGCATATGTACCGTATTTCGAATTATATATAGGTACTTCAATGACCGTTGGGCGTTGTGTGGGTAACGATATCATACCGAATCGAGTTTATCAAAAACATTTTGAAAAAAATCATATATACATTTTATTATTTCCACCGTAATTGGCTAGACGGTTATTTGATATTATTTGTTTTTTTTTTTTTGAAACCTAAAGAAACAAAATATACTTTTACGCAATTTCACTGTATGGTATGCAGTTAAGGGCAACGGGTGCGGCTAAAATTTGTACTGAAAAATACCAAAACGCGAACTCACTTTTCAAAGAATGTAATAGGCCGATTTTGGACCTTTTTTTTTTTTTTGAAAGAGTTAGTTACCTCTTCTAAGGCACTCGTTTTCCCGATTTAGCGATTTTGTAGCCATGCGTTAACAATTTGAAGTTATTAAAAATTAAGTTTTTTTTTAATTAAGTTATACAGTATTCCACGACATGATTTAAAAATTGGCAAGACGAGTGCGAATTAAGATACTTTTATCAATCCTACAAAAAAAAAAAAAAAATACCGAAATACGTTTAGTGTTTAACTCGGAATACGAATGCTACTAAATTACATTTTATAGGTGGTTTTTACAAAGTTGTAGAAATACACCTCTAGATCACACTAATTTCGCCACATAAGCGACGCGTTTTTGTCCAAAAATAAAATTAATGTTGAAATAAAAAACCCTAAAGTTGACGCGATGAAAATTTTCCTAAACACAATATTTTAGAAAAAGTTAAATCGACAGCCGCGCTATCTATCAGCGTGCCCAAATGAACACAAATCCACCGAGTGTGGAAATTGCAAAATTTGTCCCTCGACAAATAGCCGAACCCGTTCCCCTTATATAATAAGTCGATTAAATAATAAGTCGATCGCGTGTGTAAGGCTTGGATTAAAAATCGTTTCTAATATTATATACCCGACGATTTTTAAGGAATTATTGTACAGACAACTTATTAAACATTTTGTTTTGTAATTATTGTGTTTAGAAGCGATAAAACAAACCCACCGATACCATTCAAATCTAATAAAAAATCAATAATCAATTTACCGCTCCCAAAGTATCAGCGTTGGCCGTTTTATTGTCTCGGAGAGTAAAATCTACAAAATTGTTGTAGTACTTATTATAGGATCAATCTATTTCGAATTCCTGAAACAAAACACACTAATTTACTGATTTTTTTTTTGTTTTCCAGGAAGTAGGATTAATTTTTTTTCTTTAACTTTATTTTTATCTGAAATAATAATAAAAACAATTTTAATATTTATTTAAAAATTTTAATTTAAAAATTTTTCATAATTTTGGTTGAAAAATATTACATTTTCTTTCCAACAAAACAGGGGGGAATAACAGTTGAAATGTTATTAAAGAATCAAAATCGGACTACTTAAAGTGTCTTCATTTTTGTCCGGATTATTGGTCCAAACGAGGAAAATATGATTATCCAGTCAATTTTTTGTTTAATAAAATATCATGGTACATTCGCAGATACCGTACATTAATTAAACACAATGCATTTTCATAATATACTTAGAGACTATCATTCGTGTTACACAACTCGTATTTTTTATAAACATGTATATCGTACCGCTATGTATTAGTGATTAAAACGTATTAGCAATAATAATACAACGAAAACCGAAAAAAAAAAACATTGTTATATTTAAAATTATTTTGCCTCAGCTTCATTCCCTCCCGTGTAACGAACGAAAATGTTTTGTAGGATTTTCGTTTAGTTTTAATTTCGGGCCCCGACGTTATGTGATTCGGTAGACTTGACTGGGTTATAAACTCGGAGAATGTCACTTTATTGAATCGATTTTGTGCGATATCCCGGTAGCAGATACCGTTGGATTTTTTACGATCGCGTATCGACGTGCTCGAAACCAAAACGTTTACAGGGTGTGATACTACCGCCAGTCCTTTCAATTGTATTCGGGACGCCATATATACAATTATCGCACGCGTGAAATGCGTTTTTAAATACTTTTCGTAAACGTGGATGTGTTAAAGTTGGATTAAAAACCGTACGGATTGTATCGCAATAATCTCGTTAGCACGTATACCTCGACCTCGGCATCACCCTGTAAACACGCGGTTCGAACGTGACGCACGTGTTTCGGTCGGGTGAAAATTAACGGTTTCGTCGGCGGCGGTCGGTCGCGCGGAACAAACGTCGCGGTCAAAACCGAAGTCGGCCGACCGCGTTCTAATCAAATCTCTCGGGACCCGCGGCGAGTCGAAGGACGACGGCCCGTGTTTTATTGCTCTTTAAGCTCGTCCGCATCACCGTCCCCTTCGTCCACCACATCCTCGTGCTCCTCGAAACGCAGGTTTGATGCGGACGTGGAAAGACAAAAAAAAAATTGCATAAAAATGTTCGACAAAAATGTCGAACGAAACGCACCGAACGGAGATGACGTATGTACAGTATATACAGTCTTTGCCGCTGTGTGCTTGCGTTTTTTCTTACGGTTTTTTCGGTTCCGGTACTCAATTTTTTTTTTTTTATTCCGACGTTTCGATTTCGGTGGAAAATTTTAAAAATTTTCTTTGGTTTTTTTTGTAATTTTTGTTCGATGAAAAATTTTTCGGAAAAAGTTTTGAAAGTTTAATACAAGAATAAAAAAAAAAAAAAAAAAAACTAGTATTTTAATTTTTTATACGTTGGGTTCAGGTTCTACGATATTTTATTTAGGTTCCGGCTGCGGTTTAGGTTCTAAAATTTTAATTCATTTCAGTTCCGATTTGATTAGGGTTTTAACAAAAGTCAGCGTTTTGATGTTCCGGGACCGGTTCTTTTCGCATCCGTATCAATCCCTAGTTCATTTATCCAATTTTTAAATCGACGATTTTTCAAATGCGAACACAAAACGCAGCGACATTATGATCTACCAAACGGTCTTTGTCTGTGTTTGTCCACAATACACGATATCATATTTTTTATATTATATAATATTTTCATACAGTACGAGTAAAATTCTTCCGAATTAAATCCTTTCTTCCGTTTTTATTTTTTTTTTTTAATACCTACTACATTTACTATGATACGCTATACTGCATCAAAAAATCGGAGCACTCAGCATACGCATTTGATAGTAATACATTTTTTTGGGGTAAAAATATATTTTATTTATGAGTGCATGACCGACTATTGACAATATTACAATTTCAAATAAATACAAACTCAAAGAAATATAATGAAATCAGTTTCGATCCCATCGGACCCATACTGCCAATCCCCTGGGGTGTTCTTAGTCAAAATTTGTGTGTTTTAAATCAAAACTCGCTAAATATGAAACATTTTAAAAATGTTTTCGAATAACATCCAATTTTGTTCGAATATCTTACATTTTTGGAGCTATAAACCGACTTGATGAAATTCCGCTCATTCCACTTAAAAACAAACAAAATCGAGTTCGATGAAGTACCAATTTTTGTTGTTTTCGGCGCATAATTCAGGAAATAATTAAAATATTAAAAAAATCTTCAAATAAAATATATTTTAAAACCAAAATCATAACTTTTTGTGTTATTCAACGTTATAAAATCGGAGCCACCTGCCCCAATAAAAGTAACCCGTAAAAGTGATTACGAATGTCAAAATTTCAAGCGTTTTTTCGAAAACGGTAAAAATATATTTTGGTTTTTTGAGTCACAACTCAAAAACAAACAAAAATTTCAAAAAAAATCATCAATGTGATTTTATTAATTTGTATTTTGTTGTATTGCTAAATAATATGAAACGCATTTTATAATAATAATATTACAATGTTTTATTAATTTGTAACGTTGTTAAAGAGTATTAAACTTATAGTTTTATAACTTCAATTCTTACCTTTTTATTTTTTACCGAGATTGACTTTGTCAGTATAATATTTGTAAATTTGATAGTACATAAATCACAAATAGGAGTTATTATGGCCTGTCTATTCACAGATATCACCGATTTCAGACATTTTCGGTAAACATAAACTTTTACAAAAAACATTTTTTAGGATGACACATTGAACACATATTTAACAAATGTTTAGATCAAGATTAACGTTTAAAAAGCTTAACTGAAAAACAGTCTCCTCCTGAAAAGTTGAGGAAACTGAGATTGTCCATGATGATTCTTGAGTGGCGTTCATAGTCATAGTTTTTCAGTTCCAAATATTGAAAGAGTAGATTCTTACCTGTAACAATTAAAAATTACCTGTAAGTATTAAAATAAATAAATATGACACAGGCACAACGACAATAATATATCAGTTTTGTGTTTGTTGTGAAATTGTTATCCACTGTATGTGATTTGGAAGAGTAAAAACTTATTTCTGTGCTGAAGAAAAGCTGTGTGAATGATTGAATTTTGAAGCAAATAAATAAGTGAAAATCGCGTTAATCTCGGCAATCTCTCGGGTGATCATACAATATAAAATAAACATTGGATCAGTTCTACTAACACAAAAAAAGTCATAAAAATAAAAAATGCATTGTTAAATCAACGCAATATCTTTCGCTATATTATACGCTATTAGAATCGACTGTAATATTATAATTGAGTGGCTTCGTTCGGTCGTCGCGAGCGTGTCTGATGATATATTGTAATATTTCAATTTCGTCGTCGAAAACCAGCGTCGTGATTCGACAAGCAAAAAAAGACGAAATAAAAAACCGGATACTCAACCAAATTAATATGATTGAAAGATTTCCGTCAAAAAGTCACTGCAAAGAAAATAATTTGAAACTTGTCGATGTTTCACTTGTCGTCTCCCGCGTGAACGAACGCGTCAACGACGGTTATCCCGGTAATCCCTGGTCCCCTGGCCCGCGGGACATAAGATTACGATAACTGTCTTATGTTGGAACAACGATTATAATGACGACGTCGACAAGGAACAACGGAAAATTAATATTCCCGATGTGACGTTTAGCTGCTGCGTTCGGGATTGCAAAAAACAAATTTTCGAAATTTATTGAATTCAAAATAGGTAGATACTATATTGCTAATAGACTCTAGACAAAATCTACTTTTTCACGTCAAAATCCTTGAGAGTTTAACCAGCATTAATTTGATTCAGAGGCAAAATGTATAGGCGAAATTCACTAATTTCACGCAGTATAACATGTATTCGTAAATGAACAAAATTGACTCTGCTCGAAAAATTCTCAATAGTCGTAGAAACGACGAAATTGAATTATTTATAAATTTTTTTAACCGATAAAAGGTCGGATATAATTTCGCATTTTGATCCGATATTTTAAAAACTATGTATCAAATGATGCGTGTGTTAGAACGACCTCGAAATTTATTTTTTCACTCGAAACCAATTATGTATTATATGAAATCAAAGTGTTAAAAAACGAACTTGAAAAATGAAACGCGAGAAACGTTTTTTTTTTTTTAAAAAAAAAAAAACAGTAATTTTTTTAAATTTTTTTACGGTTTATAACGGGAAAACAAGCACCCTAGAAGATATTATAGATTTGACTTTTTCAAAAAAAAAAAATATATATTTTAAAATCGAGCTGAAAAATAATATATACTTTGGAAAGTTTTTTTGTATTTTGGATTCTGAGCGCTAGTGAAGAATGTTTTGTTTTTAAAATGATGTTTTTTTTTTCTGTGAGCAACAGTACTAGTAGAAAGACTGCTCCGATTTTAACGTATGATTTTTCCTCAAAAGATAGATGATTGATCCGAGATGGTACTTTCTATGAAATGATTTTTGAAATTTTAATTATTTTTGGAGTTATGAGCAAAAAATGAAAACATCATAATTTTTGAAATGTTTGAAATCGCTCCGTTCGACTTGACATTTATATACGTCATTCAAAACAGTTTTATGACTTTACTGATGAAATTTCAATCGATTTTGATAATTTTTGAGGGAGATATGAAACTTTGAAATTTTTGAATCGGTTATTTTACGGCAATTATTATTCCATAAAACCTCTAGTTTTTATGTTTAAGTCTCGAAACTTTAATTCAATCTAAACAAGATGGTTTTACATATTATGTGGTTAAATAATTTAGAAAACTGCTACACAAAATTTTGGTCTATAACCGATTTTACGTTATTATTTTGTCGTTAAACTCGTCATTCTGGGTGGCCGTGTATTTCTTATGGCGATGGATTACATACTCGTAAAACTACGGATAACGTGTCTTTTACACATCGATTTACATTTTTTTTTTTTTTTTTTATCATAACATCCAAAATAAAGATCGGACCAAGCTTAAACTTTTCCGCAATACTAAAATAGGAGAGATACAGATTTAATAAAAGTTTTCCACGTTAAATTTGTTTTTACCACGACGTACACTAGATAACTGAGCTCGCTCAAAATCGTATTTTTGAGGACAACGATTTATCGTTGCTCTCAGATATAAATTTATGCGTTTATATCACAACTTCTAGACCCACCCAAAGCGTAATCGCTACTCCATCAAACGACCCACGCGATTTAGAGTATTCCAGGTTTTTTTTTCATACTGGCCACACCCGTTCCCTCCGCGTTAAGTACCACTGGCCTATAATTAGATTGGAATTTCGGATTCCCCGTCACGTGCCGTTTTACGTCTGTTATCGCGGTCGTTAATACGTTTGGCGGTTTTTACGCTCGTTCTGGCCACACGACCGTTTCGTCGGTGTTTAATTTTCCGCGGCCGAAAACCGCCATTCATTGTCGGCGACACGACCACAGAAAACGCGTCAGACGGGTTGGAAAAAGCAAAATGGAGTGGAAGTTTATTTTGAAAATATAACCGCGGAGAAAGAACACGCGAAAACGGACTGGCGGACCGCGAGAGCGAGAAATTTTTCACGTTTAATTTTGCGCCGCTAAAATCCCTGGAGGCGCGGTTATTCGCCGAGAGCGTAAAAACACGAACGGTTTTCGCCCCAGGGACTATAACGTTGTGCCGGGATCGCCAAAAGCTTTCCCCGCGGCAACGGCGGACTTCCGTGAGGTTTTTTTTTTTAGGTGTCTCGTAAGAAATAATTTGTTGAATAAAAACAATTTATTATTGCTATTAGTTGTTTTCGCGTTTTTCCCGTCGGTTACGTGTCTACGTTTTTTTTTCTTTTTTCACTTCTTGCGTAGTACCTAAAAACCACCGGCGAATATTTCACAGTCCCCATAATGGAAGTGTCAGGAACGGTCAATTTTTCCGTTATCCTTTTTGTTATCCATACGTATACGACCGGGACACGTTCCAAAAGTGTGTGTTCCTCTTTCCGAGCACGCTATATAGTTTCTTCGTCCGAACATAATCACTTCGCGGTCTGAACTCAAGACGAAAACGATATTAGGTATCATTTTAAACGCGATACAATAGATTTTTTAGGAAATATCAATCGGAATAACATTTAAGCTACGGAATTTCACGCCGAGTCGGTGGCGCAACTCCCAAAAGACAGTGAACTTTGGGCCTGGATATTCGTATGTACAGATGAAATTTGACAAATTTCTGATATACACCAATTTTGACGTTTTGTGCGAGAATAAAATATCAACGATTTTGTGTTCGCCGTTCGATCGTTTGCGCGCAAAGCTCTCGTTTACGCAGTAACGAACAAATTGTTTTCGTACAGACGAATCGATTTAGTTTTATCTCACAAATCCGTTAACACATTATGCCAATTTACTTATTCGGGTACAATTTCTCTATTCTGTACTGTATTTGTCGGCAGTATGTGTTTTGGTTTTTAGACGGATCATTGCATTGCTAGAACACGTATGCAATACCTTTTTCAAACACTATTTGAGTATTTATCTCAATTTTTGAGTTTTATATATTAATTAATAGGTATACTGTCTTACGTGTGTTTGTTCATAGACTTCAAACACTTTATGTAATTTAGTACTATGATACATTGAATTACGTAAATACTATCAATAATTGAATGCAATAGGTACATGCGGGGCTTGATGGCGGTTACTTATCAAGGTGCAAAATTCAGGGGATTTTCACCACATTTATTTAATTCAAATGGATAAAAATAACTTTGTGTGAAAATATTTCAAATCAAAGTACTAGAAACAATTTTTTTTTTATAGAAAAGAAGAATTAGAATTCCTACAGGATTATATTGATGAAAATCAAACTATTTTACGAGTTGTTAGAGTTTTTTGAGCATAAGGAACGTTTAAACAAACAGGTCGCGTGCACGATCTTTAAAAATGAAATTAAAAACCCAATAGTAATAATTAATCGAAAAAAGTATTCATTTGGTATTTAAATACTTTTTAAAGTTATCTATTACTGTATATATTGAAAGTACTTGAATATTTGTAGTTGAATGCTTTTCCTTCGCTGTTTAAAATAAATGCTTTATACATTTTATATAGGTACATTTATTAATTTTACATTTTAAAAGTATTTATTTACACTACGTTTACGAATAACAATATATACTAAAAAATTCATTATGGCAAATAGACGATAAAAGTATAATACAAACTGTTCAGTGATTAGTTGTGTAAGTACACCAACATATACCTATGTTTCCCTCATATTTTAACTAGCAAATATTTTTAAAAAAAATTCGTTTGGACGGAGAAACATTTAAATTAAATTATAAAATTGTAAAACGTAAATAAATTTATCTATTTCTAATCGATTTTATTGTTGTCCGAGCTCTATTATTTATAGGACACATTACTGCTGGTATGTATGTTAATATTTTTTGTAAATTTTTTCGGAGTTTGTTCAATATTGCCAGTGAATTAGGTATATTTCAGCGAGCGGCTGTATACTCAAGAAATATTTTAAAAAACCGAAATTGTCCACAATTTTTTGAAGGGAAAGTATTCGAATGGATTTCATATTATAGAGTACAGACGTATGGACTCCGACACACTATATTTTGTTCGAGCTTTTGCATGATTTTCGTTACTCCTGCCACGAATTTTTCGTTTTGTAAATATAAATCAATTTTTTTTTTTTTACAAAAAAATGTTAGGAAACGAATTAATATTTACCCTAAAAATTAAACTCGGTTTGCAACGATTCCCTTTATACACTTAAAAAAATATATGTGACAAATAAATATTAAATACACTTAATTATTACTGTGACAAGTGAAAAATTTAAAACGAAGTTATGTTAAAAAATTATTTTTAATGTAGGTATAATATTGTTTTTTTGAAACTTGATTGATGTAGTGTCATTTTTTTAGTTGTTGTTGACACAAGCAATTTTGAACACTTCCCTATGATAAGTAAATCGAGTTTCTTTTATTGAAGTATAAAAAGTCTAAATAAGTTTTTTTTTTTGGGGGGGGGGGGAGTATAAAAGAATAAGACATTGACCAACTTTTGAAATTAGTTTCAAAGCTAATCTAAGTTGTGACAAATCTAATTTCTGCTTTCAGTATGTTAATAAAAACTAAAGTTCAATCCATTTGTGCCTTTATTATTTGTATATATGACCAAAATGTAAATAAAAAAAAATGGTAATATTAAATTTGTTGTACTACAATAGCAATTTTCTTATTTTATATCATCCGATAATAAAAATCTATATTTTTATCTAAAAAAACGTTGACAAACAATTTTTTTCTAAACGACTAAAGTTTTAATAGAGTTCTCACTTAGAATATACGCATAAAAAAAATGCGTTATTATTTAGTTGTTTTTATTTGTATATTGTATATATTTTATGTCAGTGTTTTAAAATACATATCAAAATCATAATGTCACCGATTCAATTATGTGAAATACAAAATACCTAATAAATAAACACCACATCAAACAATTTTAAATACAATTTACGATGATTACCAAACACTATAATCAATGTAGAAGGTTTTTTCATACATCAGTCTATCAAAGTTTATTAAGTAGGTATACTGCAGCGTTGGTCTGATGATTCCGGTCAAACACAATGAATGTTTGGCATATTTTACAATTGATGTTTTGATAATTACTCGTACCTTTTTGATTAAAATTCTCTTTCACATAAAAATATAAAATTACTCGGAAACTCGAGTTTTTCCGTTTGATTTAAATAAAAATTTAAAAATTCCGGTCAGTCATATATTCTATGGATTTAATTTTACTGTGTTTAACAATGTAGTCGATTCATCAAAAAGCGATTTTATAACTAATAATACAAATGCGAGTTTTGTAAAAAAATTATTTAATCACAAACGTTCGGAAATACGAATAGACAGATGAAATAATTAATCAGGAATGTTTTTAATAGTACTGTTATTTATTTAATTATTTCAAACACGAGCTTTTTAAGTTCCAATTTGATTTTAACATAAGTAGATATAGTTATAAATCGTAATTTGAAATTATTGTCCAAATCACTTGAAACCGGGATTTATCAATCAAATTTCTCATTTTTATTTACCGTACTTAAAAATCCCACCACGGGAAAGTCGAAAATTGTTTTTTTAATTCTATTTCGAGGATTCGGTACATCACAAATAAGAGTTTTAGTTCTTAATCATTTTCAAACTTAGTTTTTGGTTTGAAATATTGTGAAATAGTCTGGAACCAATTATTTTTATTGTCTCTTGCTCTATATTTCTACATAATACGAGTGTTCCAAATTTTGAGGTTTGACCTGCGAGACAGGATTATTTGGAGTATTTTAAAACGGAATTATTCCGAAATTAAATTAAAAACAGGTGAGCTACAAACTTGATTGAATTTTTTCATCTTTAAATACCGTTATGAAGGTTGGTTGGTTCAAGTTTTGAATTTGAAAACAATTACTCGGATTTCGACCTAGAGAGGTCGCGTTAAATTGTAACCATTATCAACTGATGCCGCTCATTCGTAAAATGTATTATATTATTACTAGCTGATCCCGCGCACTTCGTTGCCCGTAAAAAATGATAATTCGTAAAAAAAAAAAATCGTGTTTGTTCGAGTACTTTTGGGTGTAATCGCTGCAGTAAGCGCGACTCGGCCACCCTGGTTCGCGGACAAAGTACCCCCTCGGTAGGCCGTGTTCAAAAATTCGATTTGACGCAAGTTTTCGTACCTGGTCTGCCCGAACAACCGGTGGCAACCAATAAAAATTAAGTACTAATTTCTACTATATAATTGTTTCTCCTATAACCAGTAACGACAATACTGCGTATCTATTATACACTATTACGTACATCGAAAAAAGGTCCCCGGGTAAAGTACACTCTCCTTTATACACACAAATATTGTATATATATAATTAGTGAAACATGGGTACGTGCGCAGGGCCGGATTTAGGGCGACCACAACAGTGACTCGGGGGAAAAAATCTTTCAAATTACATGTGCACTGTCACCCCGCCGTCCCGTCGAAAGTGGCCAATAGGATTGAAATGAAATTTAACACCGAATGCCGCCGATGGGTGAAATTTTATGTCGACAACATGTTCGTTCGTCAGTAAATCCGGCCGCATCCTAAACCCTACCATATATATACAGTATATTTATAACCATAGAATATTATAATATTATAGAATGTTATAATTTAATCAATAAATATAGCCCATCGCTCCGCAAAATTATCAATTTTTGGTACCAGGGTCCCATGAAGCCGACGTTTGCGTTTCAAGTGCACCACGTGGCCACAAACAGGTGTACGCGAACGTCGCGTCGGTTGCGTGCCGCGTCATGCGGATCATGGGTCCCTGGTACCGCGGTGGGCTAAAATGTCCGTATTTGCGGACCCGTACGCTGCCGTACGCTTAACTATTTTAAGCTCTTTTTACCCTTTAAAATGCGAATTTCGAAAAATCCTTTCTTAGTGCGCCTACACATAGTAATAAGTACATTTCCTGAAAATTTCAAATAAATCCGTTCGGTAGTTTTGGCTGTGCGTTGTTTAGTCAGTGAGTGAGTGAGTCAGTGGTATTTGGCTTATATATATATAGATGTCGAAGTATCATAAAACACAGAGTAGTTTTCATAACTTTACATTTTAGCTCAATGATTTTACTTCCTGTTTTTATTTTTCTAAAATTTTAATTTCGTTTCCCTTTTTTTTTATATAAATGCGAACTATACTTATACTTACTATATATTACTGACTTGGAACACAGCATGTGTCATAAATTCAAATGTAAACTATTCGGTACCAAGAACAGCTGCTGTTACGAGTAATACGTAAATTCTGAACTTAGTTTTTGACTCTTTTTCGATTGCCCTTGATAGTTCTATGCAAAAAGTATACCAAAAAACTTTTCTGAATAGTTTTTTTTTTTTAATATTTTATTTTATCTATTTATATTGAAAAACAGTTAACAAAAATTTAAACCAAGATCATATTTGTTTCCTCTTGATAAATGCAATTTATTTATATTAAGTTTAAAATTAATTTTTCGTAAGTCAAAATATTGTTGAAAAGCCAATAATATTAATGTTTTTCTACATCAGCTGGAAAAATACAAAATTTTTTTTCGTCATTTACATTAGTAAAATTACGTTATACATTTTACAATTTAGAATAATAAGTATTAATTACCTACGACAAGTTTATGGTAAATACATTGTAATTCTTTGATTGCTTCGGATATCCCCGTATGGCTGTTTCCTCAATGTTAATTTTAAAGTCCTATCCAAAATTTTAAATCAAATACATAATACGGAGGTGTATCCCCCATCTTAGGTAACAAATTAAAAACTAAATTAGATTGCCTCTACAAATAATTTGATTTTGGTTTTCAGAAATTATGCAAATGAACACCATTTAAAAATAAAAATTTTAATTATTTAGATACTATCTCTAATGTATTTGCCAACCAAGGTAGGTACAAATTATATTTTTCTATAGGCTTATAGTCACATTTATGTATTCATATAGTTTTATTCATAGTCTTTGTCAAACTTCTAGAATAAAAGTGTATTTTAACACACTAATCTACTAACTTTTTATGTTTTCTAGGAAAAAAATTTACGTTTTTTTCTTTTTACTTAAATTTGTCTCAAGTGATCATAAAAATATTTTTTTCATATTTTACAAAAATTTAAATTAGATTGTTCAATAGGTTTGGTATAAAAAATCAAAACGTTAAGACATAAACGTAGAAAAGTCGTTAAACCACTCGAATATTTGTACAGAATCGAAATCGGATAGCTATAATATTAAAGCAGCTTATTATTTTTGTCCGGATTCTTGGTTTAAACAAGGAAAATATTGGGGGGTAGGGTATCCAAGCCCTTAAAGAAGTTTTATCGGGGGGCCTTAGAACACATTTTCTACTCTATTCGTTTAAAAAACAAGAAAATAATATCCATATAAAAATATTAAACATTAAATCCGCGAGAATCGTTTTGAAAAATCGGTTTTCGCGTATCCACGTCTCGCAATTTCATTTTTTTTTTTTTTTTTTTTTTTGCTAAATTTCGTTCCCCGAGTGATAAAATACTATGTGAATTCGGCGACAAACAGACAAATTGAGTGGCATTTATCGCTTTCGTCTATATCCGACTCTAATAAAGTCGAGTAAATTAACCGATTACTCGATCGAGTGGCGTACATTATATGAACGCGTAACCAATCGCTTCGTACGATTCGTTTCCACTCGCAAATAGTAGAAGAAACGCTATTAATAAAAATGACGCTATCGTCTAAATGAACAAACTTTCGAAGTCTTTTTGTTGGATAATAATTGGACGGTTACGCTTACAGCCGACAGTATTGTGTTACCAACATAGTATATTATATTTCAATTTTGCCACCTGTAAGAATATAATATTAAAATGTCCAATTTTTCTTCACATTTTTTTAGACTAGGTTTTCTACTAACCGTAGAAAAGTGTGTACCTATATTTTTAATAAAGTTTTTTTCTTTCAGTGTCTACCATAAATTTTTAGATTTTTGGGAAATAAAATAACAATATGTCATATATTGCTATACGATATTGCGATCGTTAAACTACAATGTTAACTTTTATTAATAAACTATTGAGTATATTGTGCTCGAAAAGTTGTCACGAAAAAGAATTTCAATCGTTATTACCCTTAGTTTTCCGATAGTTGTGATTAGATTTCTCTCGATAATTTTAAGTATGTAAATAATAAAAAAGAACTTTCATAACTGCTTTATTCGATTGGTATCGTTATTCATAAGAGTTTTTATTCTGCAATAAAATGTAACCATACGGATGAATTCAAGTAAATTTCTATTTGTTTTAATTTTAATAAAAAAATACTATTTATTATCTGCAAGCCAAAACGATGCCGGGCTAAACGAATTTAGCTTAGCAACCTAATTTTTTTTTAATTCTATATGTTTCTTATACAAGTTAATTTTAAATTAGAATTTTGTTTATGATTCTAAAACTTCTGTTTAAATACCGAATTGTTTAGGTTTGTATCCAGGAAAATTATACGCAAAAATGATTTTAAAAACACTCCACAGCTAACGGTTCCGTGGTGTCTCGTATTATATTTTTGTACATTTAAATGTACCTACTGATTCTGCTATTTCAATGACTTTATCCTTTCTAATATCGATAGTTAAACCAAATTTTTTAATAACAAATATAATTACTAAACACAATTCACAAACAGTTTACGTTGAAATAAAGAACAATCGTCAATTAAAAACTTTTAACTGTTTTTATTGATAAAACACTAGTTTTTTTACTAGTAGTTTTTCACGACGAACCTCGAGAAACTTTCGATGAGTTTTATTTTCCTGAAATGACTCAAAGGCGATGGTAATCAATAGTAAACCGTTATCGACACACTTTTATTGTACTTTCAGTGTGCACCGTTTGTCTTTTATAAATTATTGTCAATACTTCTATTTTAGATTTTCCAGACGCATATCTATTATTTTTAAATTTAATGGACTTTTAATTTGTAAAATAATACAACAACATTTATTTCATTCAATAGTAGGTAGGTATATATTTTTTGTATGACCAAAGCGTTTGACAGAATCGAAAAAGTAAACCGTTTTGTTCATCCATCCAGAAAAACAGAACAACATATGTTACTTAATTTTCCCGAAACAAAGTCAATAATTCTACTGAAGTGTTTACACTTAAATTTCTTCAACGTTTCTCAGCTAATTAGGAGCCGGTTGGGAAAAAAATCGTTTTTTTTTTTTTTTTTTAAACACTAAACGTCTGATCCCTACGTTGATAAAACGTTGCCGGTTTTCTACCGGAACGTTCAATTATTATTGTATTATTATTATTTTCCCGGAATCGCGGAACATGCCGCAAAGCATACCCCGACGGATTACGGGCGCCGACCACGGCGTTTGAAGAAGACGGGTAAGATGTTTTTCATTACTTTCTTTCAACCCGCTCACCCGCGAATGTTTGCTTGCACATCGTCACATAAATCCCACGCACCATAGCCGGCGGGCCAAACGCAAACGGATATAGTATATTTTAATATACTGGGTGTTCAATGTTTGCTGCGATAGTTTCGGTTGGAGAAAATGTAAAAGAAGTTAAAATCACGCTGGATAGATCGTGGAGAATAGAAGGAATGGAAGGAATCGACAATGAGCGGAAGTAAAACGGGACTGTAAATTGAGTATAATTTTGGAGAGAGAGAGAGAAAACAAAAGGGTGACGATTCGAGTAGGGTAATGACGATCGGCGATGAATTTCAGAAGAAGAGACAGGGAGCTTTAGTATCTAGGATCCTTAGTACGACAAGGGACGGGAGAGCTTTACGACCATATGTGAAACGCAGGATTAAGTGTGGTCGGAGAGATCAGCGTCTGGAGTTTTATGCGATCAAAGAATTCCAGTAAGACTAAAACAATATAAGTTTGATAGGAGTGTGGTGAGACCACTAATTCAATTATATGGCTTGGAGAGTTGGGCGGTTGACAGACAAACAGAGTATGAGTGTGGCGGGAATCATGAATGCTCAGACAAGAAGAATAGATAGAATATGTAAGAAGGAACACATATACAGATGGTGGACAAGAGAGAATATAATGAGATGATTTGGGCTTATGATGAGAAAAGTGAAAACTATTTAAAATGATATTAAAACAGTGTGTTTGTGTGTGACGGGAATATGAATGATAGTGACAACTTGAAGAATAGAATGGTGGTACCCGACCCTAAGTAGTTGGGATAAAGGTGAAGAAGTAGATACGGGGAATTCAATTTTTACGGCGATCAGAAATGACACCGAAAAGAACCGACTTTTTTTCAAATCAGTTCTTTGAAAAACAAAAACTGAAATCTTTATATTACAAACGAGAACCGAACCCTTAATATTGTAAATCGGTTAGTGTGACTTTTACGTATATTTACGTTTGTAGTCCAGGAAAAATTTATAAAAAATGGTGTTGATATGGAGTGAACGTTTAAAAAATATTAAATTTTAAAATCAGCAAAAGCAATTATTTTGGGGCATTATCTATCATATTATATACCGGTATCAACCTATAACGTGAATTTGGACGATTTTTATTTCCAGCGTACCGGATTGATCTGGTTATGTGATATATCATCTGAAAACAGATTTAGATTTTTCGTGACGTATATACAACAGTATAGACCGGTATTTATCGACTTTCCACGTTTTATATATTTTTGTCTTGGTGAAAATGTTGGAGATCAAAATGAAAATATGACGTGGAAATCGATCGGACGTCACAAAGATGTCAAACGAGTTTTTGAAATCCTTATCGCATCGTTGCGTACTAAAAAATTATAAAAAAAAAAGTAATATACTTATTAATTTTTCGTCTTTATCCCCACACAGATTGCTAAGCTAAAATATGCAAGCAGTGAAGGAAATAAAAGATTTAGAATAAACGTAAGCCCTAGAACACTTCTTCCTTGTCAAAAGAAAAGAAAAAAGTCAGTAAAATCATTTTACCGAACCCTTACAAAAGTGTCGGATTATTTTGGCGTTAATTTTTTCTTCAACCAAGTAATAAACGGTGACCTCCAGACAATACTTGGTTTGAGAATCATTACAGCTGTTCTTTTTATAACACGTTTACGGCGTAACCGCATCGTTTTATAACAAAAAAATATGCGCCTATCCCTATTGTGTGGAATGTCGCCATTTTTTTTTTTCTGACGTTCAAATTTCGATTCACGAATAAAGTATGATTGGTATAATTTATAAAAATAAGTATACAATATGTACATGTAATGTTTGTCACGTAAATAATTAAACGATTTCGCGCGAAACGCGCGTATAGTAACTGTATAATAGTAATAATAATTATAGTGTAATATGCTAATGACACTGCTAAATCTCAAACGCGAAATTACGTATGAATAGCACTCCGACGGTATATCAAAGTCAGTCCGATGTGTACTGCAACGGACGCTATTTTCGAGGATCCTTTCGAAACAATATTATTCTAATCAATGGCCGGACGTTATCATTTCAAAATCAGTATTATGCTCACACGTTTTAAATAATTGTTGACAACACGATCGGGTTCGTAAATCCGTCGGTTGTTACGAATAAAATGCACAAACCACATTATTATTAGGAAACGCATTTGAGGGACCCGAGGAATCTATACTATTTTTCACCGAAAACAAATGCGTTTGCTGAAAAAGTTCTCTCGCCTCGCAAAATCAACGTATTATTCGCATGTTTTTAGATTTTGAGCTATAGCGAAGTATGTATATTTTTTTTACAATAATGATTTTTTTCTTTTTTTTTCAGCAAATACTTTTTCTAATAGAAAAAATGCTACCATTTTAACGTTTGATACCTCAAATGATGATTGATAATTGATCCAGAATGGTATTTTATTTGAAGCTTTTTTTAAATATTGAAGTGAACAAGTTTACTGCTGAAATTTAAATCAATTTAGATCATTTTTAAAGGAGTTATGGAACTTTAAAAATTTTGAATTTGTTATTTTACGGCAGTTATTATTCCATAAAACCTCTAGTTTTTGTATTAAAGTCTCAAAACTTTAATACAATCTAAACAAGATAGTTTTACATACGTGGTTAAAAAATTTAGAAAATTGGTTAACACAATTTCGGTTAAAAGCTGATTTCACGTTGTTATATTGTCGTAAAACTCGTCATTCCCGGCGGTCATGTATTTCTTATGGGAGGGGGACAACCAATTACGGGGAACGTGTTCTTTACACATCGATTTAGATTTTATTGATCATAACATCCGAAATAAAAATCGGACCTAGCTGAAACTTTTACATTGCACTAAAATAGGAAAGATACAGATTTGATAAAAGTTTTCCACGTCAAATTTATTTTTACCACGACGTACACTAGACAACTGAGCTCGCTCAGAATCGTATTTTTGAGGACAACGATTTATCGTTGCTCTCAGATATAAAATTATGCGTTTAAACCACAACTTCTAGACTAGTGACCCACCCAAAAGCTTAGTCACTACTCCGTCAAACTACCCACGCGATCTAGAGTGATCCAGGCTTTTTGTTTTATACTGGTCACACCCGTTCCCTCCGCGTTAAGAACCACTGGTCTGTAATTAAGTCGGAATTTCTAATTCCCCGTCACGTACCGTTTTACGTCTGTTATCGCGGTCGTTAAAACATTCGTACTCGGCTCTTTTTACGCTAAAAAAAAGTAGTGTGTAAAACCGGCTTTGAACTTCGTACACTTTCAATCCAACTAAAGAATAATTTAAAAATGACTTGGGTAAAAAAAATTTTCAAGTGTTTTGATTTTGCGAAGCAGAAAGATTTCTCCCGCTAAGCGTGTTTTGAGTGAAATGTAGTAATGGTACCTAGTCTCTTAAGGCCGGTTTCTTTTAATAAGATAGTTGGCAACACTGGCAAGTGATTCGTTTGTAATTAATTTCATTAGTATTTTTGTTTTGAACCTCGTGACCGCCGAGAAAAATGAACTTTTAAAAATTGTAACCATCATCTTTTTCAAAAAACATTTTTCACCAAATTCGTTCGGACCGAAAAATCGTACTTATATCTTAACCTAACCTATGCGCACATATATTTAAAGTGATAAAACATCTTAAATGCAAAATTGTTGCGAAGTCATTGTTGTATACTTATTTAATAATAATAAATTGAAGTATAATTTCTTAACTTAAACCATATTTTATACATGTGCCCTTAGAACTTCCGATAGAAAACAACATATTATCACACATAAAACATTAGCTACAAAAAAAATTACTCGTCCAAAATAAATGTAATTTTTTACTCAAAGCGTAAAAAATGTATTGTGGGAATTTTACTATTTGAAAAGGGGGTTGATTAATTTTTCCAATTGTTATCTACTTTCTAAAATATTATTCGCCTCTGTCTTGACAGAAAAATTTCAATGAACGTAAGTATTGGTTTTTATCGGATTTTGAAATTATACGTTGTTTTAATTAAAACTGTCAAAAAAATGACGGCAAAGACGCTTGTATTGTTGACGTGCCTCCTGCTTGTATATTTTTCAAAGTGCGAAAAAAATTATTCGTTTTTTTTTCTTCTTTTAGACTTCAATTAGATTTCGTTTGTGATTTTCTCGTTTTTCCATCGTATTCTACGCTAATAACTAATTTATTTTACAACGATTTTGCTGTTATTTTAAAATCTAACTTAATACCTTTTTTCTTTTCTTCACCTCGCCAAATTGAAATTTATAATCTAACTAATTGTGAAAATATATAATCTATCTAATTGTGCGAATTCAAGCAGCAGTTTCTATGCCGCTCTAATTGGACTCGCAGACGATTGAATCTTTTTGAACCGCTTGACAAAAATTATGAAAAAAAAAAACATACGAACAAAAATAAAGAAAGTACTTAAAATTTTTTTTCTGATTTTGAATAATTTCATTCGAGAATAACCAGTCTCCCGAACCACACGTTTCAAACTGAAAAATTTTAATATTTTAATTAAAAAACTGAAATACACAAACTTGAATTGTCATTTTTTTTTTTTCACAAACAACTCTTCCAAACGTGTCTCAAACGCAATGGATTTAAAATACATTTTTGGAACGGATACATTTTTAACTTTCTGATTTTCAGTATATCAAATTGTATATACCGATTTCGTATCCAAATATCGCAAACGTAAGTAAAAAAAAAAACACAAACATATTTAATCATTCTCGCGCAAACGGTTCCCCGGTAAATCCAACGTCTTTCCACGTGTTTTCTTAAAATCGAGGAAAAACAAACGCTCCGAAACGGTCAAGGGTTTTGCGATTGCCGGAGGCCGTTTGGACGCTTGTTGTTGGCCCTTTGGCGCGGTAATGGGATTACCTCCCGGAATCGTTTGCATCGTTCGTCTCGTTGTTTGATCAACGGATTTAAATTCACCTCGTGCTTACGTAGCGCACAATTTATCGAGTGCCATAGCATCATCAGAAAGTTCGAAAAAACGACAGTAGAACGTTCATCGATATCAGCGGTATCAGTACGTACGAGAAGCGAGATTTTATCAAAAAAAAAAAAAAAAAACTCAGTCCTAAACAAAGAAAAACGAAACATACATTTTTTTTTAATTAAACGCGTTTCTCAAAACGTCCGAAAAATAATGATTTTTGCATTTACAGAAACTTCATAAGCGCATAGACGTATAAAATGTATAGATTATCATATTGTTTCGTCAGGCTTGCAAAAGATAAATACGTTCAAAACTCGTTTGAGTACAGTTGCGGATACTTAGTTAAAATGATTTGAAGTTTATATTCAAAAAAAAGAAATGCCGACTACTGATCGATTGTTGGAGTATATAGCTTTTGGTGGGTCACTGCTAGTACGGAAATCGTGGTCGCCTCAGTTTGTTGTTATTACTAGATTCGTAAGCAATGGGGGACGGCTTACGAAAGTAACGATTTTTTTTTTTTTTTATTATAACTTATCAAATTTTGAAGATTTCAAAAATTAATTTTTATAATTCCGTACGAACAATCACGAACATGTAAGCAAACAGAACCAAGTGGACGTGAGTGTACAAATCAGAGCACTTTTTAAAGAGCTTTTGTGGTGACATCATTTGCTACACTAAGAATCCAAAATTGTTTCAAATCGAATAATTCAGTTTTAAAAACGGGTACTTCGGAAAAGTATTCAAAAATGCGAATTCCTAAAATTGTTTTTGTAAATTATTTGAAAAGCGTGTTTGGGTACTTAAAAAGTTTTAATCGATTAGTTTTTAAACTAATTTATTCCCTTTGTTTTGTTTGTTTTTTTTTAATGCATTTGAACGAGCCAGACTCTATATTGTGGGGAGGGATTTCAAGGAAATTCTAAGGAGGACATTTATTTCGGGTTTATATTATAGTGAAAAAAATTTGTAAAAAAAAAAATTAAGACAAAAACAATAATATTAGCCCACATACGCGATACGAATCGCATTTAGTAATCTACAATTATTGGAGATATACTATAGATCGTTTTGGAGAATCTATTAAATATAATTTTAATTTTTTTTTTTACTAATTTAGCTAAAATTATAGCGTCTCGTTTAATAAAAATGTTTTGTGTATGATTTGTGGTGATTAATTTATATATTAGAATAATATGTTTTAATTCAATTCAAATGTCAAACATGTTTATAAGTTAATAGATATTCGATTCGGTTAAACCTGGGTCTAAACCGCTAATATTAATAAATTTGAACAGAAAAAATAAACGCAATAACCAACAATGAAAATTTTATCAAAAATATGTTCCTACAATATTTTATAAAAATATTCGCTTTAGAATATACTCTCCAAAAGTAACGATGTGCATAAGAACGATATTTTTATTTTTTTAAATATTCTCTGCTCACATCATTAGTAAGCATTTGTTTTGCTGTTTTTGCCAATATTGCAAGATTTTAGTGACTAACCCAGCTAGCTTTTATTTTAATTTAATTTTTTTGCAATTAATTTTAAAAAGTTTTTGGTTTCTTTCAAATCGGATTACTCTCTTAAGAATCCGTCAGCCAATTATTTATAAAGAATTCTCAAAACAAAGTTTTTGAACAAAATTTAAAATGACTATACTATATTTTGTATTATGATAAGTGTGTTGTAGTTAAATAATATGAGTAAAAAGTATCAATTTTTTCTTTCTATTTGAAAATAATTCGGTTTCAAATACAATCTTTTTGTTTCAAAATTGTTAAAAAAAAAAAGATTCAAACGGTTTGGAATGTTTTAGGGGAAATTTTTACAAGTGTGATATCCGTTATGTTTTTAGAGTTAATACAATTTGAAAATACCTACGGATAGTATAGAAAAAGAAAAAACGTAAACCAAATGCCTTGTAATCACAGGTTAGCAAACGGGATCGATTCCGAGAGGCGACGAGACGAGGGGAAAAAAATTGAAAAGAAAGCAGAACGTCATTAAGCGCAACCACGTTCATGGTATCATATCAAAAAGTAGGCGCTTGTAGTGTCGTCCAGGGAAAAGTTTAAGAAGTTTGCCACAGCAAAATGTCGTCCGTGGGAGTTGGAAAACGACACGTCGGCTATTTCGATCAGAAAAAAAATAATAAATGAAAAATTTGCCAATCAACGTTATTGCGATTCCGTCGACGAATTCCCAAAGGGTTAAGATATATTTTTTTTTCAATTCCAGTAAAACAAGTATTTTAATTTTTTCTACAAGTTAATGTGATTAAGGGAAACGGGTGCGGCTCAAATTTGTATAAAAAATACCAAAACGCAAACTCACTTTTCAAAGTACGTATAATCGACCGATTTATAAAAAAAAATTTTGTTTGAAATACATTTCGCTCTCTCTTAGAGCGCTCAATTTCCTGATTAAGCGACTTTATAGCGATACGTTTACAATTTGAAGTTATAAAAATTACGATATTTTCTAATAAAGTTATACGGTATTTTAGGACATAGTTTGAAAATTGGCAAAGCGAGCGGCTTTTAAAATATTTTAATTTATCCAATAAAAACAAAAAAATTCTCAAATACGTTCGGTGGTCAACTCGACAAACGAATTCTACTGAATTCCATTTTAGCGGTGGTTTCAACGAAATTGAAGAAATACACCGCTTGATAACGCTAGTTTTACCACCTAAGCAACGCGATTTAACCCTTTAAAATTTATTTATTTTTCTATGACGCCATCATTTGTATTAAAAACCTTAAAGTTGACGCGACGGTATGATAAAAATTTTTCTAAACACAATATTTTAGAAAAAGTTAGATGGGCAGCAGTGCTATGTATCAGCGTGCCCTTATCAACTCGAAACCACCGAGTGTAGAAATTACATACTTTGTCCCATCTTAATAAATAGCTGCACCCGTTTTTGAGGCACGAGTACACAGTAAAATACAGTTCGCAAAATCGTTTTGCGCAAAAAACTCTCACGGTTCTAATTTTTAGTACCTATTTTTTAAATCAAATTTTCTCATCACGTAGAAAAGAACTTTTTTTAGGGCATTAGAAAGGGAATAAATTAAGTACACGTTTTGTGTACTTCTGATTGATTTGTATACTGTTTGTTATTTAGAAAAATGACTCAATTTTATAAACATTTTACAAAAGAAACAGAAATAGTTGAACGTCTAAAATAATGGTCGGAACAATCCGAAACTTTTACACGAAAATAGGTCAGACACAAGTTGGACCAAAGCTTCAAGTGATTTCAAAACATTTTGAGGTTAGTATAGAACTTTAAAATTCTTAACAAAATGCACCAGGACGTTTCTACTAGACAACAGCGAGTATGCTCTGCATCGTGTATTTGCAAAGGCTTTCAGATATGAACTTGAGTATGTGTTTCAAAAACAATTTCTAAACCAGTGACGCACGCCAAGCTAAGTCACTACTCTGTCCAACTACCCACGTGATCCAGTGTGATCCTTGTCTTTTAATTTTTTTATTTTTTATCATTACTCAGACGTTTTATCATTCATCTTCATTGAACACTGACGACCAAAGGAGTTTTCTTTTGCCACTGTCGTTTGACGCCCATGGCGCAAACGCGTGACCGACGCCTCCCTAATGGCGTTTCGTTGTTTCAAATCCACTCCGTAACACACGTTGCATAATAATATTGTTAAAAAAAAAAATTAATATTTGTCACACAAACACTGCATTTTGGTCAGTGGCCCAAACTCAAATTTCAATATTGAGGATGTAAACTATTAAGACACTTTAAACTTTCCCATTATGTATATCATAAACCTATAATATGTTATTCACATTTTAGGACAGCATTTGCTACCTGTAAACCCCTATTTATACGCCCCATTGCTCGTGGTTACGCCACTATATGAAGAGTAGTCTCCTGGTGATATTTTTGTGTCAGTGTTCTCGCCAAAAGCGGACGATGTAGGGCTGGAGTGGAAAAAAAAAGAAGAGACGCATTTGAGTAAATTGAGTTACAAACGTTTCAATTTTCTTATATTAGACCACAAAGGTAAGTAAATTTTAAAGGGTGCGCTAAAATAATTTGTAAAAATAAAATGGTAATCCACCCCTCCTTGTCCCCTTAATTTTGAGAACTGACACTATTTTAGTAATATATTGACCACCATCCGATTTGAAACGATTTATTTTTATATTTTATTTCGCAAGCCGTTTCCCCGAACGGCGTCAAGCTCGAATTCCGTTGGTTTGTCGGTTAAATTTTATTTAACATATAATATCAAGAGTCAGTGGCATATATAGGGGGAGGGAGGCAATCATTCATTGTAAGTGAAATATTTGTAGTAATAATAAGGCTTCATTTAGGTTATAAAAATAAAGAAGAACAGTAGCACGGTAAAGGACAGTAGCGACTACGCTTTGAGTGGATCATTGATTTCAAAGTTGCGATTTATCTGTATTATTCAATATCTGAAAGCAACGATAAGTCATTGTATTTGAAAAAAACGATTCTGAGCGAGCTATCTAATCAAATAAGTCCTAGGTGAAATTAAAAAAAAATGATCGCGAATTACTCCTATTATAAATAGGTACGTAAAAAAAAAAAACATGAAATATAGTGTATTATACCTAACAAAATCTTTTTTTAAATTTTTCATAACCTATTAAGTTAGTTTTGTAGACAAACGTTAGAAAACGACAAGGAACAATTTTTTTTACGTTAGTTTCATAGATACAGCCGTTTTGAAATCAGAATTGACGATATGCCATTTTCGGCGTTATCGGCACATAACTCAGAAAATAATCAAAACATAAAAAAAATGCTTCAAATGAAATAAAATTTAAAACCTCATCAACTTTTATATGGTATTCAACGTAACTACTGGAGCACTACTTTTACCCGAAAACGTCATTACAAACCTGAAAATTTCAAAATTTTCTCTTTTTAGAAAAGTTTTTGACTTTGGAAATCGGAGCATTCTTTCTATATGAAAAGTTGTTGACAGAGAAAAAAAACATCTTTGTAAAAGTCCTCGCTCGTCGCTCAGAATCTAAAAATAAATTCATACAACAGTCCGATACTCTTCTAAAAATGGTATTTTTTTTAGCTGAAAACTATAAAATATATAAAAACATACATGTGCACACCACGGAGACAGTAATAATAATAGTTGTTTGACTTATGATCTCATAATTACGTTCGTGCAACTCTCGACGGAAATTTCCCCAAAGTCACTATTGTTCCAGAAAATCTTTACTATTATATGATGTGCGCGATGTCCTCAAGAGGCATTGTGCATTGTGTGTCGAACAATAAACGGTTAATTAATATTGTTAATCCTCAGTGCCGATTAGCAGGAACTTTTGAAAGGAAATGGGAAAAACTGGGTAGAAAAAAGACCAGGACGAAATCTGAAATGATTGGGATCGATCCAACAGAGCTCAGTTATTTTTGTAATCATAGAAGATTTTCGGAAGAACGATCAAGATGGGTGTTTTCTTTTAAGAATATTCGATTTAAGAACTTACATAAATGTCAAGAATCATCAAGTATAGGACCGTCATTATTTCTAAACAAAATGGTTTAATTTGGAATCGCCATAATTGAAAATGATGGATATTAAGGTGGTTAGGATCGTCGAATTTCTCTCTCAGCTTTCTGTCACACACAAATCATAGGACTTTAGACGGTTTTCCAACAAACCAATCAATCTATTAATGCGATAAGAAATTTGTAAACCGAAACCGCAGTCTTCGAGACGTCTGCTTTGCATTCGTTGAAGCTACATTACAATACTTTTTTTGATACATAAATTTTTTTAAAAACTCATATTTTTTTTTAATTTGATTTGTAAAAATTCAGAAAATAATGTGAAACAGACGTCTTGAAGAATTGAAATCAGTTTACTGCAGATTCCATATCGCATCAATAGATTGATCGGTATGTTGGAAGAAAAAACCGTCTAAATGATTTACGTGTGACAGAAAGAAAAAGAAAATTGACATTTCCAACCACTTTAATAACAGTGAAAATCGGAATGTTTGAGAACGGGAATACGGAGTTTAGTTTAGGTATTAGGTTGGATTCATTTAATCCATAAGATAAATAAAACGATTAAGTTCCTCCAGTGATTTTTCACATAAAAATCTTGATTTCAATGATTTATGTTTTTTAATGAACTTGAGGAACAAATTGTGTTTTCCTAAAAAATGTTTTACCTGATCGTTCGGTGCAAACCACTCAAAAATTAGAATATTTCTTTTTTCAACGTTTTACGAGAACTTTTACATAGTACAAAGTATAAGGATTTAAAATAGTACAAGAATTCGGCAATATTATTATGTGTATTCAAAAGTGATGGAAAAACATCCGGCCATTGTAAAAATGTCCTTGATAACGAGTTTCTCTCAAAACCGAAATGAAAACTGTAAGGTGACCAAGTGGACATAATATGGAATAAAACGTTTTTGTTTCAACACCGTTTATTTGGCTTTATCTTCTCGATTTTAACAATATAACAATTATAATAATATTATAATAATTATAATATTAAAATTACTGTGACCGGCACGTATAATTATTGTTTGTTTTCTAACGATCACGAAATTTAAAATATTAAAAAGTTGAGAGAAAAAAAATACTCCTTGTCGCGGTGAAATACTCTAAAAAAAAAAAAAAACATAAACAAAAAACTTCAAAGGCATTTCTTCCTTTTCAGTCGAATATAAATTATTTAAATTTAAAGAGATTGTTAAGAAACAACGTAATTAAAAAAAGTAAAGAAGTAGGTACATAGATTGAGAGAACGGCATCGTTCCATTGATCATAAATGTAAAAATGACTAAACACAAATGATAAGTCGTTTTTATACCATAATTTTAGATTCCAAGAGTGGCGAAGAATGTATTGGTTTTCACATGATGTAAGTTTCTTAAGTTTTTTTTTTTTTTTATTCATCCCGAAACCACGATAACTTCTTCAAAAATGCTCCGATCTTCACACTCATAAACATGGTTTGTGGTATCTCTAGTTTGTCGCATAGTACTTTGAAGGTTCGTATATTTGTGAGTTCCAAATTTTTAAAAATTTACAATCCAAAAACTACGGGAAAACTAAGGAAAAACGGTAAAAATGACGGAAAACCTGTTTTTGACATAATTGGTTTAGTTTTTTGACATCCAAAATAACTGTTTAAAGAATTGAAATTTTCACACGATATTAACGTAGATATATTATACAAGTCTGATACAAATTCAAAATATTTCAATTATTTTTTTACCTTACGGTTTTGTTGTTCCTGAAATGGTCCACTCATTATTTTCATTTTGTTGATTTCTACACATTTATTTTTTAAATGCCTCACAACTAACAAGTGCTGAATAACGCAAACTTGATTTAAAACCGCTAAGTCGATTTGTCGGGGTTTTTTTCCTTTGTAAATTTGGGAACAAAAAAATTTTTACTTATAAATGTCTGAATAATTAACCAATTAACAAATCTTAGGTTTAGATATGTATGAAACGTAGTGTGAAACAAATGGTTTACATGTGAAAAAAACACATACACCGTTTTTACAGTTGAAATCCCAAACGGGACGATCAATACGTTTTGCAAAAATTAATCTGTACTATGCAAACATTTACGTGGGAAATCAAACTTTCGTTCAATCTATTGACACTGCGATTTGTATTAATAATTGTTAAAGTAAAAAAATGTTTGCAAATTGTTTACAACGAAAGTACTGACACACCTCGTCGAGTGCGAAGAACGGACTTTTTTAAATTTTGCGATTACTTCTATATAATTTTCCGGTTTTGTTATCGTAATGAAATCGTGCGAAAATCATTTACCGATAGAAATGATTGAAAATACGTTTTACAAAAAACGGCCAGCTGCTTGGTGATACAGAAAAAACGTGTGCGTTACTCAGAATACAAAATCGATTTTTTGCACACAAACATTTGGAGTAAATTTTAGATTCTAAGCAACGAGCGAGGAATGTATTGTTTTTACAATAAAGTTTTTTTTTTCTGTCCACAATTTTTCGTATAAAAGGAATGATCCGATTTTCAAAATCAGTAACTTTTCTAAAAGGTGTTTGGACTCCGGTAGTAATTCGGTCGAACATTTCTTTAAAATGTTGCTTACTTTTAAGTTTAACCCCCAAAGTCAAAAAAAAAAAAAAACCGAGGATTATACGGAGAAAAATTTTTAATTTACAGTTTTATAATGACGTTTTTGGGTAATGCTCCAATTGTTACATTGAATACGACATTTTGATGATTTTCCGAGTTATGTGCCAAAAATGACGAAAATGAAAAAATTGTCGAATTCGGCGTCAGAAGGGTTATTTACCTATAAAACTATCGTTATAAAAAATTATTCCTTAATTTAGTACGTTGTAAAAGATTGAAAATATTTTGCTAAGTATAATATACTCTTTTTTTTTTTTTTAGTGATGTATTTCGAAATTTTTTTTTTTTTTTTCATTCAGGATTTATTAGATCAGATAGCTCGCTCAGAATTTTATTTTTTTTTTTCTTTTTATGCAATAATTTATCGTGGCTTTCAGTTATTAAATAATACGGACAAACCGCCACTCTGAAACAAATGACGCACCCAAAGCGTAGTCGCTGCTACTGCACCTCTACCGACTACCGCGATACCGTTGTTTTTTTTTTTTTTTGGTCATTTCGACTGTGGGGTGGTTAAAACTCGACAAGCGGAAAAAAATTACACTGTTTTCGACCGGGTAAACGGTCGATTCTTAAGTTCTCCTCGACATTATTATCGTTATTTGAACGATAAACGCTCATTCCGATACATTCCACACACATTTCGTGTAACCATATAATATATATATATATATATATATATAT